>JAUPFV010000002.1:78731753-79331753 GCA_036936605.1 Limnanthes douglasii subsp. nivea | reverse complement strand
TATTTTAGAAGAGTTATATAGCCTCACTGGAAGCACTATTTTTAGTTTTATAGAAAAATATTATGGTAAGAAATGATATTTTGCTATGTTTATTCTTAAACGACAAGTAATGTCCAACTTTTTGATGAAAAGTTTTGAAGACAAGGTTATGTTTTACAGTTTAGGAATCTAATAAAGATGGGTGATCTCCTACTATAATGAACATTTGGCGTTAAAACTTTGAAATTTTGGTGAAAATTCTAAATTTATTTAGAAAAGATAAAAAGACAATAATGATGAAATATTTTATTAATTAAGAGTTTCTCGTTAAAATCTATTTGCACCGTCGAAACATGAAAAAGTAAATTTATAGAATAGAGATAAACTAAACAGAAAGTTCACGATCTTAAACTAGAAAGAGATAATACTCATTATAAAGTGTAGAGATTTAGGTATTATGCTCTTGAATTTATTTAGACTGTTACAGTGCAGGGACCTCATCGTATGGTCTTAGTTTTCTAAGTGTTTTGTCCTTGGTGTGGAGAAAGTTTTCCAAGTGTTTTGTCCTTGGAGTGGAGAAAGATCTTCTCAATAATTGATCTTTGATATGGAAATCGTATAAACAAATTTTAGAAAAACGTCCATCTACTATTGCATTTTCTATCAAGGTATTTTCCACGTTCAAATTTGGAAGTTTTGCTGCACAACTTCTTCAGGTAAGGGATTTCGACATAAGCAAATGATGAAACTCATAAAAGAATAGTCCACATCACCTAAAGGGGGTCTATAGGGCTCACTAATCATTCTTGAAGATCTAAAATTGGTAGCGGCTGAATATTCATTACACAATCTTTCAACAGCCGACCCACCAATCGACTGGACACTATTGTGAACAAGTTGTGTAAATTTAATGCAATCATAGAGAAAATCATTAGTAAATAAGAGTTCATTTAGCATTTGTGTTCGATGAACTCAACCCCTTAGTATATAAGAGTTCATTACAAATCTTATAAACTCATCATTGTTCAATCAAAAAATACTAGCAACTTAATTTAATTTAATTTAGGCTTTGCTCACTTCTTATACATTCGCACAAGCTATACATAAAACAGAAAAGCCACAATAACAATAACAAAAACAAAAATTAACGGTGAATAATCTGAATTGATGAACTCAGTCCCTTAGATGTTCATAATTGTAGCGATCATGACCGCACATCATTACAGGTCTGTATAGACTCATCACTGTTCAATCAATACTTACTACCAAATTAAATATCTTTAGTTTAGTTGTTCTTCTAAACAGTCGAATCAACAACATTGGGAAAGTCGATAGATTGAAAAAGGAAAAAGAACAACACGATTAATATTGCTTCAAGGGAACGAGTCTTACGGGAATCGAATATCCACAAAGACCATCTGAAAGAAGCTAAATGAAATAAAAATGAAATATGCATAAAAATGAAATATGCATAAAAATATATGCATAAAAATGAAATATGCATAAAAATGAAATATGCATTCCTCACCGCGAGGATTAGATACAGAAGATAGCGGGTGGGGAAAGCAAAGGCCATGAATACGATTGCTGCTGCAAAATTGGGCGTTTGTTCTTATAAAGATTAGGGCTTTAAGTGGCTTTGGCGAAATTGACCTTGTCGAATTTGATGGATGCTTTTTGGACACCTACGACTACAAGCCCATCAAAAGTCTCATAAGTCCTAACTCTTTACTCATATTTAATTTAATGGATTTGAATCGTGTTTTTTGATTATCTAGTTTGTATTAGATATAATTTGTATTCACATTTCTTTTGAACAAGTATGAAGCGTTTTTCTTATTAAAAGATAATAAAAAAAATTTGTTCAACTAACTATACGAATAAAAATATTTAAAAAATGGTCAGAAAGAATGTTTCAAAACTATTCAAATAAAGAAAAGTTCTGTTTAGAATAATGAATTTTTTTAAGCAATATAAACGTTTATTAACAATAAGGATCCAAAATTAGGGTTTTACAAAGTTCAATGACCAAATTGCAAAAGGTTTAAGGATCCAAAATTAGGGTTTTACAAAGTTCAATGACCAAATTGCAAAAGGTTTAAAAACAAAGTGGCGCCAAAACAACCCTCCAAAATTTTTAGAAGACTAAAATTCATCTTCTTCAATAATAGGACCCGATAACTTTAAGAAACTCAACCTTCAACAATGGAATTGTAAACTTCGATTTGAGACCATCTACTGCCACAACCAAATTCAAATTAACGAGTAAAATTTTAACCTGAACTCAATATATTTCCGAACTCTGTAAATCTTCCTCACCATGAAATCGGAAAAAAATCAGAGGCTTTCACAGTCAAGCTACCAAAGACCAAAAGAAACAGAGAAAGCAGAGCAGAGACTATTCCATGTTTAAGTAACCCAGTCCTAAACTCTTTAAAAGCATAATGACCATTAGTTCGTTTGGAGCATTGCTATGACTGAATTTCAGATTTTGCTTGCTATTAGGAGTATACTTCGCAATCCAGTCAGAAGCTTGATTTTGAATTCTGGAGATATGTCTTATGGATATTTTAGGGTGAATAAGATTTACGCAAATAGCAATGGCAGAATCAAGATACCAGACAACATTACCCTCGGCAATAAGGTTGATGATAACAAGGTTATGAGATTCAATATCTACTTCTGTCCAATTGTATTGCTTGCAAAGAATCAGGCCTTCCAACAACGCTCTGATTTCAGCAATTAAAGGAGTCAATTCGCCAAATAAAAATCCAGCACTGATTATAATGTCTCCGTCAGAATTCCTTATAAAAACACATCCATTTGACTTATCATCCCGATTACAAGCACTATCAACATTTAGCTTCAATCTGCCAGTTGCAGGGGCAATCCACTTGAGATAGCTGGGACTTTTCTTTCTGTTTTGAATTGATTTACATCCTAATGCAGAACATGCATTCAAAGCTTTGTACCAGTGTTTACTGGTAATTTTGTTAGACGTATCAATACCAGTAATCACTCTGATTACCAAGTCAATAGCACTGATAACAGAATCATGTCTCCCTTTAAATTTTGAATTGTTTCTGTTTTTCTAAATTACCAAACAAATATGAGTTACATGGAATTTTATTTTTGAAAACCAGAACCAAACTCTTATCATATGAGACAACACCATATAACGACCACTTTTGATTTTAAAGAGATTACCAAAGTAGTTCCAAATAGGCCAAGCAAAGCAACAACTGATAAAGAGATGTTTTTTCTCTTCACAGTTGTTGCAGAACTAACATTTGGAAACTATAACAAGGTGTATTTTCTCTAAAATATTGTCAACGAGAATATAATTGTTAATTAGTTTCCAGCAGAGGAAAGAAAGCTTATTGGGAATGTTGGAACTCCAGATCTTTCTTAACAAGCTAGAGTTGTTATGTTTCATTCTTATGTTGTTCCAAGTGAGATTTGTGTTGAAGTTGAGGTTATTTGAGTGCTTCTAAACCATCATATCCTTTTTGTCGTGATTGAACTTATAATTTTTTATGTGGTTGATTATGACTTTAGGAAGAAAGGATTCCAGAGTGTTGACATCCCAAGCGTTGTTTTTCCAAAAAGTGTTGACATTGGCGCAGAGGTATCAATTGTTGACATTAGAGGTATTAAGATTAATCAAAGGAAGAAGATTATGCCAATCTTCGAGCCAAAAGTCCATAGTTCCTCGACCCAAGATTCACTTGATGTTTCCTTCTACAAGTTCTTTAATACATTATAATATCTTCTATACTATAGAAGTAGTCTTGTTAAATTTTGATTTAAGGGGATGAGTACCAGAGTAGTATATATTATGCATCATAGTAGCCCACAAACATGTGTATTTCCTGAACAGAACCCAAAGATTTTGAGGGAAGGTGAGTTGAATGTCATTCAGCCTTTTGAAGTTCAACCCACCTTCTTTGAAAGGCTTGTAAAGGTAGTCCCAGGAAGACTAACAGATAGAGTTTTTAGTGTATTTTGACCTCCATAAGAATCTATTGAAAATGTTCTCTATTTTGGTTAGAATAATTTTAAGGATCAGACTGTTTTACATCTAATAATATATTATTAGATGTAAAATAGAAGAAATCAAAGTCAGTATGCCTCTAAAAGACAGATATTTTGAGTCTCAATCATTGATATTGTCATTTATTTTATTTAAAATAGGTTGAAGTTCTTCCCTTTATTGTTGCCACAGAGTGTGATCCCCAGATAGGTTGCATGCAGAGTATCTATATTGAAGCTAGTTTAAAGTTTCAAACTGTTGATCCTTGTTTGTTGTGTTCTTGTTGAGGTAATCAATTTCGTTTTTTCTTTATTGATAGCTTGGCCAGAAACTAGTTAGTACTTGTCTAAGAAGATGTTTAACTTTTCAATTGTAGAGCTTTGTCTGTTGATGCAGGCTAGGATATCATTTGCAAAAGCAATACAAGGCACCAAGTAATCTGATCTAGAAGCATAGTGGAAACTTTTGTTAAACCTAAATAAGTTATATAGACCTCTCATTAGTACTTCCTCAACAAGAATAAAAAGGCTAGGAGATAAAGGATCTCCTTGTCTTAAACCTTTCTTCTGAGGAAAGTAACCAGTAACAGCCCCATTGATGAACAAAGAAATGTTAACTTCAGTGATAATATTTTTTTAATAAACTAAGAAAACAAATACAGAATCCAAAACATGAAAAGACTTTAAGAATAAAAGCATGTGACATTCTGTCAAATGCTTTTGACATGTCAAGTTAGATCAAAACATTTCTTGTTTTGGGTTTTTTTGTTGATATCGTGGATTAGTTCCTTTGCAAGTAAGATATTTTCATGAATGAGTCTGTATTTAACAAATGCGCCTTGAGAGCTAGAGATAATGTTAGGCAGAATATTAGTTAATCTCTTGTTTATGGCACTAGATAACACTCTATTAAACACTGTACACATGCTCATTGGCCAGTAATTGGACCAGCTGATAGGGTTAGCACACTTAGGAACAAGGAAAATGCCAATAGCAAATACCCCATTAGGGATAGTGTTACCCTTAAGATAGAAGTTTAAGGCATTGTAAAGATCCTCATTTGTGATATTTCAACAGATTTTGTAAAAGTGAATGTTAAAACCATCAAGGCCTGAAGCACTGTCATTTTTTATGTTGGTGATGATTTGCCAAACTTCCTCATTGTCACTTAGCTTTAGTAAAGAGTCATTTTCCTCTTTAGTAACACTTCTAGGAATGTTAGTAAAGATGATATCCTGCATTAAAATATCTTCGTCTTCTATGTTATAAGAGTTAGTTAAAGAAATTTTAAAGAAATTTTCAGCGGATATACCAATATCTTCAAAATCCTGGATCCAATTGTCATCCTCTTTAATGCTTTTGATAATGTTTCTTCTTTTTGTCTTAGATACATAAGTATGGTAGAGCTTAGTGTTTCCATTCTGTTGTAACACTTTTTCCTTCAGTAGGTTTCCTCGTTTTTAAGAGCTTTAATATATAGGCTATTAGCCTTGGACGAATTAGCTTTAGAGCTTTGATTGTCATTCATGTAATGATGAACCTCCATTTCATTGAATTCCTCAACAGTAGTCTTAACCTTGTTGAAAATGTTGCCAAATTTATTGATGTTCATATCCTTAAGACAAACTTTAAGTATTTTGAGCTTGTACCAAAATACTTGGTTATGACTCCCATTATAATTGAGCTTCCAATTCACAGTGCTAAGAAAGCTATCATCATTTGTCCAAGTGTTTAACAATTTAAACCTTTTCTTGTTATAATTACATATATTAGATGAATTACAGATAGAATAGATTAGAAGGGGAACATGGTCAGAACAAGTTTTGACCATGTGAATAACATGGATCTCCTTGAAGGTACTGAACCATTTATCATTCATCATGGCTCTATCAAGTCTTTTCCAATGCTTATTTCTGTACCAGGTGTATCTTGATCCAATATAGCCAGCGTCTTCAAGGTTACAGTTTTTTTATAGCATCATTAAAGTTCTCAGTACTAATATGATTATCAGAGGTACAACCAAGTTGGTCATCAGCTGAAGTAATAACATTATAGTCTCCAACAGTAATCCAGGGGCTGTCAGAACTAGCAAGAGTCTTCATCTTTTCCCAGAGATCAATTCATTGCATCATTTTCCTTTTAGCGTAGATAGAGGTAAATTAGAAGCTATCATTTAAACCAGGGTAGTTAACATATATGTGAAGGAACTGATCGTGACCACCTTCAATATTAATCTTAACATCTTTATCCCAGAAAACCCAAACTTTATTCGAAATGTTAGTAGCAAATTTCTTATAACCCAGAACATTAGCAATACTTTCTAGCTTATCAACTTTGGACATTGACTCTTGAATAGCCAGAATTTTAATTTTCACAGCCTTGATCATAGATAAAAGCCTTCTCAAAGTAGGCTTGTTGTTAATTCCTATACCATTCTAACTAATTATCCTTATCATTATTAGATAAGGATTTTTATTTCTTTTTATCCCTTTTTCGTAAGGGAATTGATCACAAGTTTGTTACTTTTTCTACCTTTTTCTGCAGATTTCAATTTGCTATTTAAAATAGAGCTAAAGTCACGGTCATGAGGGACGTGTCTTTTCTTCGGTGTTGCATTACTGATTCTAATGTTGTCATAGTCAGGTGACCTAGTGTAATTATCCTTTTGAAGTTTACTCTGGGTATATCCTTGTTCCAGCTTTTGAAGGGCTTCAATAATTTCCATGTTTTTTTTGACAGAAAAGTCCTCACTCAATTCGTTTACTTGGCTATCATCATTCTCTTGTTTATTCTGACTGTTGCATTGACTGTTTTGGTCTTCGAATGATTGAGTTTGAGTCTCAAGAATCTTGTTCTCTTGATCTTGATCTTTTTGATTAACTATGGATTTTATTTTCCTTCTGTACACTTTAGTAAAAGTTTGGAATTGGCTTTGCTTTGAATCAGTATTCTGTTGGGGCAGAGTATTGTTTTGATTAACAATTCTGGGCTCAGTATATTCAGTAGTTTTGTCCTCTGATTCTTTAGTGTTTCTGTTTTCTTGCACTCAGAGTCTTTGTGGCCTATATGGTAGCAGACTTCACAATAAGAATGCACATTTTTGTAACTTAACGTGATGCAGCAACCATCATTTGATCCGAATCCGATCCACATTCTGTGTTTCAATTTTATAGTAATACTGATTTCAATTTGAGAAAATCAAGCATTACTATAAGCTCTGGTGGTTTCTGGGACAACAATTTTGAATGAAGTTCCTATTGTAGACGCGAGATCATTTCTAACAGAGTAGTTATACATGAGCTTTAGGATTTTTTCAAAACATACCCAAATCAGATGGAGCTGACATCTTCCTTTAAGTAGAATTCCATGAGGACATGTCTTGAATCCAGTATTTCAAAGTTGTAAGACCCTTTAAATCTGAAGGAGCTCAAGAAGTCATTCATAACAGTTCTTTTAGGTATACCATTGCTAAATTTTCCTACCAGAGTAGTTCTTGATTGTTGGAGTAATAGGTCTTTAGCTTCCTTGTTGTATTGAACAATAAAGTGATCATCTAAATCTTTCGAAAATTCTGGTTTGAGTTCCATGAACAGATGATATGTTCTTGGTTTGACTGCATCAGCAAAGGTCTTCTTGATCAATCTTTTGCTGGTATTTTTTGTAGGAAGAGCTGGGTATTCATCATTTTTTAGAATGTCGCTAGTTTTGAAATCATAGTAAGAAACCAAGAAATCAAAGGAAGAGGCCAGGAAATGACCATATGTGAGGTCTCCGTTTATTTACAGATATATACGCATTTTATAATAATAAATTTACTTATTTCAAAAAAATTAATATAAATAATTAATTAAAATAATATGTTTAGTACCATATAACACTTAGAAGGAAAAGTATTATTCATATTTTTATGTATTTTTAAAAAAGATTCACTTAACGCAAATATTTATCATCTAAGATCCAATAATACTCTAAATACTTTTAGTTAAAATATTTTTATACTCTAAATACTTTTAATACTCTACATATAACGCAAATAATTTTACTCTAAATACTTTTAATACTCTACATATATTTTTATGATAGATGTGAAACCATATAATGAGAAACCATTGTAAATTATATTTTTTTAAGTAAAAAAATATCACGAATGAATCTAGTTTTGTTCGTCTTAAAAAACAAAATCAATGTATTTTCATATTTGTTTTCCAAGTTACGATTTAAAACACATGAATATTTAAAATTCTAATTTGTTATTGCAAACGAGGAAGACACTTGTTACGAAGAAGATGTGAAACCTTTTTAATTTTTTTATTCACGAGTCTGAAGGTTCGTCAATAATCATGACCTTAATTATTGATTTTATTGTTTCGGTCTACTTTGGTCCAGAAATTGAGGACTTTCTTAAAGGAAAACCAATATGGTAGATTCAACATACCTCAAAGAAAACGTACATCTACTACCGCATTTTCTACGTAAGATATTGTTCATACATAACTCGTTCAAATTTGGAACTTGTTCAGGTAAGGGATACAATTTTATTTATTGGCTTGATATTTCCCTACAACATGATTACTACTAGTTGGGAGTCAATAAGGAGTTTCACGTCCCAAGCTCTACAAATTTGGGCTAACAGAAGTCTCACTACTATTGATTTGAATTATATTTTTTTATATTTAAAATAAGAAATCCAAAGTAGATTAATAGGCACAGAAGATCCCCCGAAGAGGATGTTAGTAGTAAAAAATCATAACTAAGATTGTTTGAGCCTCCATCAATTTCGACTATCTACATGGGTTTGGGATTGTCTTTGAAGGGAGCTAGTCTTTCTACTTGGAACATAATGACTAAGTCTACCAAAGCTTATGGTTTGATGGTAGTCCAAAGTTTGGACCATATGTCAAAGTCATCAAGTTGTACTGACCATCGAGTTGATTCTTATTATGATTATATGAGCTTTAAAATATGGACTTATTTTCATAGTACTACCATTAGTGCTAGTGTTAGTCTCTCGAGTTGTAACTGGCAAGTCTCGGCATCGAGGAGAGACTTTCTCACAAACGAAATGATTATACAAGTTATTTCTTGTTCTTTTACTAGTAATGAGTTGATAATATCGTCTGATACCACTAGGCACAAATATAATTACTTACTTGAGTTTGGCCTTGTTAAGACCTTGAGATAAAGTAAGTGTTTTTTTTATTTTTCTGAAGGCTATTTTACTCTCTAAGGTATAGTTGAACCTTATGATCCCCTTTAACATTTGGAAAAAAGAAAAGAAGTTATCTAAGGATTTAGAAATGAATCTATTGAGCGCGAACAACCTTTATGCCAAGACTTAGAACTCTTTGATGTTTTGTGGATGCTTCATAACTTTTAGATTAAAAAAATATGTGGGATTTATTTTTCAGAGGTTTTTGAAGGTTTCTTCAAGATCAACCAAGTAGTTGGTGTCTTCTCTATTTGTTATTGATATATCATCGTTGTAAGTTTCAAGTTCAACTAAGTAGTTAGTATTTTCTCAACTTGTTACTAACAAATCATTATTGTATGCTTGTAATTAGATAATTCTTTGTATACCAATATATGGTATATAATTTTTTGTATTCTTAAGCTAGAGTACACAAACTTGTAGTAATATTGTGTACGTTCCACATCAAGGTTCTATGGTATTCATCATTTAGATACATCGCTATCTAATTATAGCAGTAATAAGCATACATAATGATAATACCTTGTTTCCCAAAATAGAATATATTATATGAACGGTGTGTTGGAACCAAATGGGTCATTTAAGAATCCTCTATTAAGATCAATGAATTCTACATACATATGCTATTTTCCATTTGAAGTTTTAACCAATGTTAAATTAATAGTCTATATAAGGTAAAAAAATTCTTATTCGTGACCTACTTGGCTTCAAATTTTGACTTCGACCACGACGAATTCGATTTTTTTTTATTATGTAAGGGTCAGCGTTTGTGCTTAATTATCCTGAGTTTTCTATTTATACATAGATTTTAGAATGCAAACGTATCTAAATATTTTAGACAAGAATGCAAATAAATTTGTTTGGAGGACCTCTTGTAAGTTCTAACTAATAAGGAGTAATTCTCTTACCCATGATAGTTCCAAATATTTCTTAGAGAAGTTGTCAGTTTAAAAAATGTTCATAATGCTATATTGGTCGATTATCCTGAGTCTTCTCTATTTGTTATTAATATATCTTCGTTGTAAGTTTCAAGTTCAACCAAGTAGTTGGTGTCCTCTTTATTTATTACTAACAAATCATTATTGTATGCTGGTAATTAACTAATTCTTTATATACCAATATCTGGTATATAATTCTTGTATTCTTAAGGCTAAAGTACACCAACTTGTAGTAATATAGTGTACGTTCGATATCAAGTTTGTATAATATTCATCAGTTAGAGGCATCGCTATTTAATTGTAGCAGTAATAAGTTCGATATCAAGTTTGTATAATATTCATCTTTTAGAGACATCGCTATTTAATTGTAGTAGTAATAAGCATACATTAATCATAACGCCTAATTCCCCAAAATATAATTTATTATATGAATGGTGCGTTGGAACCAAATGGGTCATTTAAGAATCTTCTATTAAGATCAATGAATTCTACATAGAAATTGTTATAAAATACTATGCAATTATCACAAAATGGCTCAAGCACAGAATATATGCGAATGAAAGATTTAAATGAAACACAGGATTTAACGTGGTTCGACAATTGTCTACGTCCACGGCCGCCGCCAGAGAAAAGAGTTTCACTATGATAGAAAAGGTTACAGATTTCAGATTGTGTTTTGTGTCGCCCTAGTAATCTATTTATAGGGAATTAATAGACTTACTAGACTATGGGCCTAATGGGCTCATACCACAAGACTAACTCAAGTAATTGGACAATATCACTATCACAACACAAAACTGTACTGCCGGACACAGTACACTGTCAAGGCACTATTCGACTCATTCACAACAAATCTTCCCCTTGAGGCGAATATCCTTTCTTCACTATCAACAAAGAATCTTCTCTTCTTCTGACTCACCAAATGCCCTTAAGGCATTCACTCTATACTGCGAACACCGATCCAGTTTAGGCATTCCCTAAACTTTCGAACTGATACTGCCTTGGTCATTATATCTGCTGGATTATCGTGTATAGATACTTTCTTCACCTCAAAAATTCCCTTTGATATTATATCACGAATAAAATGATACCTGACATCTATGTGCTTTGTACGCTCATGGTACATCTGGTTCCCTGTAAGGTGTATGGCGCTTTGACTGTCACAAAACACTTTTGTAGTAGTCCTATCCAAGCCCAAATCTGCCACCAAACCTTGCAACCACATTGCCTCTTTAACTGCTTCTGTTACCGCCATGTACTCTGCCTCTGTTGTAGACAAAGCTACAGTAGCTTGCAACTGTGCTTTCCAACTAATCGCACTCCCAGCTAGAGTAAATACATATCCTGTCAGAGATCTTCTTTTATCCATATCACCTGCAAAATCAGAATCAACAAAACCAACCAATGATCCTGCAACATCATTCAGCGTTTCACCAATATCGGTTTTGTTAAAAGTTAAGCCAACGTTCACAGTATTCTTCAGATACCGAAGTATCCATTTCACTGCCTGCCAGTGTTCTTTCCCAGGACATCCCATGTACCTGCTAACTACACTAACCGCATGTGAAATATCAGGACGTATGCATACCATAGCATACATGATACTACCAACTGCACTTGCATATGGAACCTTCGACATTTGTTCCAACTCAGCATCGTCCTTGGCCGCTTCTACTGCAGACAACTTGAAATGAGTAGCAAAAGGAATGTCAACTGCTTTAGCATCAAACATGTTGAATCGTTTTAACACTTTCTCAATATAGCTTCGTTGAGACAAGTGTAATGTTCCTAAATTTCTGTTCCTGATAATATCCATACCAAGAATTTTCTTTGCTCTACCCAGATCCTTCATCTCAAACTCGGCACTAAGCTGCTTCTTTAACTGCACAATGTGTGACATACTACAAGCAGCAATAAGCATATCATCCACATACAACAACAAGTAAACATAAGAATCATCTGACATCTTTTGATGATACACACAACTATCATATGGACTCCTCGTGAACCCTTTTGACACCATAAATTTATCAAAACGTTTGTACCATTGCCTAGGTGACTGTTTCAAACCATACAGTGACGTTTTCAGCAGACAAACTTTGTCCTCCATATTAGGTTCGATAAATCCCTCTGGTTGTCTCATGTAGATTTGCTCCTCCAATTCACCATGTAGAAACGCAATCTTCACATCCAACTGCTCAAGCTCTAAATCTTGCAAAACTACTATGGCTAACAAAACTCGAATCGAACTATACTTCACCACTGGAGAAAACACTTCAGTGAAGTCGATTCCTTCCCTTTGAGTAAAAACCTTAGCGACCAGTCTTGCTTTGAATCGAGATGCCTCAACCCCTGGATTACCTTCCTTTTTCTTGAACACCCATTTACTACCTACTATCTTCTGTCCTTTAGGCAAGTCAACAAGCTTCCATGTTTGATTCTTATGAAGAGATTCAATCTCTTCTCCCATAGCACCAATCCATCGATCTGCCTCTGAACTTGCTATAGCTACTTTGTAGCTACTAGGTTCCTGCATCTCAACTTCTTCTGCAACTGACAGAGCATATGCAACTAGATTCACATACCTTTTTGGAAGTCTAATATCTCTTCTTTCTCTGCCTAATGCTATGCTATAAGGTTGTTGCTCTGGTTCGGGCACATCATCGTCACTATCATCTGATGCTGACGCTTCACCTCATGATTCTGGATCCACCTCAGAACCACTTGAATTATTGGACTTGCTAGGAACTGATTCTACTTTAAGCTCCACATGTTTACTCACAAACGATCCTGATTCGACCATTTCTCCTACTTCCTTCTGACTGTCTATCGAAGCAAACTCATTAAAAGTAACGTCCCTACTGATGAGAAAAACTGGAGACTTTGGAGAGGTACACCATAACCTATATCCCTTCACTCCAGTAGCATATCCTAGAAATATGCATCTCTTTGCCCTCGGCTCAAGCTTACCATCTCTCACATGAGCATACGCAGGACAACCGAACACCCTCAAATGTTTATAATCAGCCGACGATCCAGACCAAATCTCAAAAGGAGTTTTACAATCAATAGCCGTTGATGGAGACCAATTCACCAAGTAACACGCTGTATTGATAGCTTGAGCCCAAAAATCCTTTCCCACACCGGAATGTGAGAGCATACTTCATGCCTTGTCACAAAGCGTTCTGTTCATTCTTTCTGTGACTCCATTCTGTTGTGGTGTTCTAGAACAAGTGCGATGGCGCACTATTCCCTCAGCTTCGCAGAACTCGTTGAACTCACGACTGCAATATTCTAACCCATTATTTGTCCTAAGACGTTTGATTTTTCTTCCTGTTTGCTTCTCAATCATCGTCTTCCATTTGACAAAGGTTGAATATGCCTCATCTTTCGTTTTTAGAAAGTAAACCCACACCATCCTTGAATAATCATCAATCAAACTCATGTAGTATCTGGCTCCGCTCTTGGATGAAATTCTGTTTGGACCCCAAAGATCTGAGTGAATGTAGTCCACTGTGCCTTTAGTCTTTTTTACAGCCGATTTGTTGAATTTGACTGTAGTTTGTTTACCAAACACACAGTGCTCACAAAATCCCAATGATTCCGCTTTATAACCTTTCAACAAATCTCTCTTTCCCAAAACAGCTAATCCTCTGTCACTCATGTGACCAAGACGCCAATGCCACAACTTATTTTGATCCTGCCTACTTTGGCTATTACTCCCTGATGATGCTACTGCAGCATCGCCCATAACAACACTCCCCTGGAGAATGTAAAGACCCTTCTGCAAACTACCTTTCATGCATACCATTGAGCCTTTTGTCACTTTGATTACACCATTTTGTGCATGGTACTTGTAACCCCGAGAGTCTAGAGTCCCAAGAGAAATCAGGTTTCTTTTTAACCCAGGAACATGCCAGCACGTCAAGATTCTAACAGCCCCGTCAAACATTCTGATTCTGATGTTACCAATACCACAAACAGTCAACGAATGATTGTTCCCTAAATAGACAGTTCCCTGCATTGGATTGTACGTATCAAACCACTGCTTGAACTGACACATATGATATGTAGCGCCAGTATCAAGTACCCAAGAGTTTTGCCCAAAGTCTGAACTCACGGACAATACATCTCCTTTACCACTGTTTTCACTATCGTCGGAATCGTTCACACCTTCAACAATGTTTGCTGCATTTTCCTTTTGATTTCTATTCTTACCATTCAGTTTCAGACAATCTCTCCTATAATGACCCTGCTCACCGCATTCATAACAGTTTGAGTGCTTCACCCTTGACTTGGACCTCAAGTTCTTTCTTCTTAAAGAACTCGCTTTGCTTTTAGATCTTCCGCTAGTCATAAGACCTTTCCCTTCAGCTTGATTGTCTGGCTGCAACTGTCTGATCTCTTTTGATTTCAGTGCCCCCTTGACATCTGCTAGCGATAACTTATCCTTACCATACATAATGATATCTACGAAGTTTTCATAGGGAGCTGGTAACGATCTCAATACAAACAAAGCTTGATCCTCATCCTCAACATTGATATCTATGTTCTCCAAGTCCATTATAATTGATTTAAAATTATCTAGGTGCTCTGTTATGTACATACCTTCTTTCAATCTGAAATCATACAAACGTTTCTTCAAATATAATCGGTTTACTACTGATTTCTCTGAGTAAAGATCTCCTAGATTTCTCCATGCGCAGGCAGCAGTGTTCTCACCACTAATCTCGCGAAGCACATTGTCTTTCACACTCATTAAAATCCAGCACAAAACCCTTTCTTGAAGATCTTGTTTCTCCTCTTCTTTCATCTCTTCTGGTAACTTATTCTCCACAGCCTTCCACAGCCCTTGCAGTACCAATGAAGATTTCAGTTTAATCTTCCACAACGCAAAGCTGGATCCCCCATCAAATTTTTCAATCATGTATTTTGTTGCTGTAGACGCCATTGTGAAACCCTAATTGCAAAAGCCCTAATTTCACCATGTGGCTCTGATACCAATTTTGTTATAAAATACTATGCAATTATCACAAAATGGCTCAAGCACAGAATATATGCGAATGAAAGATTTAAATGAAACACAGGATTTAACGTGGTTCGACAATTGTCTACGTCCACGGCCGCCGCCAGAGAAAAGAGTTTCACTATGATAGAAAATGTTACAGATTTCAGATTGTGTTTTGTGTCGCCCTAGTAATCTATTTATAGGGAATTAATAGACTTACTAAATTATGGGTCTAATGGGCTCATACCACAAGACTAACTCAAGTAATTGGACAATATCACTATCACAACACAAAACTGTACTGCCGGACACAGTACACTGTCAAGGCACTATTCGACTCATTCACAACAGAAATGCTATTTCCATTTGAAGTTTTAACAAATACCAGATTAATAGTCATATCAGGTAAAACAATTCTTAGTCGTGACCTACTTGGCTTCGAATTTTGACTTCGACCACGATGAATTCGATTTTTTTCTTACGCAAGGGTTAGCGTTTGTGCTTAATTATCCTGAGTTTTCTATTTATACATAGATTTTAGAATGCAAACGTATCTAAATATTTTAGACAAGAATCCAAATAAATTTGTTTGGAGGACCTCTTGTAAGTTCTAACTAATAATGACTAATTCTCTTAGTCATGATAGTTCCAAATATTTCTTAGAGAAGTTATTAGTTTAAAAAATGTTCATATGAGAATATTTAGAGAGAAAAATACAAGAATAAATAGAGAGAGAAAATAACAAAAGGAATAACCAACAATGATTGAATGAATGGTCGATCCACTTTCCCAAAAAGGAGTGTTGCTTATATAGGACTAGGGGTGGAAAATGGTTCTGGAACCGCCGTTCAAAGCTAACAATCTGCTTATGAACTGGCGGTTTAACTGCGAAACTGGCCCATTAGGACTGCAAACTGGCGGGACCGCAACCCGCCAGGACCGCATAAGGAGTAAACTGGCAGGACCGCAAACTGGCAGGACCGCAACCCGCCAAGACTGCAAACTGACAGGACTGCGAAACCACGGTTTATTTGTAAAAAACCGCGGTTTATTGGTAAATATTATAAATGTTTTATTTATTTTATAACCAAAATGTTATATTTAAAAAATATTAAGATATTGCATATTATTATAGAATTATTATTACATTTTCGTTAATATTAATTTGTTTTGGTTATTAATATTTTAAGTGTTGTAATTATTATATAGTCCAAAATTTTAAATATTACTTATGTTATTATAACATTTTGAATATTATTATTATGTTTTTAGATCTAATATTATTAGTGTTGATTTTAATATTACAAACCAAAACTATGGTTATAATTTTAATATTACATTCTAAATTTTATTACTATGATTTGGTTTTAAATATTACAAGTGTTTGTTATTATTTTTAGACCAAAATCATATTTTATCATGCAAAAATATTACAAGTTATATTTATTATGTTTAATATGAGATTTTGAATTTTATTATTGTGATTAGTACAAGTGTTATTTATTATTTTGTAAGTTATATTGTTATAATTTTAATATTACATTTTGAATTTTATTATTGTGATTAGGTTTTAAATATTACAAGTGTTATTTATTATTTTTAAGTTATATTGTTATAATTTTAATATTACATTTTGAATTTTATTATTGTGATTTGGTTTTAAATATAACAAGTGTTATTTATTATTTTTAAGTTATATTGTTATAATTTTAATATTACATTTTGAATTTTATTATTGTGATTTGGTTTTAAATATTACAAATGTTATTTATTATTTTTTAAACCAAAATCATATTTTATCATGCTAAAATATTACAAGTTATATTAAAATATTTAATATTACAAATGCTAAAATATTACAAGTCATATAAAAATATTTAATATTACAAATGCTAAAATATTACAAGTTATATTAAAAATGCTAAAATATTGGGGTTTTATTTGCCACACTCCAGATGGGTAGCCATGCGTGTGGCCAACCATATGACTTGTACATCTAGTGTTACTTCTTAGTTTAATGCACAAGGGCATGTTAGGGACTTCATAAACATCAAGAAGTCCATTGTATTGATGTTTTGATTGGGAATGAAATTTGGTGCCTTTTGTGCTAATGCTTGTACGAGTTGGGCCTCCTAATATTCTTCTACGTCTTCAAAGTTTTAGCTACAAAGGTTTAGCTACAAAGGTTTAGCTACAAAGGTTGTGTCTTATTTATGAGAATTAAAAGTGTTGGATGCTTTGCCGGTTTCTGATGACTTTGAAGTTGGTTATGTTCCTCTAAGCATTAGTTGAACATATCTCAGGCTGTACTTGTCAACATGTCCTTCTAAGTCCATAAGTAGGGATGGCAATGGGTCGGGATGGGTGCGGGTATAGCTAAACCCACAACCCATCCCATCTATGATTTTTCAAACCCATACCCTAACCCGTACCCGTCGGGGAGTAATATATTTTTCCCACACCCAAACCCGCCGGGTTCGGGTACCCATCCGCGGTTACCCATCGAAGCTATATTTTTTTTAGGTTAATTTTAAATTTAATATTTAAATATAGAAATACTATTTTCAAAATATATGTTAGTAAATATTTTTTTAATTTAATTAATGTATTTTTGTTATGTTATAAATAATTAATATTTATTTTTGGTATATGCTACTTTTTTTTAGATTAATTAATAATATTAATAATATTAGATCTATATTGAGAGTATTAGTATCAGATTTGCAGAAAACAAAAGAAAAAATATTTAAAAGAAAGAAATTGAAAAATGAAATGTAATGTTTAAATATAAAATATTATTTTTTAAAATATATCGTATATATTAGCAAATAATATATAGTTTTAGTATTGAGAATACAGATTTCAATATTAATATTAATAACTCTATTTTAAAGTTTAATAAATAATACTAAATAATTTATTATTTTATATGATACTAATTTAGTGGGTACCCGTCGGGTATTATCCAGTGGGTCGGATTCGGGTTGGGTAAAACCCATAACCCATCCCAAACCCGACGGATAGTAAATTTTCAAACCCACGACCCATCCGCGGAATTTTTTTAAACCCATAACCTATCCCATCGGGTCGGCTCGGGTACCCGCAGATTCGAAAAAAATTGTCATCTCTATTGAGGGAGATCACAATTTTGAACTTATTGGACATTTGAGCAGGTATATACGGAAATCATAAACCCACTCTTTTTAATATATCATATATTTAGTATTAAAAATACGAAATAGATTTTAGTTTGTTGGAAAACATCAAACTGGAGAACGCACAAGAATATGATAATTATATTCAGTAAATTCAAGACATAATTACATCAAGTAAATTTTTTGTACAATTATATTTAAACTAGT
This sequence comes from Limnanthes douglasii subsp. nivea, assembly GCA_036936605.1. Taxonomy (NCBI): domain Eukaryota; kingdom Viridiplantae; phylum Streptophyta; class Magnoliopsida; order Brassicales; family Limnanthaceae; genus Limnanthes; species Limnanthes douglasii. Next base: position 79,313,225 of record JAUPFV010000002.1, on the reverse strand, counting down.
ATAAGTATAGAAAAAAAATATTATATATTAACTAAATTTTTGGTACATCATAATTATATTCAATAAATTCCGATTACAATTACATCAATTATATTAAACTAGTATAAGTATAAAAACCAAATATTATCATTTGACTAAATTTCTGGTACACATGACTAGTTTTAGTCTTATTATTGGACACAATTACATCAATAATATTTAAACTTTATAAGTATAGAAATAATTTTAGGAACTAGCCAACCCACGTCTCTATTGACAAAACTAAAAGATCCAGCTTGGTTATGGCATGCAAGACTTGGACACGTGAACTTTCATGCAATCAAGATGATGGGGGAGATAGAGGTGGGTTTTGGGCTGCCCAAAATTATACACCCGGACCAGTTATGTGAAAATTCCTATTGTCTAAGCAAGCGCGGTTACCATTTCCGAATCAAGAAAATTTTCGTGCCAAGAGACCATTGCAACTCATACATACAGATTTATGTGGCCCGATTAGTCCAACATCAATTTTTTGTAATAAATACTGGAACCGCCGTTCAAAGCTAACAATCTGCTTATGAACTGGCGGTTTAACTGCGAAACTGGCCCATTAGGACTGCAAACTGGCGGGACCGCAACCCGCCAGGACCGCATAAGCAGTAAACTGGCAGGACCGCAAACTGGCAGGACCGCAACCCGCCAAGACTGCAAACTGACACGACTGCGAAACCACGGTTTATTTGTAAAAAACCGCGGTTTATTGGTAAATATTATAAATGTTTTATTTATTTTATAACCAAAATGTTATATTTAAAAAATATTAAGATATTGCATATTATTATAGAAATATTATTACATTTTCGTTAATATTAATTTGTTTTGGTTATTAATATTTTAAGTGTTGTAATTATTATATAGTCCAAAATTTTAAATATTACTTATGTTATTATAACATTTTGAATATTATTATTATGTTTTTAGATCTAATATTATTAGTGTTGATTTTAATATTACAAACCAAAACTATGGTTATAATTTTAATATTACATTCTAAATTTTATTACTATGATTTGGTTTTAAATATTACAAGTGTTTGTTATTATTTTTTAAACCAAAATCATATTTTATCATGCAAAAATATTACAAGTTATATTTATTATGTTTAATATGAGACTTTGAATTTTATTATTGTGATTAGGTTTTAAATATTACAAGTGTTATTTATTATTTTTTAAGTTATATTGTTATAATTTTAATATTACATTTTGAATTTTATTATTGTGATTAGGTTTTAAATATTACAAGTGTTATTTATTATTTTTAAGTTATATTGTTATAATTTTAATATTACATTTTGAATTTTATTATTGTGATTTGGTTTTAAATATAACAAGTGTTATTTATTATTTTTAAGTTATATTGTTATAATTTTAATATTACATTTTGAATTTTATTATTGTGATTTGGTTTTAAATATTACAAATGTTATTTATTATTTTTTAAACCAAAATCATATTTTATCATGCTAAAATATTACAAGTTATATTAAAATATTTAATATTACAAATGCTAAAATATTACAAGTCATATAAAAATATTTAATATTACAAATGCTAAAATATTACAAGTTATATTAAAATATTTAATATTACAAATGCTAAAATATTACAAGTTATATTAAAATATTTAATATTACAATTGCTAAAATACATTTTTTAGTCTCTTGTCGCTAACAATTTTTTTAAGTCGCAAAACTTTCTCAACAGTAACCGCAGTTTGTAATGGATCTCCCACAACTTGTCTTCGAGTCTCACGATTAACCTTACTTAACGCAGCAGCAATCAAATCGACCATCTTCGTCTTCGTACTAAGACTTTGTTTAGGAACAACGGTCTTACTCTTAGTTATAATTGGGTGTTTGACACTTCCTGTCACCTTGTCGACCATTTTAGAACTAAAAGTTGGTTTGGCGGTCTTACTCAAAGTCGTACGTGTAGTACTAACAAGTTTGACGCTTCGCCTTTCCTTATCGGAAATTTTTAAACTAAAATTTTGTTTGAGGGTCTTACTCGTATTCGTAGGTTCAGTGGCACATTTGATGCGTCGTGTGATCGGATCCCTCTCGGGTGGAGGAGACATCATAAAAGAAGAAAATTCCGAAAAATCAGTTTTCAGAGTTGCTTGTCCTAACCTGTTGTTGAAGCCACAAAACGGCATTGGAAATTTGAAATAAGCATAAATAATAACTAATACAAACTAATAACAATTTTTTTTCGAAAAAAAAATCTAACTATTTCGAAAACAGAAGTACGATAGGTAAAATACAAAAGTTAAGCTTAATAAAAAATCTATAACAAGTTGAGAGATTTAGAGAGTTTATAGTAGATTTAGAGAGTGTGTGAGGTTGGAGTTGGGGTCTCCTCTATTTATAGGGGAGACCCAATTTTGTTTTTTTGAAAATTTCGAAAAAATGCATCTGTCCGGATGCCCCAGACGAAAAACGCAACGGCTAGTTTAATCAACTAGCCGTTGCGTTTGAACGTGCGGACCATCCGCATGTCTGACCGGATGGTCCGCACGGTGACGTCACGGATGACGTCACTTGCTCACGTCATCCGTGACTCATTTTTTTTTAAAAAATATTTTTTTATAAAAAAATTAATTTTTTACAAGTTATGCACTTTAAACTATTTAAAACAAAAAATCAAAACTCTATATATAGGATTGTGCACTAATATTTTAAAAAAAAATAATTTTTTTATATAAATATGAAATTCGAACTATTATTTAAAAAAAATATAAATCTATAAATAGATTTTTCGAACTATTAGTTTTTTAATAATTTTAGTACTTTTATGAAAAAATATATATTAAATTCTCTAGATTATTGAAAGAAATTTTATATTATTAACCCTTCCTTTTTCTAGTTTATTGAAAGAAATTTTATATTATTAACAAGTTAATTTGGACATTTGTCCGGATGCCCGGAGCGCCGTTATTTTCACATAATGGTACTAATAGATAGTTTATATTGTTGATGATGTTAATCTCCTAAATAAATATATTTAATTAATTATATTTAATTATGCCATCAGAATATAATTCCTTTTTAGGAACCAAATTACACATAGTTAATTGAAACACAGTTGCTATTTTTGAATTTATTTCACAACCAAATTACATGTGTTTATGCAATTGGAACATAATCCAAATTTATACAATTTTAAAAACTTTAAATGTATACTTCAAATATTGAATACTTCAAATATTAAATTTATACTTCAAATGTTGTAATCGATGTATATATTTTATTTAATATATACATAATATTAAATAAAATATCTTAAATACATAAATATAAATATATAATCAAACGTATCAAAATCAAATTACAACTATTTTTAGAAGGTAATTGATTGATTATAAATTTTCAATTAAAATGATAACATATTTAAATTAAAATACATGAAATAGCATAATTAACTCATGTCGTGTATATGGTACATATCTCAATTATTGAAATTAGATTCAATTAACACTTACAAATTAGTTTTAAATAAAATTATAAAATATTCTGATAAACGGTTCTTAAATGGTTTGGCTGGTGGTTTGAACTGATAAATGGTTCTTAAATGGTTTGTCTAGTGGTTTGAACTGGAGGTTTAACTGCGAAACTGGCCCATTAGGACTGCAAACTGGCAGGTCCGCAGACCGGCACGACCGCATAAGGAGCAAACTGGCAGGACCGCAACCCGCCAGGACCGTAACCTGCTAGGACCGCAACCCGTGGTTCTGATTGAAACGGTTCCAATGGTTCGCAGCTCAGACCGTTTGCCACCCCTATATAGGACAAGTGGTGCCGCCTCCTGCGGCTACTTCTCTCTTTGTTTTTACCATAGCTGATGGGTAGAAATTGATTACCAAAGTTTCTTTGAAGAACATTGGTCAATCGATCGAGACAGTGCTGAAAAATGAAAGACTTACTATGCAGTCCGGTCTGGAATTATAACCGAGGGCTGGCTACACAGCTCAGGCAGAAAGGTTAAACTTTCTAATATTTTTTTCATTCATCCGCGCTGTTCATAGATGAGCTTTTTTTTAGCGGAACTTCAGACAACAATTGTGTAGAAGTTGCTTCTTGAATCTTGGGGTTTTATTTGCCACACTCCAGATGGGTAGCCATGCGTGTGGCCAACCATATGACTTGTACATCTAGTGTTACTTCTTAGTTTAATGCACAAGGGCATGTTAGGGACTTCATAAACATCAAGAAGTCCATTGTATTGATGTTTTGATTGGGAATGAAATTGGTGCCTTTTGTGCTAATGCTTGTACGAGTTGGGCCTCCTAATATTCTTCTACGTCTTCAAAATTTTAGCTACAAAGGTTTAGCTACAAAGGTTTAGCTACAAAGGTTGTGTCTTATTTATGAGAATTAAAAGTGTTGGATGCTTTGCCGGTTTCTGATGACTTTGAAGTTGGTTATGTTCCTCTAAGCATTAGTTGAACATATCTCAGGCTGTACTTGTCAACATGTCCTTCTAAGTCCATAAGTAGGGATGGCAATGGGTCGGGATGGGTGCGGGTATGGGTGCGGGTATAGCTAAACCCAGAACCCATCCCATCTATGATTTTTCAAACCCATACCCTAACCCGTACCCGTCGGGGAGTAATATATTTTTCCCACACCCAAACCCGCCGGGTTCGGGTACCCATCCGCGGTTACCCATCGAAGCTATATTTTTTTTAGGTTAATTTTAAATTTAATATTTAAATATAGAAATACTATTTTCAAAATATATGTTAGTAAATATTTTTTTAATTTAATTAATGTATTTTTGTTATGTTATAAATAATTAATATTTATTTTTGGTATATGCTACTTTTTTTTTAGATTAATTAATAATATTAATAATATTAGATCTATATTGAGAGTATTAGTATCAGATTTGCAGAAAACAAAAGAAAAAATATTTAAAAGAAAGAAATTGAAAAATGAAATGTAATGTTTAAATATAAAATATTATTTTTTAAAATATATTGTAGAATACAGATTTCAATATTAATATTAATAACTCTATTTTAAAGTTTAATAAATAATACTAAATAATTTATTATTTTATATGATACTAATTTAGTGGGTACCCGTCGGGTATTATCCAGTGGGTCGGATTCGGGTTGGGTAAAACCCATAACCCATCCCAAACCCGACGGATAGTAAATTTTCAAACCCACGACCCATCCGTGGAATTTTTTTAAACCCATAACCCATCCCATCGGGTCGGCTCGGGTACCCGCAGATTCGAAAAAAATTGCCATCTCTATTGAGGGAGATCACAATTTTGAACTTATTGGACATTTGAGCAGGTATATACGGAAATCATAAACCCACTCTTTTTAATATATCATATATTTAGTATTAAAAATACGAAATAGATTTTAGTTTGTTGGAAAACATCAAACTGGAGAACGCACAAGAATATGATAATTATATTCAGTAAATTCAAGACATAATTACATCAAGTAAATTTTTTTTACAATTATATTTAAACTAGTATAAGTATAGAAACAAAATATTATATATTAACTAAATTTTTGGTACATCATAATTATATTCAATAAATTCCGATTACAATTACATCAATTATATTAAACTAGTATAAGTATAAAAACCAAATATTATCATTTCACTAAATTTCTGGTACACATGACTAGTTTTAGTCTTATTATTGGACACAATTACATCAATAATATTTAAACTTTATAAGTATAGAAACCAAATATTATACTTTGACTAAAGCTTTAGTACATATAATTAGTTTTAATATTATATTTTGATTAAATTTCTATTATATAAGATGCGTCTTAATATTATAGATGTCAATATAAAACTAAGTGATATCTTCCGAGCGCAAATCCTTCACATACTTTCTTTAATTATTAAATTAGTTGAAGTTCGTATGCAATGTTCTTGTGATAAAGATTATTTAATTTTCTTAAATCCAAGTTCCTAAACCTTTTATACTATAGCCACGAGTGAACAACCACCTAGACTTTGAAATCAATATTTTTTTGTAAGAATAGTAAGACAAAACTTATATTTTTCCCTATCTTTACATTTGTGACTTCAAACTTTATTTGATCAACAAACTTGAAAGAGAGTTCTTCAAAATGAATGACATATCCTCGTTATAGAGTTGTCCAAAACTTAGTACATTTTATGCTAAGTCTAGAATTGGTAACACGTCTAGGATAGATTTTCTATTTTTTTTGTATCTACGATGATTGTTCTCTTTTCTTTTTCACGAACTGAAGAACCATTCCTCATTGTTACCTCAAAATTGTAGGATGATTCAATCTCATTCGATAATAATTCTTTGTTGATCATATTCAAGAAAGTTTGCTTGCTAATTTTTCACCAAGTTACAATATTTTTAGAGTTGGTACTACCTTTTACACTTGTAACATTGTGGTTTATCTCAAAACCATCAGTCTTTCTCGTGATGATAATTTTTTGGCAAGTTCCACACTACATTTTTATGGATACATCGTTGCGTTTTCTGGTAAAATTATATTTTGCTATGCTACGACCTCGTGAATATCGACCTCTTCCTCTTGTTGTTTAGCTACCACAAAAGGATTCATGAGTTGAGTTAGTCTCATAAATTGTTGAGATAACATTGAGCTTGATTTAAATACAATCTCGATTAATTTTTCCAAACGCAAATTCAACTTTTTCTATAACATTCGTTAAGGGAACCATCAATTGTTCCACACGTAAAATTTCAAGATCTTTAGTCTACTCTATGACGTAAACAATAAAACCATACATGTTCAAAAAGTTGATGAGAATTTTATAAAAAAAAAATTGATTGCAATATTTTTTTCTTACATCTTTATTTTATATATCACGTCCATGAGTCAGGTGAAATAATCTTTCAAGAGCTCAGAATTTTTCATCTTCAATTTTTCAAATTTCTTTCGTAACAATTACAGCTTTATGGTTTTCACTTTGGAACCTCTTTTATATTCATTTTCAAGAATATATCACGCCTTCTTAGATATAGCAACGTTGATAATTCTTGGACAAATACTCTTCATTACTCATTATTTAATCAAAATAAGAGGTTACATATATTTTTTATGTTTTAGTTTAATTTGGTAGCATCACATGCATATAATCTTGTATTGTCTTCCAGTTCTTCAAAACCATCCTCGAAAAATTCCAAAAGATCTTGGAAAATGAACATTGTGATCATTCTCAGACATCTTAAATCATATTTTTTATATCAAATTATGATATAAAACTTTGTTTGAGGATGCCATTGTTGGGCTCTTATACCACTAATTGGTTTGGGTTAATTCTTTTACTTAGAGGAGTGTAATTAATTCTAACTTTATTTCAAAACACATTTTATTTTAGTATCGAAACCAAAATTTGAATATCAAAGCCTAAGAAATGCAAAAACAATATTTAAATATGAGAAAAGAGGGAAATGTAACACTTCACTATCCATTACTCACCAAGAGTAATTATGCAGCATGGGAATTAAAAATACGCATAAATTTACAAGAACATGGTGTGTGGGATGCGATAGGAAATTCTAGAATATGTTGAAGTATGAAAAGATAGAATGGCTTTGGCTTTCATTTATCATACAATCCCCGTAGATGTTCTTCTAATGCTGGCAGAGAAAGATTCAGCAAAGAAATCATGAGATACATTGCAGACAATGAACATAGGTGTGGAACGAGTACGAGAGGAAAAAATACAGACATGAAGAAGTGATTTTGAGGCCACAATCATAAAACAAGAAGAGTTTGTGGATGAATTCACCATGAGATTGACTATCATTGTTACTAGTATCTGTTATTTAGGAGACGTAGTAGAAGATATCGCCGTCGTCAAGAAGTTCATTCGAGTAGCTCCCCCGAGATTCATGCAAATTCTTACTTCAATCAAGTAATTTGGTGATCCAAAAAATATGTCTATTGAAGAGGTTGTTGGTCATCTGAAAGCCTATGAAGATATAATTCATGGTTATGGCATACAGATGAAGAAACACATTTTTTTCTTACTCATGGAGAATGGTTAACAAGGTAAAAATAAACACTGGTGAGAATTATTTTCCTTCTGAAAAACGTAATTATTTTAACAAGGAACGTAATGGTTACATGATATAATGGTTACAACGGAGGTCGTGGATATGGTCGGGGTAGAGGTCGTGGAAGTGGTGGCAGAGAAATTCGTGATGACAATTCAAAACTACATGATGTTGTAAACCATCAGAAGGGTAAAAACAAGATTAAGTGCTACTCTTGTAGAAAATTAGGCCATTATACGTCTAAGTGTCACATTAAAAAATAAGATGATGAAGCACATTTTCCATGCACAAATTATGAAGAGCATGCATTGATGATAACCAAAAAGACTTTAAACGAAGAGAAAGTTATGACCAGCATTCTCTCAAATGGAGAGGACCAAGGTGACAGTAACACTTGGTACTTGGATAATGGAGCAAGAAACCACATGACTCGAGATCGAAAAAAGTTCAAGGAACTTTATGAAACATTCATAGAAAACGTGAAATTTGGAGATGGCTCATTGGTAGTGATCCAATGCAAATTATCGATCTTGTTTCGGTTCAAGAATGAAGATACTCACTTATTAACCAAGTTATATTACATTCCCATTTTGAAACATAATATTATTAGTCTTGGTCAAATACCAGAAGAAAAAAGTATAGTGGAGTTAGTCATATCGCTACTCAAGATATTCGATAGAAATGGAGATTTATTAATGAAGGTTGAAAGATCACAAAATCGCATATACAAAATAATTTTAGGAACTAGCCAACCCACGTCTCTATTGACAAAACTAAAAGATCCAGCTTGGTTATGGCATGCAAGACTTGGACACGTGAACTTTCATGCAATCAAGATGATGGGGGAGATAGAGGTGGGTTTTGGGCTGCCCAAAATTATACACCCGGACCAGTTATGTGAAAATTTCCTATTGTCTAAGCAAGCGCGGTTACCATTTCCGAATCAAGAAAATTTTCGTGCCAAGAGACCATTGCAACTCATACATACAGATTTATGTGGCCCGATTAGTCCAACATCAATTTTTTGTAATAAATACTGGAACCCCCGTTCAAAGCTAACAATCTGCTTATGAACTGGCGGTTTAACTGCGAAACTGGCCCATTAGGACTGCAAACTGGCGGGACCGCAACCCGCCAGGACCGCATAAGCAGTAAACTGGCAGGACCGCAAACTGGCAGGACCGCAACCCGCCAAGACTGCAAACTGACAGGACTGCGAAACCACGGTTTATTTGTAAAAAACCGCGGTTTATTGGTAAATATTATAAATGTTTTATTTATTTTATAACCAAAATGTTATATTTAAAAAATATTAAGATATTGCATATTATTATAGAATTATTATTACATTTTCGTTAATATTAATTTGTTTTGGTTATTAATATTTTAAGTGTTGTAATTATTATATAGTCCAAAATTTTAAATATTACTTATGTTATTATAACATTTTGATTATTATTATTATGTTTTTAGATCTAATATTATTAGTGTTGATTTTAATATTACAAACCAAAACGATGGTTATAATTTTAATATTACATTCTAAATTTTATTACTATGATTTGGTTTTAAATATTACAAGTGTTTGTTATTATTTTTTAAACCAAAATCATATTTTATCATGCAAAAATATTACAAGTTATATTTATTAGGTTTAATATGAGATTTTGAATTTTATTATTGTGATTAGGTTTTAAATATTACAAGTGTTATTTATTATTTTTTAAGTTATATTGTTATAATTTTAATATTACATTTTGAATTTTATTATTGTGATTAGGTTTTAAATATTACAAGTGTTATTTATTATTTTTAAGTTATATTGTTATAATTTTAATATTACATTTTGAATTTTATTATTGTGATTTGGTTTTAAATATAACAAGTGTTATTTATTATTTTTAAGTTATATTGTTATAATTTTAATATTACATTTTGAATTTTATTATTGTGATTTGGTTTTAAATATTACAAATGTTATTTATTATTTTTTAAACCAAAATCATATTTTATCATGCTAAAATATTACAAGTTATATTAAAATATTTAATATTACAAATGCTAAAATATTACAAGTCATATAAAAATATTTAATATTACAAATGCTAAAATATTACAAGTTATATTAAAATATTTAATATTACAATTGCTAAAATACATTTTTTAGTCTCTTGTCGCTAACCATTTTTTTAAGTCGCAAAACTTTCTCAACAGTAACTGCAGTTTGTAATGGATCTCCCACAACTTGTCTTCGAGTCTCACGATTAACCTTACTTAACGCAGCAGCAATCAAATCGACCATCTTCGTCTTCGTACTAAGACTTTGTTTAGGAACAACGGTCTTACTCTTAGTTATAGTTGGGTGTTTGACACTTCGTGTCACCTTGTCGACCATTTTAGAACTAAAAGTTGGTTTGGCGGTCTTACTCAAAGTCGTACGTGTAGTACTAACAAGTTTGACGCTTCGCCTTTCCTTATCGGAAATTTTTAAACTAAAATTTTGTTTGAGGGTCTTACTCGTATTCGTAGGTTCAGTGGCACATTTGATGCGTCGTGTGATCGGATCCCTCTCGGGTGGAGGAGACATCATAAAAGAAGAAAATTCCGAAAAATTAGTTTTCAGAGTTGCTTGTCCTAACCTGTTGTTGAAGCCACAAAACGGCATTGGAAATTTGAAATAAGCATAAATAATAACTAATACAAACTAATAACAATTTTTTTTCGAAAAAAAAAATCTAACTATTTCGAAAACAGAAGTACGATAGGTAAAATACAAAAGTTAAGCTTAATAAAAAATCTATAACAAGTTGAGAGATTTAGAGAGTTTATAGTAGATTTAGAGAGTGTGTGAGGTTGGAGTTGGGGTCTCCTCTATTTATAGGGGAGACCCAATTTTGTTTTTTTGAAAATTTCGAAAAAATGCATCTGTCCGGATGCCCCAGACGAAAAACGCAACGGCTAGTTTAATCAACTAGCCGTTGCGTTTGAACGTGCGGACCATCCGCATGTCTGACCGGATGGTCCGCACGGTGACGTCACGGATGACGTCACTTGCTCACGTCATCCGTGACTCATTTTTTTTTTAAAAATATTTTTTTTATAAAAAAATTAATTTTTTACAAGTTATGCACTTTAAACTATTTAAAAAAAAAATCAAAACTCTATATATAGGATTGTGCACTAATATTTTTAAAAAAAATAATTTTTTTATATAAATATGAAATTCGAACTATTATTTAAAAAAAAATATAAATCTATAAATAGATTTTTCGAACTATTAGTTTTTTAATAATTTTAGTACTTTTATGAAAAAATATATATTAAATTCTCTAGATTATTGAAAGAAATTTTATATTATTAACCCTTCCTTTTTCTAGTTTATTAAAGAAATTTTATATTATTAACAAGTTAATTTGGACATTTGTCCGGATGCCCGGAGCGCCGTTATTTTCACATAATGGTACTAATAGATAGTTTATATTGTTGATGATGTTAATCTCCTAAATAAATATATTTAATTAATTATATTTAATTATGCCATCAGAATATAATTCCTTTTTAGGAACCAAATTACACATAGTTAATTGAAACACAGTTTCTATTTTTGAATTTATTTCACAACCAAATTACATGTGTTTATGCAATTAGAACATAATCCAAATTTATACAATTTTAAAAACTTTAAATGTATACTTCAAATATTGAATACTTCAAATATTAAATTTATACTTCAAATGTTGTAATCGATGTATATATTTTATTTAATATATACATAATATTAAATAAAATATCTTAAATACATAAATATAAATATATAATCAAACGTATGAAAATCAAATTACAACTATTTTTTAGAAGGTAATTGATTGATTATAAATTTTCGATTAAAATGATAACATATTTAAATTAAAATACATGAAATAGCATAATTAACTCATGTCGTGTATATGGTACATATCTCAATTATTGAAATTAGATTCAATTAACACTTACAAATTAGTTTTAAATAAAATTATAAAATATTCTGATAAACGGTTCTTAAATGGTTTGGCTGGTGGTTTGAACTGATAAATGGTTCTTAAATGGTTTGTCTAGTGGTTTGAACTGGAGGTTTAACTGCGAAACTGGCCCATTAGGACTGAAAACTGGCAGGTCCGCAGACCGGCACGACCGCATAAGGAGCAAACTGGCAGGACCGCAACCCGCCAGGACCGTAACCTGCTAGGACCGCAACCCGTGGTTCTGATTGAAACGGTTCCAATGGTTCGCAGTTCAGACCGTTTGCCACCCCTATATAGGACAAGTGGTGCCGCCTCCTGCGGCTACTTCTCTCTTTGTTTTTACCATAGCTGATGGGTAGAAATTGATTACCAAAGTTTCTTTGAAGAACATTGGTCAATCGATCGAGACAGTGCTGAAAAATGAAAGACTTACTATGCAGTCCGGTCTGGAATTATAACCGAGGGCTGGCTACACAGCTCAGGCAGAAAGGTTAAACTTTCTAATATTTTTTTCATTCATCCGCGCTGTTCATAGATCCGCTTTTTTTTAGCTGAACTTCAGACAACAATTGTGTAGAAGTTGCTTCTTGAATCTTGGGGTTTTATTTGCCACACTCCAGATGGGTAGCCATGCGTGTGGCCAACCATATGACTTGTACATCTAGTGTTACTTCTTAGTTTAATGCACAAGGGCATGTTAGGTACTTCATAAACATCAAGAAGTCCATTGTATTGATGTTTTGATTGGGAATGAAATTTGGTGCCTTTTGTGCTAATGCTTGTACGAGTTGGGCCTCCTAATATTCTTCTACGTCTTCAAAATTTTAGCTACAAAGGTTTAGCTACAAAGGTTGTGTCTTATTTATGAGAATTAAAAGTGTTGGATGCTTTGCCGGTTTCTGATGACTTTGAAGTTGGTTATGTTCCTCTAAGCATTAGTTGAACATATCTCAGGCTGTACTTGTCAACATGTCCTTCTAAGTCCATAAGTAGGGATGGCAATGGGTCGGGATGGGTGCGGGTATGGGTGTGGGTATAGCTAAACCCAGAACCCATCCCATCTATAATTTTTCAAACCCATACCCTAACCCGTACCCGTCGGGGAGTAATATATTTTTCCCACACCCAAACCCGCCGGGTTCGGGTACCCATCCGCGGTTACCCATCGAAGCTATATTTTTTTAAGGTTAATTTTAAATTTAATATTTAAATATAGAAATACTATTTTCAAAATATATGTTAGTAAATATTTTTTTAATTTAATTAATGTATTTTTGTTATGTTATAAATAATTAATATTTTTTTTGGTATATGCTACTTTTTTTTAGATTAATTAATAATATTAATAATATTAGATCTATATTGAGAGTATTAGTATCAGATTTGCAGAAAACAAAAGAAAAAATATTTAAAAGAAAGAAATTGAAAAATGAAATGTAATGTTTAAATATAAAATATTATTTTTTAAAATATATTGTAGAATACAGATTTCAATATTAATATTAATAACTCTATTTTAAAGTTTAATAAATAATACTAAATAATTTATTATTTTATATGATACTAATTTAGTGGGTACCCGTCGGGTATTATCCAGTGGGTCGGATTCGGGTTGGGTAAAACCCATAACCCATCCCAAACCCGACGGATAGTAAATTTTCAAACCCACGACCCATCCGCGGAATTTTTTTAAACCCATAACCCATCCCATCGGGTCGGCTCGGGTACCCGCAGATTCGAAACAAATTGCCATCTCTATTGAGGGAGATCACAATTTTGAACTTATTGGACATTTGAGCAGGTATATACGGAAATCATAAACCCATTCTTTTTAATATATCATATATTTAGTATTAAAAATACGAAATAGATTTTAGTTTGTTGGAAAACATCAAACTGGAGAACGCACAAGAATATGATAATTATATTCAGTAAATTCAAGACATAATTACATCAAGTAATTTTTTTGTACAATTATATTTAAACTAGTATAAGTATAGAAAAAAAATATTATATATTAACTAAATTTTTGGTACATCATAATTATATTCAATAAATTCCGATTACAATTACATCAATTATATTAAACTAGTATAAGTATAAAAACCAAATATTATCATTTGACTAAATTTCTGGTACACATGACTAGTTTTAGTCTTATTATTGGACACAATTACATCAATAATATTTAAACTTTATAAGTATAGAAACCAAATATTATACTTTGACTAAAGCTTTAGTACATATAATTAGTTTTAATATTATATTTTGATTAAATTTCTATTATATAAGATGCGTATTAATATTATAGATGTCAATATAAAACTAAGTGATATCTTCCGAGCGCAAATCCTTCACATACTTTCTTTAATTATTAAATTAGTTGAAGTTCGTATGCAATGTTCTTGTGATAAAGATTATTTAATTTTCTTAAATCCAAGTTCCTAAACCTTTTATACTATAGCCACGAGTGAACAACCACCTAGACTTTGAAATCAATATTTTTTTGTAAGAATAGTAAGACAAAACTTATATTTTTCCCTATCTTTACATTTGTGACTTCAAACTTTATTTGATCAACAAACTTGAAAGAGAGTTCTTCAAAATGAATGACATATCCTCGTTATAGAGTTTTCCAAAACTTAGTACATTTTATGCTAAGTCTAGAATTGGTAACACGTCTAGGATAGATTTTCTATTTTTTTTTGTATCTACGATGATGGTTCTCTTTTCTTTTTCACGAACTGAAGAACCATTCCTCATTGTTACCTCAAAATTGTAGGATGATTCAATCTCATTCGATAATAATTCTTTGTTGATCATATTCAAGAAAGTTTGCTTGCTAATTTTTCACCAAGTTACAATATTTTTAGAGTTGGTACTACCTTTTACACTTGTAACATTGTGGTTTATCTCAAAACCATCAGTCTTTCTCGTGATGATAATTTTTTGGCAAGTTCCACACTACATTTTTATGGATACATCGTTGCGTTTTCTGGTCAAATTATATTTTGCTATGCTACGACCTCGTGAATATCGACCTCTTCCTCTTGTTGTTTAGCTACCACAAAAGGATTCATGAGTTGAGTTAGTCTCATAAATTGTTGAGATAACATTGAGCTTGATTTAAATACAATCTCGATTAATTTTTCCAAACGCAAATTCAACTTTTTCTATAACATTCGTTAAGGGAACCATCAATTGTTCCACACGTAAAATTTCAAGATCTTTAGTCTACTCTATGACGTAAACAATAAAACCATACATGTTCAAAAAGTTGATGAGAATTTTATAAAAAAAAAATTGATTGCAATATTTTTTTCTTACATCTTTATTTTATATATCACGTCCATGAGTCAGGTGAAATAATCTTTCAAGAGCTCAGAATTTTTCATCTTCAATTTTTCAAATTTCTTTCGTAACAATTACAGCTTTATGGTTTTCACTTTGGAACCTCTTTTATATTCATTTTCAAGAATATATCACGCCTTCTTAGATATAGCAACGTTGATAATTCTTGGACAAATACTCTTCATTACTCATTATTTAATCAAAATAAGAGGTTACATATATTTTTTATGTTTCAGTTTAATTTGGTAGCATCACATGCATATAATCTTGTATTGTCTTCCAGTTCTTCAAAACCATCCTCGAAAAATTCCAAAAGATCTTGGAAAATGAACATTGTGATCATTCTCAGACATCTTAAATCATATTTTTTATATCAAATTATGATATAAAACTTTGTTTGAGGATGCCATTGTTGGGCTCTTATACCGCTAATTGGTTTGGGTTAATTCTTTTACTTAGAGGAGTGTAATTAATTCTAACTTTATTTCAAAACACATTTTATTTTAGTATCGAAACAAAAATTTGAATATCAAAGCCTAAGAAATGCAAAAACAATATTTAAATATGAGAAAAGAGGGAAATGTAACACTTCACTATCGATTACTCACCAAGAGTAATTATGCAGCATGGGAATTAAAAATACGCATAAATTTACAAGAACATGGTGTGTGGGATGCGATAGGAAATTCTAGAATATGTTGAAGTATGAAAAGATAGAATGGCTTTGGCTTTCATTTATCATACAATCCCCGTAGATGTTCTTCTAATGCTGGCAGAGAAAGATTCAGCAAAGAAATCATGAGATACATTGCAGACAATGAACATAGGTGTGGAACGAGTACGAGAGGAAAAAATACAGACATGAAGAAGTGATTTTGAGGCCACAATCATAAAACAAGAAGAGTTTGTGGATGAATTCACCATGAGATTGACTATCATTGTTACTAGTATCTGTTATTTAGGAGACGTAGTAGAAGATATCGCCGTCGTCAAGAAGTTCATTCGAGTAGCTCCCCCGAGATTCATGCAAATTCTTACTTCAATCAAGTAATTTGGTGATCCAAAAAATATGTCTATTGAAGAGGTTGTTGGTCATCTGAAAGCCCATGAAGATATAATTCATGGTTATGGCATATAGATGAAGAAACACATTTTTTTCTTACTCATGGAGAATGGTTAACAAGGTAAAAATAAACACTGGTGAGAATTATTTTCCTTCTGAAAAACGTAATTATTTTAACAAGGAACGTAATGGTTACATGATATAATGGTTACAACGGAGGTCGTGGATATGGTCGGGGTAGAGGTCGTGGAAGTGGTGGCAGAGAAATTCGTGATGACAATTCAAAACTACATGATGTTGTAAACCATCAAAAGGGTAAAAACAAGATTAAGTGCTACTCTTGTAGAAAATTAGGCCATTATACGTCTAAGTGTCACATTAAAAAATAAGATGATGAAGCACATTTTCCATGTACAAATTATGAAGAGCATGCATTGATGATAACCAAAAAGACTTTAAACGAAGAGAAAGTTATGACCATCATTCTCTCAAATGGAGAGGACCAAGGTGACAGTAACACTTGGTACTTGGATAATGGAGCAAGAAACCACATGACTCGAGATCGAAAAAGTTCAAGGAACTTTATGAAACATTCATAGAAAACGTGAAATTTGGAGATGGCTCATTGGTAGTGATCCAATGCAAATTATCGATCTTGTTTCGGTTCAAGAATGAAGATACTCACTTATTAACCAAGTTATATTACATTCCCATTTTGAAACATAATATTATTAGTCTTGGTCAAATACCAGAAGAAAAAAGTATAGTGGAGTTAGTTCATATCGCTACTCAAGATATTCGATAGAAATGGAGATTTATTAATGAAGGTTGAAAGATCACAAAATCGCATATACAAAATAATTTTAGGAACTAGCCAACCCACGCCTCTATTGACAAAACTAAAAGATCCAGCTTGGTTATGGCATGCAAGACTTGGACACGTGAACTTTCATGCAATCAAGATGATGGGGGAGATAGAGGTGGGTTTTGGGCTGCCCAAAATTATACACCCGGACCAGTTATGTGAAAATTTCCTATTGTCTAAGCAAGCGCGGTTACCATTTCCGAATCAAGAAAATTTTCGTGCCAAGAGACCATTGCAACTCATACATACAGATTTATGTGGCCCGATTAGTCCAACATCAATTTTTTGTAATAAATACTGGAACCGCCGTTCAAAGCTAACAATCTGCTTATGAACTGGCGGTTTAACTGCGAAACTGGCCCATTAGGACTGCAAACTGGCGGGACCGCAACCCGCCAGGACCGCATAAGCAGTAAACTGGCAGGACCGCAAACTGGCAGGACCGCAACCCGCCAAGACTGCAAACTGACAAGACTGCGAAACCACGGTTTATTTGTAAAAAACCGCGGTTTATTGGTAAATATTATAAATGTTTTATTTATTTTATAACCAAAATGTTATATTTAAAAAATATTAAGATATTGCATATTATTATAGAATTATTATTACATTTTCGTTAATATTAATTTGTTTTGGTTATTAATATTTTAAGTGTTGTAATTATTATATAGTCCAAAATTTTAAATATTACTTATGTTATTATAACATTTTGAATATTATTATTATGTTTTTAGATCTAATATTATTAGTGTTGATTTTAATATTACAAACCAAAACTATGGTTATAATTTTAATATTACATTCTAAATTTTATTACTATGATTTGGTTTTAAATATTACAAGTGTTTGTTATTATTTTTTAAACCAAAATCATATTTTATCATGCAAAAATATTACAAGTTATATTTATTATGTTTAATATGAGATTTTGAATTTTATTATTGTGATTAGTTTTTAAATATTACAAGTGTTATTTATTATTTTTTAAGTTATATTGTTATAATTTTAATATTACATTTTGAATTTTATTATTGTGATTAGGTTTTAAATATTACAAGTGTTATTTATTATTTTTAAGTTATATTGTTATAATTTTAATATTACATTTTGAATTTTATTATTGTGATTTGGTTTTAAATATAACAAGTGTTATTTATTATTTTTAAGTTATATTGTTACAATTTTAATATTACATTTTGAATTTTATTATTGTGATTTGGTTTTAAATATTACAAATGTTATTTATTATTTTTTAAACCAAAATCATATTTGATCATGCTAAAATATTACAAGTTATATTAAAATATTTAATATTACAAATGCTAAAATATTACAAGTCATATAAAAATATTTAATATTACAAATGCTAAAATATTACAAGTTATATTAAAATATTTAATATTACAATTGCTAAAATACATTTTTTAGTCTCTTGTCGCTAACCATTTTTTTAAGTCGCAAAACTTTCTCAACAGTAACTGCAGTTTGTAATGGATCTCCCACAACTTGTCTTCGAGTCTCACGATTAACCTTACTTAACGCAGCAGCAATCAAATCGACCATCTTCGTCTTCGTACTAAGACTTTGTTTAGGAACAACGGTCTTACTCTTAGTTATAGTTGGGTGTTTGACACTTCGTGTCACCTTGTCGACCATTTTAGAACTAAAAGTTGGTTTGGCGGTCTTACTCAAAGTCGTACGTGTAGTACTAACAAGTTTGACGCTTCGCCTTTCCTTATCGGAAATTTTTAAAATAAAATTTTGTTTGAGGGTCTTACTCGTATTCGTAGGTTCAGTGGCACATTTGATGCGTCGTGTGATCGGATCCCTCTCGGGTGGAGGAGACATCATAAAAGAAGAAAATTCCGAAAAATCAGTTTTCAGAGTTGCTTGTCCTAACCTGTTGTTGAAGCCACAAAACGGCATTGGAAATTTGAAATAAGCATAAATAATAACTAATACAAACTAATAACAATTTTTTTTCGAAAAAAAAAATCTAACTATTTCGAAAACAGAAGTACGATAGGTAAAATACAAAAGTTAAGCTTAATAAAAAATCTATAACAAGTTGAGAGATTTAGAGAGTTTATAGTAGATTTAGAGAGTGTGTGAGGTTGGAGTTGGGGTCTCCTCTATTTATAGGGGAGACCCAATTTTGTTTTTTTGAAAATTTCGAAAAAATGCATCTGTCCGGATGCCCCAGACGAAAAACGCAACGGCTAGTTTAATCAACTAGCCGTTGCGTTTGAACGTGCGGACCATCCGCATGTCTGACCGGATGGTCCGCACGGTGACGTCACGGATGACGTCACTTGCTCACGTCATCCGTGACTCATTTTTTTTTAAAAAATATTTTTTTATAAAAAAATTAATTTTTTACAAGTTATGCACTTTAAACTATTTAAAAAAAAATCAAAATTCTATATATAGGATTGTGCACTAATATTTTAAAAAAAATAATTTTTTTTATATAAATATGAAATTCGAACTATTATTTAAAAAAAATATAAATCTATAAATAGATTTTTCGAACTATTAGTTTTTTAATAATTTTAGTACTTTTATGAAAAAATATATATTAAATTCTCTAGATTATTGAAAGAAATTTTATATTATTAACCCTTCGTTTTTCTAGTTTATTGAAAGAAATTTTATATTATTAACAAGTTAATTTGGACATTTGTCCGGATGCCCGGAGCGCCGTTATTTTCACATAATGGTACTAATAGATAGTTTATATTGTTGATGATGTTAATCTCCTAAATAAATATATTTAATTAATTATATTTAATTATGCCATCAGAATATAATTCCTTTTTAGGAACCAAATTACACATAGTTAATTGAAACACAGTTGCTATTGTTGAATTTATTTCACAACCAAATTACATGTGTTTATGCAATTGGAACATAATCCAAATTTATACAATTTTAAAAACTTTAAATGTATACTTTAAATATTGAATACTTCAAATATTAAATTTATACTTCAAATGTTGTAATCGATGTATATATTTTATTTAATATATACATAATATTAAATAAAATATCTTAAATACATAAATATAAATATATAATCAAACGTATCAAAATCAAATTACAACTATTTTTTAGAAGATAATTGATTGATTATAAATTTTCGATTAAAATGAGTACATATCTCAATTATTGAAATTAGATTCAATTAACACTTACAAATTAGTTTTAAATAACATTATAAAATATTCTGATAAACGGTTCTTAAATGGTTTGGCTGGTGGTTTGAACTGATAAATGGTTCTTAAATGGTTTGTCTAGTGGTTTGAACTGGAGGTTTAACTGCGAAACTGGCCCATTAGGACTGCAAACTGGCAGGTCCGCAGACCGGCACGACTGCATAAGGAGCAAACTGGAAGGACCGCAACCCGCCAGGACCGTAACCTGCTAGGACCGCAACCCGTGGTTCTGATTGAAACGGTTCCAATGGTTCGCAGTTCAGACCGTTTGCCACACCTATATAGGACAAGTGGTGCCGCCTCCTGCGGCTACTTCTCTCTTTGTTTTTACCATAGCTGATGGGTAGAAATTGATTACCAAAGTTTCTTTGAAGAACATTGGTCAATCGATCGAGACACTGCTGAAAAATGAAAGACTTACTATGCAGTCCGGTCTGGAATTATAACCGAGGGCTGGCTACACAGCTCAGGCAGAAAGGTTAAACTTTCTAATATTTTTTTCATTCATCCGCGCTGTTCATAGATGAGCTTTTTTTTAGCGGAACTTCAGACAACAATTGTGTAGAAGTTGCTTCTTGAATCTTGGGGTTTTATTTTCCACACTCCAGATGGGTAGCCATGCGTGTGGCCAATCATATGACTTGTACATCTAGTGTTACTTCTTAGTTTAATGCACAAGGGCATGTTAGGGACTTCATAAACATCAAGAAGTCCATTGTATTGATGTTTTGATTGGGAATGAAATTGGTGCCTTTTGTGCTAATGCTTGTACGAGTTGGGCCTCCTAATATTCTTCTACGTCTTCAAAATTTTAGCTACAAAGGTTTAGCTACAAAGGTTTAGCTACAAAGGTTGTGTCTTATTTATGAGAATTAAAAGTGTTGGATGCTTTGCCGGTTTCTGATGACTTTGAAGTTGGTTATGTTCCTCTAAGCATTAGTTGAACATATCTCAGGCTGTACTTGTCAACATGTCCTTCTAAGTCCATAAGTAGGGATGGCAATGGGTCGGGATGGGTGCGGGTATGGGTGTGGGTATAGCTAAACCCAGAACCCATCCCATCTATAATTTTTCAAACCCATACCCTAACCCGTACCCGTCGGGGAGTAATATATTTTTCCCACACCCAAACCCGCCGGGTTCGGGTACCCATCCGCGGTTACCCATCGAAGCTATATTTTTTTAAGGTTAATTTTAAATTTAATATTTAAATATAGAAATACTATTTTCAAAATATATGTTAGTAAATATTTTTTTAATTTAATTAATGTATTTTTGTTATGTTATAAATAATTAATATTTTTTTTTGGTATATGCTACTTTTTTTTAGATTAATTAATAATATTAATAATATTAGATCTATATTGAGAGTATTAGTATCAGATTTGCAGAAAACAAAAGAAAAAATATTTAAAAGAAAGAAATTGAAAAATGAAATGTAATGTTTAAATATAAAATATTATTTTTTAAAATATATTGTAGAATACAGATTTCAATATTAATATTAATAACTCTATTTTAAAGTTTAATAAATAATACTAAATAATTTATTATTTTATATGATACTAATTTAGTGGGTACCCGTCGGGTATTATCCAGTGGGTCGGATTCGGGTTGGGTAAAACCCATAACCCATCCCAAACCCGACGGATAGTAAATTTTCAAACCCACGACCCATCCGCGGAATTTTTTTAAACCCATAACCCATCCCATCGGGTCGGCTCGGGTACCCGCAGATTCGAAAAAAATTGCCATCTCTATTGAGGGAGATCACAATTTTGAACTTATTTGACATTTGAGCAGGTATATACGGAAATCATAAACCCACTCTTTTTAATATATCATATATTTAGTATTAAAAATACGAAATAGATTTTAGTTTGTTGGAAAACATCAAACTGGAGAACGCACAAGAATATGATAATTATATTCAGTAAATTCAAGACATAATTACATCAAGTAAATTTTTTTTACAATTATATTTAAACTAGTATAAGTATAGAAACAAAATATTATATATTAACTAAATTTTTGGTACATCATAATTATATTCAATAAATTCCGATTACAATTACATCAATTATATTAAACTAGTATAAGTATAAAAACGAAATATTATCATTTGACTAAATTTCTGGTACACATGACTAGTTTTAGTCTTATTATTGGACACAATTACATCAATAATATTTAAACTTTATAAGTATAGAAACCAAATATTATACTTTGACTAAAGCTTTAGTACATATAATTAGTTTTAATATTATATTTTGATTAAATTTCTATTATATAAGATGCGTCTTAATATTATAGATGTCAATATAAAACTAAGTGATATCTTCCGAGCGCAAATCCTTCACATACTTTCTTTAATTATTAAATTAGTTGAAGTTCGTATGCAATGTTCTTGTGATAAAGATTATTTAATTTTCTTAAATCCAAGTTCCTAAACCTTTTATACTATAGCCACGAGTGAACAACCACCTAGACTTTGAAATCAATATTTTTTGTAAGAATAGTAAGACAAAACTTATATTTTTCCCTATCTTTACATTTGTGACTTCAAACTTTATTTGATCAACAAACTTGAAAGAGAGTTCTTCAAAATGAATGACATATCCTCGTTATAGAGTTATCCAAAACTTAGTACATTTTATGCTAAGTCTAGAATTGGTAACACGTCTAGGATAGATTTTCTTTTTTTTTTTTGTATCTACGATGATTGTTCTCTTTTCTTTTTCACGAACTGAAGAACCATTCCTCATTGTTACCTCAAAATTGTAGGATGATTCAATCTCATTCGATAATAATTCTTTGTTGATCATATTCAAGAAAGTTTGCTTGCTAATTTTTCACCAAGTTACAATATTTTTAGAGTTGGTACTACCTTTTACACTTGTAACATTGTGGTTTATCTCAAAACCATCAGTCTTTCTCGTGATGATAATTTTTTGGCAAGTTCCACACTACATTTTTATGGATACATCGTTGCGTTTTCTGGTAAAATTATATTTTGCTATGCTACGACCTCGTGAATATCGACCTCTTCCTCTTGTTGTTTAGCTACCACAAAAGGATTCATGAGTTGAGTTAGTCTCATAAATTGTTGAGATAACATTGAGCTTGATTTAAATACAATCTCGATTAATTTTTCCAAACGCAAATTCAACTTTTTCTATAACATTCGTTAAGGGAACCATCAATTGTTCCACACGTAAAATTTCAAGATCTTTAGTCTACTCTATGACGTAAACAATAAAACCATACATGTTCAAAAAGTTGATGAGAATTTTATAAAAAAAAAATTGATTGCAATATTTTTTTCTTACATCTTTATTTTATATATCACGTCCATGAGTCAGGTGAAATAATCTTTCAAGAGCTCAGAATTTTTCATCTTCAATTTTTCAAATTTCTTTCGTAACAATTACAGCTTTATGGTTTTCACTTTGGAACCTCTTTTATATTCATTTTCAAGAATATATCACGCCTTCTTAGATATAGCAACGTTGATAATTCTTGGACAAATACTCTTCATTACTCATTATTTAATCAAAATAAGAGGTTACATATATTTTTTATGTTTTAGTTTAATTTGGTAGCATCACATGCATATAATCTTGTATTGTCTTCCAGTTCTTCAAAACCATCCTCGAAAAATTCCAAAAGATCTTGGAAAATGAACATTGTGATCATTCTCAGACATCTTAAATCATATTTTTTATATCAATTTATGATATAAAAATTTGTTTGAGGATGCCATTGTTGGGCTCTTATACCGCTAATTGGTTTGGGTTAATTCTTTTACTTAGAGGAGTGTAATTAATTCTAACTTTATTTCAAAACACATTTTATTTTAGTATCGAAACAAAAATTTGAATATCAAAGCCTAAGAAATGCAAAAACAATATTTAAATATGAGAAAAGAGGAAATGTAACATTTCACTATCGATTACTCACCAAGAGTAATTATGCAGCATGGGAATTAAAAATACGCATAAATTTACAAGAACATGGTGTGTGGGATGCGATAGGAAATTCTAGAATATGTTGAAGTATGAAAAGATAGAATGGCTTTGGCTTTCATTTATCATACAATCCCCGTAGATGTTCTTCTAATGCTGGCAGAGAAAGATTCAGCAAAGAAATCATGAGATACATTGCAGACAATGAACATAGGTGTGGAACGAGTACGAGAGGAAAAAATACAGACATGAAGAAGTGATTTTGAGGCCACAATCATAAAACAAGAAGAGTTTGTGGATGAATTCACCATGAGATTGACTATCATTGTTACTAGTATCCGTTATTTAGGAGACGTAGTAGAAGATATCGCCGTTGTCAAGAAGTTCATTCGAGTAGCTCCCCCGAGATTCATGCAAATTCTTAATTCAATAAAGTAATTTGGTGATCCAAAAAATATGTCTATTCGAGTAGCTCCCCCGAGATTCATCCAAGTAATTTATTCATTTTAATTTTAAGTATTTTTACTAATATAAATGTCTAACTTGTTCATTTATTTATTTACAGGTCATTTTCATTCCCTTCGTACAGTTACGGGACCATCATCTGTTCCAGCTGATTACTTGGGTTGAGTTGACGCTTAAGGCGTTCGACGTGATTGTGCTGTATTACCCTGATCGTGTCACTCGACAGACGGGATTTGTACAGCTGATTCCTAAAGATATACGCCCTCCTACTTCAAAAAAACAGGAAAGAAGATGGTCAGCAGATACGTTTGGGACGCTCACTTGTGGAGGGATTAGGAGTACCATGTGTACGCTCCTGATGGACCGTTGTACACTGGTAGTGGAGAGAGTGCCGACACGATGTACTACGTTTAGGTGATGAAGAAGCTATGGTACATCGTTAGTAGCTCTGGTGCAGCTGGAGGTCCTCGGTTAGAGCCGCAGGGTGCTACTCACTATTCAGGATACGAGCAGATTTCTCGGTTTGCTCCATCGATACCGACGCTGGAGTATGACGATCTGGTGCAGACCTCCCTTTACATGTGCAGGATCACTGAGAGGTATAGACGTCACTGATTATTACTCGCAGCATACTTTTGTCAAACTTTTCGATGTTAGCATTATATTTTGTAAATGGAAAATTTTATGACTCCTTTTATTTATTGTATTCTAATTTATTGTATACTTTCAATTTATCAATTTTATAGGTTCGATTCCAACTCAATTTTATCCGTTTAGAATTTTAGGTCATGCGGCGAAAGCCCTCTGTCCGAAAAACAAAGCCAAAATATTGGCCTTGCGTCGCATGAGATCGGGCCCAAAGACCATCGCGTTTTGGCCATGAGACGCAAGCCCTCTGTCTGAAAAAACAGAGCCAATATATTGGCATTGCATCACATGCGACCGGGCCCAAAGACCATCGCTTTTTGGCCATACGACGCAAGCCCTCTTTCTGAAAAAGAGAGCCAATATATTGGCCTTGCGTCGCATGAGACCGGGCCCAAAGATTCTTTTTTGCCATGCGACGCAAGCCCTCTGTCTGAAAAACAGAGCCAATATATTGGCATTGCGTCGCATGATACCGGGCCCAAATACCATCGCATGCGACATGCGCTCGCAAAGGCTTTTATTTGAACAAAAAACTAACATTATACAAAATTAAATCAACTATAATATAAAATCAAATCAAACTTTAGGCAAAATAACTTAAAAATGTTGTACAAAAGCATTTCAAACATCGTCTCTAGTCAAATCTGTTACGTGTGGTTTTTCGTTCAAATTGATTTTCCTAGCGGGCTTTATTTTTGTAAATTTGTTGAACCGACGGTAGTAGGGATGCACCAATTGATTCGCCTCTCCGGTTGCGTAAGCACCCCAACAAGGGTATAATGGAGGCAACGGTCCATCAGGTGGAGTAGTAATCTACAAGAAAAAAAATGCATTTTGTAATGATAGCGTAAGAAATTGGGATAAGAAACGAAATATACTTACATTAACAAAGTGACATCCATGTACGATAGATATCCCAACTTCTATGATCGTTGAATTGTTGACGGATGGCCTTCCACGGATTGGTAGGTACGTTGACAAGGCTGCTTGCGATACATGGTATACCATGCATTGATACCTTGTCGCGATGACTAATCCAATGTCCAGAAATGTCATCCAATAGTGACTATTAGGTTTGGGCTTGAAGAAATCTAACCTATGTACCAAATCGTCAAACACCATCGGCGAACCATATACATCCAACCAAGATGCACGGTTGTCCCGTAACTCCTTCAAAAACTCGCGTCTAACATCCTCCCATCTATCTTCGTTGTTGTATATTGAATGCGCTATGGAACGATATTCGCATTGTCTGTCCGGAAGAACATCAACTAACTTTAAAATGTAAGTGTGTAGAAATGCTGGGATGCAATCCAGATATAATTTTAACTTCCCATTCTTAACAATTTTCTTAGGTCTTCCAACTTTATTTTTTCCTAATGGAGGTTTGGGTGGTACGATGGGAACCACGCTGGATGCGGTCGTGCTCCATAACGTGTTAACCAGGTGTACTACCTATCGAGTTAGCCGGAGTACTAGCACTAGCGGTTTGTTCAATGAGATATTTCCACGAACTAGGGTTCTGTTTAGTCGATTTATACGCCTCCACTTGGCCTACCCTTAGCTCTAACTGCTTCTTTAGGATCTTGAATATGAACTATCTCGGGCCTTAAAATTTGCATTACGCTATTGATAATGTGGTTTTGTTGGTCGGGGCGGAAACTACGAATTGAGTTGTCAAATATGGAAAGTTTTTTTTGCAATTCTTCTTCACGAAAGCTAGGATCTCTATGAACAATATCTAATCTTTTCCAAAAGACATCCACATCTTTTAAAGGGATGCTACCATCTCTAGCTATAAACGCAATTTCACATGAACAAGGTAAACCATTGTTCTAAACTTACTTCGCTCGAATGATTCGACGATTCCCGCATGTTGTTTCGTTAATAAGTTGTGAACTTTTTCCCAAAATAGCTCAAAGTTGCATTGATTCGTCCCAAGGTATTTTTTTAAGGACGAGTGAGCACCCTCCTCCCTACATAGTACAAGTATAAAATTATGAACTTCTTTGAAAAGAGATAAAACATCTAAACAAAAAATTGGATAAAAGGACAAACATATTTGTAGTTGTTTGGCCATAATGCTTAATCTTGTTCGTTCGGTACGCAATAAACTTATCACCATATTTCGTTATCCACACGTCCATAACGTACGCAAAACACTTCGGTTGAGAGGCGAACATCTCCTTCAATGCATCTAGATTTTTTTGGTAACTCTCAACCGTGTTCGCCCCCGTAACGTAGCTGTAAAACTCAACAAATTGTTTTGCTACCACATCATCATGCAATATCTTTCGGACTGCCCCAAGAATGTTCTTACTAATGTGCCACGTGCATAACAAGTGGTGTGTGCCCGAAAAAATATCATCGATTGCTCGCATGAGAGCTAACTCTCGATCGGTAACAATAATACTCGGAAATGCTTATTCATCATCAAACCACGTAGAGTTACCAAAGCCCATATATAGTTTACAATCTTCTCTCCTCTCAAAAACACGTACGCAACGGTAAATGTAATAGAAGTCGACGTTAAACCGACAATACCTAATAAAGACATCTTATACCTAGTCGTCTTGTACGTACAATCCATGAATAGCACATTGAGGAATGTACGTAATAAGTCTATGTTGGTAGGATGTGCGAAAAAAAAAGTCAGTAATCACCTTTGAATCGACTTTCAAACGCTCCCACGTGGAGTATCCACTCTCCTTCAACTTCGTCAACAAATATTGCATTTGCGTTTGTCCCCCGTGCTCAACATCCCGATGTTTTTTACGGAAATTTTAGATTGCATGCATGTTCGAAATGCTCTCGGGATATTGGTACCTCAAACCACTATATATCTCCCTAGAACGCGAACTGAGGTGAGACAAACTACGAACTAGTTCATCTTCATTCCGTTTTAGCCTACAAGCGCGGCGATGACCGTCTAGGAGAACGTAGGGTTCATGATTATGAGTACCGTTTATCACCTCCAAACGCCATTTCATGGCTAGTACGTCGATCAGATGACCTTTTAGAGCAAACGGACAATTACATTTCTTCGCCGATGTCTTCCGCTTTCTTAAAGTTTCCAGTTTCGCTTTTGATACGAATACACCGTAACGCTCGCAAACGTACTCTAACCTAGAAGTCCTTCCCCATTTCCCGCTATCGTAGAGCTTTGTAATTATGACAAACTTAATCTTGTTCGATTCAATGTCCATAAAAGCATATAGTTCGTCTATAGTAAATAACCTGTCATTTTTTAATATTCTACTATAATTGGCATCCATAAATAGAGGCTGGGCAAGTTCCTCCTACAAAATATATAATTGGAAACTATAAGTTTCTATAACAGTTCAGTCGCACGAGACATGTCTTTAGTGCTGTCGCACGAGACATGTTTTCAGTGTTTTCGCACGAGACATGTCTCTATCCTCCTCTCATGCGATGAGGAAGCTGTTCGTCGCACGATGTTCGCGCGACCAGGCAATAAATCGAAAATAGGGTTTTAACTTCTTACCTCCATGCGGTAAGCTGCCTCATCGTCTAGTAAGTCTTCTAGAGAAACGCCCATTTCATCATTATCCATAGATACTCCGATTCTAGATTTTATGTGATCGGATTTTATGGGGTTCGGTCAAAAAAGGTAATTTTTTGGGTTTAATGGGTTTAGGGTAGTAAATGTTGATAGAAAGCTTGTGAATTTAGAGTAATAACAGATTAGATTTTAGAGTTTGAGTTGATTTTGAGACATAAATGTAGTAATCTAGAAGGAGAAAGATTGATTTGAGAATTTCAACTTTCAGTTTTAAAAAGGAAAATGGTAGATGAGAGATCTATCAAAATGTATCAAAAAGTATCTTATTTCTAGTTTGACTTTTTTACTTTCGTTTATTTTTTCAAATATTTAAAGACCAGATTCGTAAGACTTAGAGAAAAGTTTTTAAAAAAAAATTCAAGGGTTTTTTATCGTCGCCTTTATTAATCTATTTTTTTTCGGCTGATTTGTTTATTTGATTTTGTAAATATCTATTACGGAGGATACATATTTCTTTACTTATTTTAGAAGAGTTATATAGCCTCACTGGAAGCACTATTTTTAGTTTTATAGAAAAATATTATGGTAAGAAATGATATTTTGCTATGTTTATTCTTAAACGACAAGTAATGTCCAACTTTTTGATGAAAAGTTTTGAAGACAAGGTTATGTTTTACAGTTTAGGAATCTAATAAAGATGGGTGATCTCCTACTATAATGAACATTTGGCGTTAAAACTTTGAAATTTTGGTGAAAATTCTAAATTTATTTAGAAAAGATAAAAAGACAATAATGATGAAATATTTTATTAATTAAGAGTTTCTCGTTAAAATCTATTTGCACCGTCGAAACATGAAAAAGTAAATTTATAGAATAGAGATAAACTAAACAGAAAGTTCACGATCTTAAACTAGAAAGAGATAATACTCATTATAAAGTGTAGAGATTTAGGTATTATGCTCTTGAATTTATTTAGACTGTTACAGTGCAGGGACCTCATCGTATGGTCTTAGTTTTCTAAGTGTTTTGTCCTTGGTGTGGAGAAAGTTTTCCAAGTGTTTTGTCCTTGGAGTGGAGAAAGATCTTCTCAATAATTGATCTTTGATATGGAAATCGTATAAACAAATTTTAGAAAAACGTCCATCTACTATTGCATTTTCTATCAAGGTATTTTCCACGTTCAAATTTGGAAGTTTTGCTGCACAACTTCTTCAGGTAAGGGATTTCGACATAAGCAAATGATGAAACTCATAAAAGAATAGTCCACATCACCTAAAGGGGGTCTATAGGGCTCACTAATCATTCTTGAAGATCTAAAATTGGTAGCGGCTGAATATTCATTACACAATCTTTCAACAGCCGACCCACCAATCGACCGGACACTATTGTGAACAAGTTGTGTAAATTTAATGCAATCATAGAGAAAATCATTAGTAAATAAGAGTTCATTTAGCATTTGTGTTCGATGAACTCAACCCCTTAGTATATAAGAGTTCATTACAAATCTTATAAACTCATCATTGTTCAATCAAAAAATACTAGCAACTTAATTTAATTTAATTTAGGCTTTGCTCACTTCTTATACATTCGCACAAGCTATACATAAAACAGAAAAGCCACAATAACAATAACAAAAACAAAAATTAACGGTGAATAATCTGAATTGATGAACTCAGTCCCTTAGATGTTCATAATTGTAGCGATCATGACCGCACATCATTACAGGTCTGTATAGACTCATCACTGTTCAATCAATACTTACTACCAAATTAAATATCTTTAGTTTAGTTGTTCTTCTAAACAGTCGAATCAACAACATTGGGAAAGTCGATAGATTGAAAAAGGAAAAAGAACAACACGATTAATATTGCTTCAAGGGAACGAGTCTTACGGGAATCGAATATCCACAAAGACCATCTGAAAGAAGCTAAATGAAATAAAAATGAAATATGCATAAAAATGAAATATGCATAAAAATATATGCATAAAAATGAAATATGCATAAAAATGAAATATGCATTCCTCACCGCGAGGATTAGATACAGAAGATAGCGGGTGGGGAAAGCAAAGGCCATGAATACGATTGCTGCTGCAAAATTGGGCGTTTGTTCTTATAAATATTAGGGCTTTAAGTGGCTTTGGCGAAATTGACCTTGTCGAATTTGATGGATGCTTTTTGGACACCTACGACTACAAGCCCATCAAAAGTCTCATAAGTCCTAACTCTTTACTCATATTTAATTTAATGGATTTGAATCGTGTTTTTTGATTATCTAGTTTGTATTAGATATAATTTGTATTCACATTTCTTTTGAACAAGTATGAAGCGTTTTTCTTATTAAAAGATAATAAAAAAAATTTGTTCAACTAACTATACGAATAAAAATATTTAAAAAATGGTCAGAAAGAATGTTTCAAAACTATTCAAATAAAGAAAAGTTCTGTTTAGAATAATGAATTTTTTTAAGCAATATAAACGTTTATTAACAATAAGGATCCAAAATTAGGGTTTTACAAAGTTCAATGACCAAATTGCAAAAGGTTTAAGGATCCAAAATTAGGGTTTTACAAAGTTCAATGACCAAATTGCAAAAGGTTTAAAAACAAAGTGGCGCCAAAACAACCCTCCAAAATTTTTAGAAGACTAAAATTCATCTTCTTCAATAATAGGACCCGATAACTTTAAGAAACTCAACCTTCAACAATGGAATTGTAAACTTCGATTTGAGACCATCTACTGCCACAACCAAATTCAAATTAACGAGTAAAATTTTAACCTGAACTCAATATATTTCCGAACTCTGTAAATCTTCCTCACCATGAAATCGGAAAAAAATCAGAGGCTTTCACAGTCAAGCTACCAAAGACCAAAAGAAACAGAGAAAGCAGAGCAGAGACTATTCCATGTTTAAGTAACCCAGTCCTAAACTCTTTAAAAGCATAATGACCATTAGTTCGTTTGGAGCATTGCTATGACTGAATTTCAGATTTTGCTTGCTATTAGGAGTATACTTCGCAATCCAGTCAGAAGCTTGATTTTGAATTCTGGAGATATGTCTTATGGATATTTTAGGGTGAATAAGATTTACGCAAATAGCAATGGCAGAATCAAGATACCAGACAACATTACCCTCGGCAATAAGGTTGATGATAACAAGGTTATGAGATTCAATATCTACTTCTGTCCAATTGTATTGCTTGCAAAGAATCAGGCCTTCCAACAACGCTCTGATTTCAGCAATTAAAGGAGTCAATTCGCCAAATAAAAATCCAGCACTGATTATAATGTCTCCGTCAGAATTCCTTATAAAAACACATCCATTTGACTCATCATCCCGATTACAAGCACTATCAACATTTAGCTTCAATCTGCCAGTTGCAGGGGCAATCCACTTGAGATAGCTGGGACTTTTCTTTCTGTTTTGAATTGATTTACATCCTAATGCAGAACATGCATTCAAAGCTTTGTACCAGTGTTTACTGGTAATTTTGTTAGACGTATCAATACCAGTAATCACTCTGATTACCAAGTCAATAGCACTGATAACAGAATCATGTCTCCCTTTAAATTTTGAATTGTTTCTGTTTTTCTAAATTACCAAACAAATATGAGTTACATGGAATTTTATTTTTGAAAACCAGAACCAAACTCTTATCATATGAGACAACACCATATAACGACCACTTTTGATTTTAAAGAGATTACCAAAGTAGTTCCAAATAGGCCAAGCAAAGCAACAACTGATAAAGAGATGTTTTTTCTCTTCACAGTTGTTGCAGAACTAACATTTGGAAACTATAACAAGGTGTATTTTCTCTAAAATATTGTCAACGAGAATATAATTGTTAATTAGTTTCCAGCAGAGGAAAGAAAGCTTATTGGGAATGTTGGAACTCCAGATCTTTCTTAACAAGCTAGAGTTGTTATGTTT
The DNA here is from genome assembly GCA_036936605.1 of Limnanthes douglasii subsp. nivea. Taxonomy (NCBI): domain Eukaryota; kingdom Viridiplantae; phylum Streptophyta; class Magnoliopsida; order Brassicales; family Limnanthaceae; genus Limnanthes; species Limnanthes douglasii. Next base: position 79,280,113 of record JAUPFV010000002.1, on the reverse strand, counting down.
CATTCTTATGTTGTTCCAAGTGAGATTTGTGTTGAAGTTGAGGTTATTTGAGTGCTTCTAAACCATCATATCCTTTTTGTCGTGATTGAACTTATAATTTTTTATGTGGTTGATTATGACTTTAGGAAGAAAGGATTCCAGAGTGTTGACATCCCAAGCGTTGTTTTTCCAAAAAGTGTTGACATTGGCGCAGAGGTATCAATTGTTGACATTAGAGGTATTAAGATTAATCAAAGGAAGAAGATTATGCCAATCTTCGAGCCAAAAGTCCATAGTTCCTCGACCCAAGATTCACTTGATGTTTCCTTCTACAAGTTCTTTAATACATTATAATATCTTCTATACTATAGAAGTAGTCTTGTTAAATTTTGATTTAAGGGGATGAGTACCAGAGTAGTATATATTATGCATCATAGTAGCCCACAAACATGTGTATTTCCTGAACAGAACCCAAAGATTTTGAGGGAAGGTGAGTTGAATGTCATTCAGCCTTTTGAAGTTCAACCCACCTTCTTTGAAAGGCTTGTAAAGGTAGTCCCAGGAAGACTAACAGATAGAGTTTTTAGTGTATTTTGACCTCCATAAGAATCTATTGAAAATGTTCTCTATTTTGGTTAGAATAATTTTAAGGATCAGACTGTTTTACATCTAATAATATATTATTAGATGTAAAATAGAAGAAATCAAAGTCAGTATGCCTCTAAAAGACAGATATTTTGAGTCTCAATCATTGATATTGTCATTTATTTTATTTAAAATAGGTTGAAGTTCTTCCCTTTATTGTTGCCACAGAGTGTGATCCCCAGATAGGTTGCATGCAGAGTATCTATATTGAAGCTAGTTTAAAGTTTCAAACTGTTGATCCTTGTTTGTTGTGTTCTTGTTGAGGTAATCAATTTCGTTTTTTCTTTATTGATAGCTTGGCCAGAAACTAGTTAGTACTTGTCTAAGAAGATGTTTAACTTTTCAATTGTAGAGCTTTGTCTGTTGATGCAGGCTAGGATATCATTTGCAAAAGCAATACAAGGCACCAAGTAATCTGATCTAGAAGCATAGTGGAAACTTTTGTTAAACCTAAATAAGTTATATAGACCTCTCATTAGTACTTCCTCAACAAGAATAAAAAGGCTAGGAGATAAAGGATCTCCTTGTCTTAAACCTTTCTTCTGAGGAAAGTAACCAGTAACAGCCCCATTGATGAACAAAGAAATGTTAACTTCAGTGATAATATTTTTTTAATAAACTAAGAAAACAAATACAGAATCCAAAACATGAAAAGACTTTAAGAATAAAAGCATGTGACATTCTGTCAAATGCTTTTGACATGTCAAGTTAGATCAAAACATTTCTTGTTTTGGGTTTTTTTGTTGATATCGTGGATTAGTTCCTTTGCAAGTAAGATATTTTCATGAATGAGTCTGTATTTAACAAATGCGCCTTGAGAGCTAGAGATAATGTTAGGCAGAATATTAGTTAATCTCTTGTTTATGGCACTAGATAACACTTTATTAAACACTGTACACATGCTCATTGGCCAGTAATTGGACCAGCTGATAGGGTTAGCACACTTAGGAACAAGGAAAATGCCAATAGCAAATACCCCATTAGGGATAGTGTTACCCTTAAGATAGAAGTTTAAGGCATTGTAAAGATCCTCATTTGTGATATTTCAACAGATTTTGTAAAAGTGAATGTTAAAACCATCAAGGCCTGAAGCACTGTCATTTTTTATGTTGGTGATGATTTGCCAAACTTCCTCATTGTCACTTAGCTTTAGTAAAGAGTCATTTTCCTCTTTAGTAACACTTCTGGGAATGTTAGTAAAGATGATATCCTGCATTAAAATATCTTCGTCTTCTATGTTATAAGAGTTAGTTAAAGAAATTTTAAAGAAATTTTCAGCGGATATACCAATATCTTCAAAATCCTGGATCCAATTGTCATCCTCTTTAATGCTTTTGATAATGTTTCTTCTTTTTGTCTTAGATACATAAGTATGGTAGAGCTTAGTGTTTCCATTCTGTTGTAACACTTTTTCATTGAGTAGGTTTCCTCGTTTTTAAGAGCTTTAATATATAGGCTATTAGCCTTGGACGAATTAGCTTTAGAGCTTTGATTGTCATTCATGTAATGATGAACCTCCATTTCATTGAATTCCTCAACAGTAGTCTTAACCTTGTTGAAAATGTTGCCAAATTTATTGATGTTCATATCCTTAAGACAAACTTTAAGTATTTTGAGCTTGTACCAAAATACTTGGTTATGACTCCCATTATAATTGAGCTTCCAATTCACAGTGCTAAGAAAGCTATCATCATTTGTCCAAGTGTTTAACAATTTAAACCTTTTCTTGTTATAATTACATATATTAGATGAATTACAGATAGAATAGATTAGAAGGGGAACATGGTCAGAACAAGTTTTGACCATGTGAATAACATGGATCTCCTTGAAGGTACTGAACCATTTATCATTCATCATGGCTCTATCAAGTCTTTTCCAATGCTTATTTCTGTACCAGGTGTATCTTGATCCAATATAGCCAGCGTCTTCAAGGTTACAGTTTTTTTATAGCATCATTAAAGTTCTCAGTACTAATATGATTATCAGAGGTACAACCAAGTTGGTCATCAGCTGAAGTAATAACATTATAGTCTCCAACAGTAATCCAGGGGCTGTCAGAACTAGCAAGAGTCTTCATCTTTTCCCAGAGATCAATTCATTGCATCATTTTCCTTTTAGCGTAGATAGAGGTAAATTAGAAGCTATCATTTAAACCAGGGTAGTTAACATATATGTGAAGGAACTGATCGTGACCACCTTCAATATTAATCTTAACATCTTTATCCCAGAAAACCCAAACTTTATTCGAAATGTTAGTAGCAAATTTCTTATAACCCAGAACATTAGCAATACTTTCTAGCTTATCAACTTTGGACATTGACTCTTGAATAGCCAGAATTTTAATTTTCACAGCCTTGATCATAGATAAAAGCCTTCTCAAAGTAGGCTTGTTGTTAATTCCTATACCATTCTAACTAATTATCCTTATCATTATTAGATAAGGATTTTTATTTCTTTTTATCCCTTTTTCGTAAGGGAATTGATCACAAGTTTGTTAATTTTTCTACCTTTTTCTGCAGATTTCAATTTGCTATTTAAAATAGAGCTAAAGTCACGGTCATGAGGGACGTGTCTTTTCTTCGGTGTTGCATTACTGATTCTAATGTTGTCATAGTCAGGTGACCTAGTGTAATTATCCTTTTGAAGTTTACTCTGGGTATATCCTTGTTCCAGCTTTTGAAGGGCTTCAATAATTTCCATGTTTTTTTTGACAGAAAAGTCCTCACTCAATTCGTTTACTTGGCTATCATCATTCTCTTGTTTATTCTGACTGTTGCATTGACTGTTTTGGTCTTCGAATGATTGAGTTTGAGTCTCAAGAATCTTGTTCTCTTGATCTTGATCTTTTTGATTAACTATGGATTTTATTTTCCTTCTGTACACTTTAGTAAAAGTTTGGAATTGGCTTTGCTTTGAATCAGTATTCTGTTGGGGCAGAGTATTGTTTTGATTAACAATTCTGGGCTCAGTATATTCAGTAGTTTTGTCCTCTGATTCTTTAGTGTTTCTGTTTTTTTGCACTCAGAGTCTTTGTGGCCTATATGGTAGCAGACTTCACAATAATAATGCACATTTTTGTAACTTAACGTGATGCAGCAACCATCATTTGATCCGAATCCGATCCACATTCTGTGTTTCAATTTTATAGTAATACCGATTTCAATTTGAGAAAATCAAGCATTACTATAAGCTCTGGTGGTTTCTGGGACAACAATTTTGAATGAAGTTCCTATTGTAGACGCGAGATCATTTCTAACAGAGTAGTTATATATGAGCTTTAGGATTTTTTCAAAACATACCCAAATCAGATGGAGCTGACATCTTCCTTTAAGTAGAATTCCATGAGGACATGTCTTGAATCCAGTATTTCAAAGTTGTAAGACCCTTTAAATCTGAAGGAGCTCAAGAAGTCATTCATAACAGTTCTTTTAGGTATACCATTGCTAAATTTTCCTACCAGAGTAGTTCTTGATTGTTGGAGTAATAGGTCTTTAGCTTCCTTGTTGTATTGAACAGTAAAGTGATCATCTAAATCTTTCGAAAATTCTGGTTTGAGTTCCATGAACAGATGATATGTTCTTGGTTTGACTGCATCAGCAAAGGTCTTCTTGATCAATCTTTTGCTGGTATTTTTTGTAGGAAGAGCTGGGTATTCATCATTTTTTAGAATCTCGCTAGTGTTTGAAATCATAGTAAGAAACCAAGAAATCAAAGGAAGAGGCCAGGAAATGACCATATGTGAGGTCTCCGTTTATTTACAGATATATACGCATTTTATAATAATAAATTTACTTATTTCAAAAAAATTAATATAAATAATTAATTAAAATAATATGTTTAGTACCATATAACACTTAGAAGGAAAAGTATTATTCATATTTTTATGTATTTTTCAAAAAGATTCACTTAACGCAAATATTTATCATCTAAGATCCAATAATACTCTAAATACTTTTAGTTAAAATATTTTTATACTCTAAATACTTTTAATACTCTACATATAACGCAAATAATTTTACTCTAAATACTTTTAATACTCTACATATATTTTTATGATGGATGTGAAACCATATAATGAGAAACCATTGTAAATTATATTTTTTTAAGTAAAAAAATATCACGAATGAATCTAGTTTTGTTCGTCTTAAAAAACAAAATCAATGTATTTTCATATTTGTTTTCCAAGTTACGATTTAAAACACATGAATATTTAAAATTCTAATTTGTTATTGCAAACGAGGAAGACACTTGTTACGAAGAAGATGTGAAACCTTTTTAATTTTTTTATTCACGAGTCTGAAGGTTCGTCAATAATCATGACCTTAATTATTGATTTTATTGTTTCGGTCTACTTTGGTCCAGAAATTGAGGACTTTCTTAAAGGAAAACCAATATGGTAGATTCAACATACCTCAAAGAAAACGTACATCTACTACCGCATTTTCTACGTAAGATATTGTTCATACATAACTCGTTCAAATTTGGAACTTGTTCAGGTAAGGGATACAATTTTATTTATTGGCTTGATATTTCCCTACAACATGATTACTACTAGTTGGGAGTCAATAAGGAGTTTCACGTCCCAAGCTCTACAAATTTGGGCTAACAGAAGTCTCACTACTATTGATTTGAATTATATTTTTTTATATTTAAAATAAGAAATCCAAAGTAGATTAATAGGCACAGAAGATCCCCCGAAGAGGATGTTAGTAGTAAAAAATCATAACTAAGATTGTTTGAGCCTCCATCAATTTCGACTATCTACATGGGTTTGGGATTGTCTTTGAAGGGAGCTAGTCTTTCTACTTGGAACATAATGACTAAGTCTACCAAAGCTTATGGTTTGATGGTAGTCCAAAGTTTGGACCATATGTCAAAGTCATCAAGTTGTACTGACCATCGAGTTGATTCTTATTATGATTGTATGAGCTTTAAAATATGGACTTATTTTCATAGTACTACCATTAGTGCTAGTGTTAGTCTCTCGAGTTGTAACTGGCAAGTCTCGGCATCGAGGAGAGACTTTCTCACAAACGAAATGATTATACAAGTTATTTCTTGTTCTTTTACTAGTAATGAGTTGATAATATCGTCTGATACCACTAGGCACAAATATAATTACTTACTTGAGTTTGGCCTTGTTAAGACCTTGAGATAAAGTAAGTGTTTTTTTTATTTTTCTGAAGGCTATTTTACTCTCTAAGGTATAGTTGAACCTTATGATCCCCTTTAACATTTGGAAAAAAGAAAAGAAGTTATCTAAGGATTTAGAAATGAATCTATTGAGCGCGAACAACCTTTATGCCAAGACTTAGAACTCTTTGATGTTTTGTGGATGCTTCATAACTTTTAGATTAAAAAAATATGTGGGATTTATTTTTCAGAGGTTTTTGAAGGTTTCTTCAAGATCAACCAAGTAGTTGGTGTCTTCTCTATTTGTTATTGATATATCATCGTTGTAAGTTTCAAGTTCAACTAAGTAGTTAGTATTTTCTCAACTTGTTACTAACAAATCATTATTGTATGCTTGTAATTAGATAATTCTTTGTATACCAATATATGGTATATAATTTTTTGTATTCTTAAGCTAGAGTACACAAACTTGTAGTAATATTATGTACGTTCCACATCAAGGTTCTATGGTATTCATCATTTAGATACATCGCTATCTAATTATAGCAGTAATAAGCATACATAATGATAATACCTTGTTTCCCAAAATAGAATATATTATATGAACGGTGTGTTGGAACCAAATGGGTCATTTAAGAATCCTCTATTAAGATCAATGAATTCTACATACATATGCTATTTTCCATTTGAAGTTTTAACCAATGTTAAATTAATAGTCTATATAAGGTAAAAAAATTCTTATTCGTGACCTACTTGGCTTCAAATTTTGACTTCGACCACGACGAATTCGATTTTTTTTATTATGTAAGGGTCAGCGTTTGTGCTTAATTATCCTGAGTTTTCTATTTATACATAGATTTTAGAATGCAAACGTATCTAAATATTTTAGACAAGAATGCGAACTTAAATATCTAAATATGTAAGTTCTAACTAATAAGGAGTAATTCTCTTACCCATGATAGTTCCAAATATTTCTTAGAGAAGTTGTCAGTTTAAAAAATGTTCATAATGCTATATTGGTCGATTATCCTGAGTCTTCTCTATTTGTTATTAATATATCTTCGTTGTAAGTTTCAAGTTCAACCAAGTAGTTGGTGTCCTCTTTATTTATTACTAACAAATCATTATTGTATGCTGGTAATTAACTAATTCTTTATATACTAATATCTGGTATATAATTCTTGTATTCTTAAGGCTAAAGTACACCAACTTGTAGTAATATAGTGTACGTTCGATATCAAGTTTGTATAATATTCATCAGTTAGAGGCATCGCTATTTAATTGTAGCAGTAATAAGTTCGATATCAAGTTTGTATAATATTCATCTTTTAGAGACATCGCTATTTAATTGTAGTAGTAATAAGCATACATTAATCATAACGCCTAATTCCCCAAAATATAATTTATTATATGAATGGTGCGTTGGAACCAAATGGGTCATTTAAGAATCTTCTATTAAGATCAATGAATTCTACATAGAAATTGTTATAAAATACTATGCAATTATCACAAAATGGCTCAAGCACAGAATATATGCGAATGAAAGATTTAAATGAAACACAGGATTTAACGTGGTTCGACAATTGTCTACGTCCACGGCCGCCGCCAGAGAAAAGAGTTTCACTATGATAGAAAAGGTTACAGATTTCAGATTGTGTTTTGTGTCGCCCTAGTAATCTATTTATAGGGAATTAATAGACTTACTAGACTATGGGCCTAATGGGCTCATACCACAAGACTAACTCAAGTAATTGGACAATATCACTATCACAACACAAAACTGTACTGCCGGACACAGTACACTGTCAAGGCACTATTCGACTCATTCACAACAAATCTTCCCCTTGAGGCGAATATCCTTTCTTCACTATCAACAAAGAATCTTCTCTTCTTCTGACTCACCAAATGCCCTTAAGGCATTCACTCTATACTGCGAACACCGATCCAGTTTAGGCATTCCCTAAACTTTCGAACTGATACTGCCTTGGTCATTATATCTGCTGGATTATCGTGTGTAGATACTTTCTTCACCTCAAAAATTCCCTTTGATATTATATCACGAATAAAATGATACCTGACATCTATGTGCTTTGTACGCTCATGGTACATCTGGTTCCCTGTAAGGTGTATGGCGCTTTGACTGTCACAAAACACTTTTGTAGTAGTCCTATCCAAGCCCAAATCTGCCACCAAACCTTGCAACCACATTGCCTCTTTAACTGCTTCTGTTACCGCCATGTACTCTGCCTCTGTTGTAGACAAAGCTACAGTAGCTTGCGACTGTGCTTTCCAACTAATCGCACTCCCAGCTAGAGTAAATACATATCCTGTCAGAGATCTTCTTTTATCCATATCACCTGCAAAATCAGAATCAACAAAACCAACCAATGATCCTGCAACATCATTCAGCGGTTCACCAATATCGGTTTTGTTAAAAGTTAAGCCAACGTTCACAGTATTCTTCAGATACCGAAGTATCCATTTCACTGCCTGCCAGTGTTCTTTCCCAGGACATCCCATGTACCTGCTAACTACACTAACCGCATGTGAAATATCAGGACGTATGCATACCATAGCATACATGATACTACCAACTGCACTTGCATATGGAACCTTCGACATTTGTTCCAACTCAGCATCGTCCTTGGCCGCTTCTACTGCAGACAACTTGAAATGAGTAGCAAAAGGAATGTCAACTGCTTTAGCATCAAACATGTTGAATCGTTTTAACACTTTCTCAATATAGCTTCGTTGAGACAAGTGTAATGTTCCTAAATTTCTGTTCCTGATAATATCCATACCAAGAATTTTCTTTGCTCTACCCAGATCCTTCATCTCAAACTCGGCACTAAGCTGCTTCTTTAACTGCACAATGTGTGACATACTACAAGCAGCAATAAGCATATCATCCACATACAACAACAAGTAAACATAAGAATCATCTGACATCTTTTGATGATACACACAACTATCATATGGACTCCTCGTGAACCCTTTTGACACCATGAATTTATCAAAACGTTTGTACCATTGCCTAGGTGACTGTTTCAAACCATACAGTGACTTTTTCAGCAGACAAACTTTGTCCTCCATATTAGGTTCGATAAATCCCTCTGGTTGTCTCATGTAGATTTGCTCCTCCAATTCACCATGTAGAAACGCAATCTTCACATCCAACTGCTCAAGCTCTAAATCTTGCAAAACTACTATGGCTAACAAAACTCGAATCGAACTATACTTCACCACTAGAGAAAACACTTCAGTGAAGTCGATTCCTTCCCTTTGAGTAAAAACCTTAGCGACCAGTCTTGCTTTGAATCGAGATGCCTCAACCCCTGGATTACCTTCCTTTTTCTTGAACACCCATTTACTACCTACTATCTTCTGTCCTTTAGGCAAGTCAACAAGCTTCCATGTTTGATTCTTATGAAGAGATTCAATCTCTTCTCCCATAGCACCAATCCATCGATCTGCCTCTGAACTTGCTATAGCTACTTTGTAGCTACTAGGTTCCTGCATCTCAACTTCTTCTGTAACTGACAGAGCATAGGCAACTAGATTCACATACCTTTTTGGAAGTCTAATATCTCTTCTTTCTCTGCCTAATGCTATGCTATAAGGTTGTTGCTCTGGTTCGGGCACATCATCGTCACTATCATCTGATGCTGACGCTTCACCTCATGATTCTGGATCCACCTCAGAACCACTTGAATTATTGGACTTGCTAGGAACTGATTCTACTTTAAGCTCCACATGTTTACTCACAAACGATCCTGATTCGACCATTTCTCCTACTTCCTTCTGACTGTCTATCGAAGCAAACTCATTAAAAGTAACGTCCCTACTGATGAGAAAAACTGGAGAATTTGGAGAGGTACACCATAACCTATATCCCTTCACTCCAGTAGCATATCCTAGAAATATGCATCTCTTTGCCCTCGGCTCAAGCTTACCATCTCTCACATGAGCATACACAGGACAACCGAACACCCTCAAATGTTTATAATCAGCCGACGATCCAGACCAAATCTCAAAAGGAGTTTTACAATCAATAGCCGTTGATGGAGACCAATTCACCAAGTAACACGCTGTATTGATAGCTTGAGCCCAAAAATCCTTTCCCACACCGGAATGTGAGAGCATACTTCATGCCTTGTCACAAAGCGTTCTGTTCATTCTTTCTGTGACTCCATTCTGTTGTGGTGTTCTAGAACAAGTGCGATGGCGCACTATTCCCTCAGCTTCGCAGAACTCGTTGAACTCACGACTGCAATATTCTAACCCATTATTTGTCCTAAGACGTTTGATTTTTCTTCCTGTTTGCTTCTCAATCATCGTCTTCCATTTGACAAAGGTTGAATATGCCTCATCTTTCGTTTTCAGAAAGTAAACCCACACCATCCTTGAATAATCATCAATCAAACTCATGTAGTATCTGGCTCCGCTCTTGGATGGAATTCTGTTTGGACCCCAAAGATCTGAGTGAATGTAGTCCACTGTGCCTTTAGTCTTTTTTACAGCCGATTTGTTGAATTTGACTCTAGTTTGTTTACCAAACACACAGTGCTCACAAAATCCCAATGATTCTGCTTTATAACCTTTCAACAAATCTCTCTTTCCCAAAACAACTAATCCTCTGTCACTCATGTGACCAAGACGCCAATGCCACAACTTATTTTGATCCTGCCTACTTTGGCTATTACTCCCTGATGATGCTACTGCAGCATCCCCCATAACAACACTCCCCTGGAGAATGTAAAGACCCTTCTGCAAACTACCTTTCATGCATACCATTGAGCCTTTTGTCACTTTGATTACACCATTTTGTGCATGGTACTTGTAACCCCGAGAGTCTAGAGTCCCAAGAGAAATCAGGTTTCTTTTTAACCCAGGAACATGCCAGCACGTCAAGATTCTAACAACCCCGTCAAACATTCTGATTCTGACGTTACCAATACCACAAACAGTCAACGAATGATTGTTCCCTAAATAGATAGTTCCCTGCATTGGATTGTACGTATCAAACCACTGCTTGAACTGACACATGTGATATGTAGCGCCAGTATCAAGTACCCAAGAGTTTTGCCCAAAGTCTGAACTCACGGACAATACATCTCCTTTACCACTGTTTTCACTATCGTCGGAATCGTTCACACCTTCAACAATGTTTGCTGCATTTTCCTTTTGATTTCTATTCTTACCATTCAGTTTCAGACAATCTCTCCTATAATGACCCTGCTCACCGCATTCATAACAGTTTGAGTGCTTCACCCTTGACTTGGACCTCAAGTTCTTTCTTCTTAAAGAACTCGCTTTGCTTTTAGATCTTCCGCTAGTCATAAGACCTTTCCCTTCAGCTTGATTGTCTGGCTGCAACTGTCTGATCTCTTTTGATTTCAGTGCCCCTTGACATCTGCTAGCGATAACTTATCCTTACCATACATAATGGTATCTACGAAGTTTTCATAGGGAGCTGGTAACGATCTCAATACAAACAAAGCTTGATCCTCATCCTCAACATTGATATCTATGTTCTCCAAGTCCATTATAATTGATTTAAAATTATCTAGGTGCTCTGTTATGTACATACCTTCTTTCAATCTGAAATCATACAAACGTTTCTTCAAATATAATCGGTTTACTACTGATTTCTCCATGCGCAGGCAGCAGTGTTCTCACCACTAATCTCGCGAAGCACATTGTCTTTCACACTCATTAAAATCCAGCACAAAACCCTTTCTTGAAGATCTTGTTTCTCCTCTTCTTTCATCTCTTCTGGTAACTTATTCTCCACAGCCTTCCACAACCCTTGCAGTACCAATGAAGATTTCAGTTTAATCTTCCACAACGCAAAGCTGGATCCCCCATCAAATTTTTCAATCATGTATTTTGTTGCTGTAGACGCCATTGTGAAACCCTAAATGCAAAAGCCCTAATTTCACCATGTGGCTCTGATACCAATTTTGTTATAAAATACTATGCAATTATCACAAAATGGCTCAAGCACAGAATATATGCGAATGAAAGATTTAAATGAAACACAGGATTTAACGTGGTTCGACAATTGTCTACGTCCACGGCCGCCGCCAGAGAAAAGAGTTTCACTATGATAGAAAATGTTACAGATTTCAGATTGTGTTTTGTGTCGCCCTAGTAATCTATTTATAGGGAATTAATAGACTTACTAGATTATGGGTCTAATGGGCTCATACCACAAGACTAACTCAAGTAATTGGACAATATCACTATCACAACACAAAACTGTACTGCCGGACACAGTACACTGTCAAGGCACTATTCGACTCATTCACAACAGAAATGCTATTTCCATTTGAAGTTTTAACGAATACCAGATTAATAGTCATATCAGGTAAAACAATTCTTAGTCGTGACCTACTTGGCTTCGAATTTTGACTTCGACCACGATGAATTCGATTTTTTTCTTACGCAAGGGTTAGCGTTTGTGCTTAATTATCCTGAGTTTTCTATTTATACATAGATTTTAGAATGCAAACGTATCTAAATATTTTAGACAAGAATGCAAATAAATTTGTTTGGAGGACCTCTTGTAAGTTCTAACTAATAATGACTAATTCTCTTAGTCATGATAGTTCCAAATATTTCTTAGAGAAGTTATTAGTTTAAAAAATGTTCATATGAGAATATTTAGAGAGAAAAATACAAGAATAAATAGAGAGAGAAAATAACAAAAGGAATAACCAACAATGATTGAATGAATGGTCGATCCACTTTCCCAAAAAGGAGTGTTGCTTATATAGGATTAGAGGTGGCAAATGGTTCTGGAACCGCCGTTCAAAGCTAACAATCTGCTTATGAACTGGCGGTTTAACTGCGAAACTGGCCCATTAGGACTGCAAACTGGCGGGACCGCAACCCGCCAGGACCGCATGAGGAGTAAACTCGCAGGACCGCAAACTGGCAGGACCGCAACCCGCTAAGACTGCAAACTGACAGGACTGCGAAACCACGGTTTATTTGTAAAAAACCGCGGTTTATTGGTAAATATTATAAATGTTTTATTTATTTTATAACCAAAATGTTATATTTAAAAAATATTAAGATATTGCATATTATTATAGAATTATTATTACATTTTCGTTAATATTAATTTGTTTTGGTTATTAATATTTTAAGTGTTGTAATTATTATATAGTCCAAAATTTTAAATATTACTTATGTTATTATAACATTTTGAATATTATTATTATGTTTTTAGATCTAATATTATTAGTGTTGATTTTAATATTACAAACCAAAACTATGGTTATAATTTTAATATTACATTCTAAATTTTATTACTATGATTTGGTTTTAAATATTACAAGTGTTTGTTATTATTTTTTAAACCAAAATCATATTTTATCATGCAAAAATATTACAAGTTATATTTATTATGTTTAATATGAGATTTTGAATTTTATTATTGTGATTAGTACAAGTGTTATTTATTATTTTTTAAGTTATATTGTTATAATTTTAATATTACATTTTGAATTTTATTATTGTGATTAGGTTTTACATATTACAAGTGTTATTTATTATTTTTAAGTTATATTGTTATAATTTTAATATTACATTTTGAATTTTATTATTGTGATTTGGTTTTAAATATAACAAGTGTTATTTATTATTTTTAAGTTATATTGTTATAATTTTAATATTACATTTTGAATTTTATTATTGTGATTTGGTTTTAAATATTACAAATGTTATTTATTATTTTTTAAACCAAAATCATATTTTATCATGCTAAAATATTACAAGTTATATTAAAATATTTAATATTACAAATGCTAAAATATTACAAGTCATATAAAAATATTTAATATTACAAATGCTAAAATATTACAAGTTATATTAAAAATGCTAAAATATTACAAGTTATATTAAAATATTTAATATTACAATTGCTAAAATACATTTTTTAGTCTCTTGTCGCTAACCATTTTTTTAAGTCGCAAAACTTTCTCAACAGTAACTGCAATTTGTAATGGATCTCCCACAACTTGTCTTCGAGTCTCACGATTAACCTTACTTAACGCAGCAGCAATCAAATCGACTATCTTTGTCTTCGTACTAAGACTTTGTTTAGGAACAACGGTCTTACTCTTAGTTATAGTTGGGTGTTTGACACTTCGTGTCACCTTGTCGACCATTTTAGAACTAAAAGTTGGTTTGGCGGTCTTACTCAAAGTCGTACGTGTAGTACTAACAAGTTTGACGCTTCGCCTTTCCTTATCGGAAATTTTTAAACTAAAATTTTGTTTGAGGGTCTTACTCGTATTCGTAGGTTCAGTGGCACATTTGATGCGTCGTGTGATCGGATCCCTCTCGGGTGGAGGAGACATAAAAAAGAAGAAAATTCCGAAAAATCAGTTTTCAGAGTTGCTTGTCCTAACCTGTTGTTGAAGCCACAAAACGGCATTGGAAATTTGAAATAAGCATAAATAATAACTAATACAAACTAATAACAATTTTTTTTCGAAAAAAAAAATCTAACTATTTCGAAAACAGAAGTACGATAGGTAAAATACAAAAGTTAAGCTTAATAAAAAATCTATAACAAGTTGAGAGATTTAGAGAGTTTATAGTAGATTTAGAGAGTGTGTGAGGTTGGAGTTGGGGTCTCCTCTATTTATAGGGGAGACCCAATTTTGTTTTTTTGAAAATTTCGAAAAAATGCATCTGTCCGGATGCCCCAGACGAAAAACGCAACGGCTAGTTTAATCAACTAGCCGTTGCGTTTGAACGTGCGGACCATCCGCATGTCTGACCGGATGGTCCGCACGGTGACGTCACGGATGACCTCACTTGCTCACGTCATCCGTGACTCATTTTTTTTTTAAAAATATTTTTTTATAAAAAAATTAATTTTTTACAAGTTATGCACTTTAAACTATTTAAAAAAAATCAAAACTCTATATATAGGATTGTGCACTAATATTTTAAAAAAAATAATTTTTTTTATATAAATATGAAATTCGAACTATTATTTAAAAAAAATATAAATCTATAAATAGATTTTTCGAACTATTAGTTTTTTAATAATTTTAGTACTTTTATGAAAAAATATATATTAAATTCTCTAGATTATTGAAAGAAATTTTATATTATTAACCCTTCCTTTTTCTAGTTTATTGAAAGAAATTTTATATTATTAACAAGTTAATTTGGACATTTGTGCGGATGCCCGGAGCGCTGTTATTTTCACATAATGGTACTAATAGATAGTTTATATTGTTGATGATGTTAATCTCCTAAATAAATATATTTAATTAATTATATTTAATTATGCCATCAGAATATAATTCCTTTTTAGGAACCAAATTACACATAGTTAATTGAAACACAGTTGCTATTTTTGAATTTATTTCACAACCAAATTACATGTGTTTATGCAATTGGAACATAATCCAAATTTATACAATTTTAAAAACTTTAAATGTATACTTCAAATATTGAATACTTCAAATATTAAATTTATACTTCAAATGTTGTAATCGATGTATATATTTTATTTAATATATACATAATATTAAATAAAATATCTTAAATACATAAATATAAATATATAATCAAACGTATGAAAATCAAATTACAACTATTTTTTAGAAGGTAATTGATTGATTATAAATTTTCGATTAAAATGATAACATATTTAAATTAAAATACATGAAATAGCATAATTAACTCATGTCGTGTATATGGTACATATCTCAATTATTGAAATTAGATTCAATTAACACTTACAAATTAGTTTTAAATAACATTATAAAATATTCTGATAAACGGTTCTTAAATGGTTTGGCTGGTGGTTTGAACTGATAAATGGTTCTTAAATGGTTTGTCTAGTGGTTTGAACTGGAGGTTTAACTGCGAAACTGGCCCATTAGGACTGCAAACTGGCAGGTCCGCAGACCGACACGACCGCATAAGGAGCAAACTGGCAGGACCGCAACCCGCCAGGACCGTAACCTGCCAGGACCGCAACCCGTGGTTCTGATTGAAACGGTTCCAATGGTTCGCGGTTCAGACCGTTTGCCACCCCTATATAGGACAAGTGGTACCGCCTCCTGCGGCTACTTCTCTCTTTGTTTTTACCATAGCTGATGGGTAGAAATTGATTACCAAAGTTTCTTTGAAGAACATTGGTCAATCGATCGAGACAGTACTGAAAAATGAAAGACTTACTATGCAGTCCGGTCTGGAATTATAACCGAGGGCTGGCTACACAGCTCAGGCAGAAAGGTTAAACTTTCTAATATTTTTTTCATTCATCCGCGCTGTTCATAGATGAGCTTTTTTTTAGCTGAACTTCAGACAACAATTGTGTAGAAGTTGCTTCTTGAATCTTGGGGTTTTATTTGCCACACTCCAGATGGGTAGCCATGCGTGTGGCCAACCATATGACTTGTACATCTAGTGTTACTTCTTAGTTTAATGCACAAGGGCATGTTAGGGACTTCATAAACATCAAGAAGTCCATTGTATTGATGTTTTGATTGGGAATGAAATTTGGTGCCTTTTGTGCTAATGCTTGTACGAGTTGGGCCTCCTAATATTCTTCTACGTCTTCAAAGTTTTAGCTACAAAGTTTTAGCTACAAAGGTTTAGCTACAAAGGTTGTGTCTTATTTATGAGAATTAAAAGTGTTGGATGCTTTGCCGGTTTCTGATGACTTTGAAGTTGGTTATGTTCCTCTAAGCATTAGTTGAACATATCTCAGGCTGTACTTGTCAACATGTCCTTCTAAGTCCATAAGTAGGGATGGCAATGGGTCGGGATGGGTGCGGGTATAGCTAAACCCACAATCCATCCCATCTATGATTTTTCAAACCCATACCCTAACCCGTACCCGTCGGGGAGTAATATATTTTTCCCACACCCAAAACCGCCGGGTTCGGGTACCCATCCGCGGTTACCCATCGAAGCTATATTTTTTTTAGGTTAATTTTAAATTTAATATTTAAATATAGAAATACTATTTTCAAAATATATGTTAGTAAATATTTTTTTAATTTAATTAATGTATTTTTGTTATGTTATAAATAATTAATATTTATTTTTGGTATATGCTACTTTTTTTTTAGATTAATTAATAATATTAATAATATTAGATCTATATTGAGAGTATTAGTATCAGATTTGCAGAAAACAAAAGAAAAAAATATTTAAAAGAAAGAAATTGAAAAATGAAATGTAATGTTTAAATATAAAATATTATTTTTTAAAATATATTGTATATATTAGCAAATAATATATAGTTTTAGTATTGAGAATACAGATTTCAATATTAATATTAATAACTCTATTTTAAAGTTTAATAAATAATACTAAATAATTTATTATTTTATATGATACTAATTTAGTGGGTACCCGTCGGGTATTATCCAGTGGGTCGGATTCGGGTTGAGTAAAACCCATAACCCATCCCAAACCCGACGGATAGTAAATTTTCAAACCCACGACCCATCCGCGGAATTTTTTTAAACCCATAACCCATCCCATCGGGTCGGCTCGGGTACCCGCAGATTCGAAAAAAATTGTCATCTCTATTGAGGGAGATCACAATTTTGAACTTATTGGACATTTGAGCAGGTATATACGGAAATCATAAACCCACTCTTTTTAATATATCATATATTTAGTATTAAAAATACGAAATAGATTTTAGTTTGTTGGAAAACATCAAACTGGAGAACGCACAAGAATATGATAATTATATTCAGTAAATTCAAGACATAATTACATCAAGTAAATTTTTTGTACAATTATATTTAAACTAGTATAAGTATAGAAACAAAATATTATATATTAACTAAATTTTTGGTACATCATAATTATATTCAATAAATTCCGATTACAATTACATCAATTATATTAAACTAGTATAAGTATAAAAACCAAATATTATCATTTGACTAAATTTCTGGTACACATGACTAGTTTTAGTCTTATTATTGGACACAATTACATCAATAATATTTAAACTTTATAAGTATAGGAATAATTTTAGGAACTAGCCAACCCACGTCTCTATTGACAAAACTAAAAGATCCAGCTTGGTTATGGCATGCAAGACTTGGACACGTGAACTTTCATGCAATCAAGATGATGGGGGAGATAGAGGTGGGTTTTGGGCTGCCCAAAATTATACACCCGGACCAGTTATGTGAAAATTTCCTATTGTCTAAGCAAGCGCGGTTACCATTTCCGAATAAAGAAAATTTTCGTGCCAAGAGACCATTGCAACTCATACATACAGATTTATGTGGCCCGATTAGTCCAACATCAATTTTTTGTAATAAATACTGGAACCGCCGTTCAAAGCTAACAATCTGCTTATGAACTGGCGGTTTAACTGCGAAACTGGCCCATTAGGACTGCAAACTGGCGGGACCGCAACCCGCCAGGACCGCATAAGCAGTAAACTGGCAGGACCGCAAACTGGCAGGACCGCAACCCGCCAAGACTGCAAACTGACAGGACTGCGAAACCACGGTTTATTTGTAAAAAACCGCGGTTTATTGGTAAATATTATAAATGTTTTATTTATTTTATATCCAAAATGTTATATTTAAAAAATATTAAGATATTGCATATTATTATAGAATTATTATTACATTTTCGTTAATATTAATTTGTTTTGGTTATTAATATTTTAAGTGTTGTAATTATTATATAGTCCAAAATTTTAAATATTACTTATGTTATTATAACATTTTGAATATTATTATTATGTTTTTAGATCTAATATTATTAGTGTTGATTTTAATATTACAAACCAAAACTATGGTTATAATTTTAATATTACATTCTAAATTTTATTACTATGATTTGGTTTTAAATATTACAAGTGTTTGTTATTATTTTTTAAACCAAAATCATATTTTATCATGCAAAAATATTACAAGTTATATTTATTATGTTTAATATGAGATTTTGAATTTTATTATTGTGATTAGGTTTTAAATATTACAAGTGTTATTTATTATTTTTTAAGTTATATTGTTATAATTTTAATATTACATTTTGAATTTTATTATTGTGATTAGGTTTTAAATATTACAAGTGTTATTTATTATTTTTAAGTTATATTGTTATAATTTTAATATTACATTTTGAATTTTATTATTGTGATTTGGTTTTAAATATAACAAGTGTTATTTATTATTTTTAAGTTATATTGTTATAATTTTAATATTACATTTTGAATTTTATTATTGTGATTTGGTTTTAAATATTACAAATGTTATTTATTATTTTTTAAACCAAAATCATATTTTATCATGCTAAAATATTACAAGTTATATTAAAATATTTAATATTACAAATGCTAAAATATTACAAGTCATATAAAAATATTTAATATTACAAATGCTAAAATATTACAAGTTATATTAAAATATTTAATATTACAATTGCTAAAATACATTTTTTAGTCTCTTGTCGCTAACCATTTTTTTAAGTCGCAAAACTTTCTCAACAGTAACTGCAGTTTGTAATGGATCTCCCACAACTTGTCTTCGAGTCTCACGATTAACCTTACTTAACGCAGCAGCAATCAAATCGACCATCTTCGTCTTCGTACTAAGACTTTGTTTAGGAACAACGGTCTTACTCTTAGTTATAGTTGGGTGTTTGACACTTCGTGTCACCTTGTCGACCAGTTTAGAACTAAAAGTTGGTTTGGCGGTCTTACTCAAAGTCGTACGTGTAGTACTAACAAGTTTGACGCTTCGCCTTTCCTTATCGGAAATTTTTAAACTAAAATTTTGTTTGAGGGTCTTACTCGTATTCGTAGGTTCAGTGGCACATTTGATGCGTCGTGTGATCGGATCCCTCTCGGGTGGAGGAGACATCATAAAAGAAGAAAATTCCGAAAAATCAGTTTTCAGAGTTGCTTGTCCTAACCTGTTGTTGAAGCCACAAAACGGCATTGGAAATTTGAAATAAGCATAAATAATAACTAATACAAACTAATAACAATTTTTTTTCGAAAAAAAAAATCTAACTATTTCGAAAACAGAAGTACGATAGGTAAAATACAAAAGTTAAGCTTAATAAAAAATCTATAACAAGTTGAGAGATTTAGAGAGTTTATAGTAGATTTAGAGAGTGTGTGAGGTTGGAGTTGGGGTCTCCTCTATTTATAGGGGAGACCCAATTTTGTTTTTTTGAAAATTTCGAAAAAATGCATCTGTCCGGATGCCCCAGACGAAAAACGCAACGGCTAGTTTAATCAACTAGCCGTTGCGTTTGAACGTGCGGACCATCCGCATGTCTGACCGGATGGTCCGCACGGTGACGTCACGGATGACCTCACTTGCTCACGTCATCCGTGACTCATTTTTTTTTTAAAAATATTTTTTTATAAAAAAATTAATTTTTTACAAGTTATGCACTTTAAACTATTTAAAAAAAATCAAAACTCTATATATAGGATTGTGCACTAATATTTTAAAAAAAATAATTTTTTTTATATAAATATGAAATTCGAACTATTATTTAAAAAAAATATAAATCTATAAATAGATTTTTCGAACTATTAGTTTTTTAATAATTTTAGTACTTTTATGAAAAAATATATATTAAATTCTCTAGATTATTGAAAGAAATTTTATATTATTAACCCTTCCTTTTTCTAGTTTATTGAAAGAAATTTTATATTATTAACAAGTTAATTTGGACATTTGTGCGGATGCCCGGAGCGCTGTTATTTTCACATAATGGTACTAATAGATAGTTTATATTGTTGATGATGTTAATCTCCTAAATAAATATATTTAATTAATTATATTTAATTATGCCATCAGAATATAATTCCTTTTTAGGAACCAAATTACACATAGTTAATTGAAACACAGTTGCTATTTTTGAATTTATTTCACAACCAAATTACATGTGTTTATGCAATTGGAACATAATCCAAATTTATACAATTTTAAAAACTTTAAATGTATACTTCAAATATTGAATACTTCAAATATTAAATTTATACTTCAAATGTTGTAATCGATGTATATATTTTATTTAATATATACATAATATTAAATAAAATATCTTAAATACATAAATATAAATATATAATCAAACGTATGAAAATCAAATTACAACTATTTTTTAGAAGGTAATTGATTGATTATAAATTTTCGATTAAAATGATAACATATTTAAATTAAAATACATGAAATAGCATAATTAACTCATGTCGTGTATATGGTACATATCTCAATTATTGAAATTAGATTCAATTAACACTTACAAATTAGTTTTAAATAACATTATAAAATATTCTGATAAACGGTTCTTAAATGGTTTGGCTGGTGGTTTGAACTGATAAATGGTTCTTAAATGGTTTGTCTAGTGGTTTGAACTGGAGGTTTAACTGCGAAACTGGCCCATTAGGACTGCAAACTGGCAGGTCCGCAGACCGACACGACCGCATAAGGAGCAAACTGGCAGGACCGCAACCCGCCAGGACCGTAACCTGCCAGGACCGCAACCCGTGGTTCTGATTGAAACGGTTCCAATGGTTCGCGGTTCAGACCGTTTGCCACCCCTATATAGGACAAGTGGTACCGCCTCCTGCGGCTACTTCTCTCTTTGTTTTTACCATAGCTGATGGGTAGAAATTGATTACCAAAGTTTCTTTGAAGAACATTGGTCAATCGATCGAGACAGTACTGAAAAATGAAAGACTTACTATGCAGTCCGGTCTGGAATTATAACCGAGGGCTGGCTACACAGCTCAGGCAGAAAGGTTAAACTTTCTAATATTTTTTTCATTCATCCGCGCTGTTCATAGATGAGCTTTTTTTTAGCTGAACTTCAGACAACAATTGTGTAGAAGTTGCTTCTTGAATCTTGGGGTTTTATTTGCCACACTCCAGATGGGTAGCCATGCGTGTGGCCAACCATATGACTTGTACATCTAGTGTTACTTCTTAGTTTAATGCACAAGGGCATGTTAGGGACTTCATAAACATCAAGAAGTCCATTGTATTGATGTTTTGATTGGGAATGAAATTTGGTGCCTTTTGTGCTAATGCTTGTACGAGTTGGGCCTCCTAATATTCTTCTACGTCTTCAAAGTTTTAGCTACAAAGTTTTAGCTACAAAGGTTTAGCTACAAAGGTTGTGTCTTATTTATGAGAATTAAAAGTGTTGGATGCTTTGCCGGTTTCTGATGACTTTGAAGTTGGTTATGTTCCTCTAAGCATTAGTTGAACATATCTCAGGCTGTACTTGTCAACATGTCCTTCTAAGTCCATAAGTAGGGATGGCAATGGGTCGGGATGGGTGCGGGTATAGCTAAACCCACAATCCATCCCATCTATGATTTTTCAAACCCATACCCTAACCCGTACCCGTCGGGGAGTAATATATTTTTCCCACACCCAAAACCGCCGGGTTCGGGTACCCATCCGCGGTTACCCATCGAAGCTATATTTTTTTTAGGTTAATTTTAAATTTAATATTTAAATATAGAAATACTATTTTCAAAATATATGTTAGTAAATATTTTTTTAATTTAATTAATGTATTTTTGTTATGTTATAAATAATTAATATTTATTTTTGGTATATGCTACTTTTTTTTTAGATTAATTAATAATATTAATAATATTAGATCTATATTGAGAGTATTAGTATCAGATTTGCAGAAAACAAAAGAAAAAAATATTTAAAAGAAAGAAATTGAAAAATGAAATGTAATGTTTAAATATAAAATATTATTTTTTAAAATATATTGTATATATTAGCAAATAATATATAGTTTTAGTATTGAGAATACAGATTTCAATATTAATATTAATAACTCTATTTTAAAGTTTAATAAATAATACTAAATAATTTATTATTTTATATGATACTAATTTAGTGGGTACCCGTCGGGTATTATCCAGTGGGTCGGATTCGGGTTGAGTAAAACCCATAACCCATCCCAAACCCGACGGATAGTAAATTTTCAAACCCACGACCCATCCGCGGAATTTTTTTAAACCCATAACCCATCCCATCGGGTCGGCTCGGGTACCCGCAGATTCGAAAAAAATTGTCATCTCTATTGAGGGAGATCACAATTTTGAACTTATTGGACATTTGAGCAGGTATATACGGAAATCATAAACCCACTCTTTTTAATATATCATATATTTAGTATTAAAAATACGAAATAGATTTTAGTTTGTTGGAAAACATCAAACTGGAGAACGCACAAGAATATGATAATTATATTCAGTAAATTCAAGACATAATTACATCAAGTAAATTTTTTGTACAATTATATTTAAACTAGTATAAGTATAGAAACAAAATATTATATATTAACTAAATTTTTGGTACATCATAATTATATTCAATAAATTCCGATTACAATTACATCAATTATATTAAACTAGTATAAGTATAAAAACCAAATATTATCATTTGACTAAATTTCTGGTACACATGACTAGTTTTAGTCTTATTATTGGACACAATTACATCAATAATATTTAAACTTTATAAGTATAGGAATAATTTTAGGAACTAGCCAACCCACGTCTCTATTGACAAAACTAAAAGATCCAGCTTGGTTATGGCATGCAAGACTTGGACACGTGAACTTTCATGCAATCAAGATGATGGGGGAGATAGAGGTGGGTTTTGGGCTGCCCAAAATTATACACCCGGACCAGTTATGTGAAAATTTCCTATTGTCTAAGCAAGCGCGGTTACCATTTCCGAATAAAGAAAATTTTCGTGCCAAGAGACCATTGCAACTCATACATACAGATTTATGTGGCCCGATTAGTCCAACATCAATTTTTTGTAATAAATACTGGAACCGCCGTTCAAAGCTAACAATCTGCTTATGAACTGGCGGTTTAACTGCGAAACTGGCCCATTAGGACTGCAAACTGGCGGGACCGCAACCCGCCAGGACCGCATAAGCAGTAAACTGGCAGGACCGCAAACTGGCAGGACCGCAACCCGCCAAGACTGCAAACTGACAGGACTGCGAAACCACGGTTTATTTGTAAAAAACCGCGGTTTATTGGTAAATATTATAAATGTTTTATTTATTTTATATCCAAAATGTTATATTTAAAAAATATTAAGATATTGCATATTATTATAGAATTATTATTACATTTTCGTTAATATTAATTTGTTTTGGTTATTAATATTTTAAGTGTTGTAATTATTATATAGTCCAAAATTTTAAATATTACTTATGTTATTATAACATTTTGAATATTATTATTATGTTTTTAGATCTAATATTATTAGTGTTGATTTTAATATTACAAACCAAAACTATGGTTATAATTTTAATATTACATTCTAAATTTTATTACTATGATTTGGTTTTAAATATTACAAGTGTTTGTTATTATTTTTTAAACCAAAATCATATTTTATCATGCAAAAATATTACAAGTTATATTTATTATGTTTAATATGAGATTTTGAATTTTATTATTGTGATTAGGTTTTAAATATTACAAGTGTTATTTATTATTTTTTAAGTTATATTGTTATAATTTTAATATTACATTTTGAATTTTATTATTGTGATTAGGTTTTAAATATTACAAGTGTTATTTATTATTTTTAAGTTATATTGTTATAATTTTAATATTACATTTTGAATTTTATTATTGTGATTTGGTTTTAAATATAACAAGTGTTATTTATTATTTTTAAGTTATATTGTTATAATTTTAATATTACATTTTGAATTTTATTATTGTGATTTGGTTTTAAATATTACAAATGTTATTTATTATTTTTTAAACCAAAATCATATTTTATCATGCTAAAATATTACAAGTTATATTAAAATATTTAATATTACAAATGCTAAAATATTACAAGTCATATAAAAATATTTAATATTACAAATGCTAAAATATTACAAGTTATATTAAAATATTTAATATTACAATTGCTAAAATACATTTTTTAGTCTCTTGTCGCTAACCATTTTTTTAAGTCGCAAAACTTTCTCAACAGTAACTGCAGTTTGTAATGGATCTCCCACAACTTGTCTTCGAGTCTCACGATTAACCTTACTTAACGCAGCAGCAATCAAATCGACCATCTTCGTCTTCGTACTAAGACTTTGTTTAGGAACAACGGTCTTACTCTTAGTTATAGTTGGGTGTTTGACACTTCGTGTCACCTTGTCGACCAGTTTAGAACTAAAAGTTGGTTTGGCGGTCTTACTCAAAGTCGTACGTGTAGTACTAACAAGTTTGACGCTTCGCCTTTCCTTATCGGAAATTTTTAAACTAAAATTTTGTTTGAGGGTCTTACTCGTATTCGTAGGTTCAGTGGCACATTTGATGCGTCGTGTGATCGGATCCCTCTCGGGTGGAGGAGACATCATAAAAGAAGAAAATTCCGAAAAATCAGTTTTCAGAGTTGCTTGTCCTAACCTGTTGTTGAAGCCACAAAACGGCATTGGAAATTTGAAATAAGCATAAATAATAACTAATACAAACTAATAACAATTTTTTTTCGAAAAAAAAAATCTAACTATTTCGAAAACAGAAGTACGATAGGTAAAATACAAAAGTTAAGCTTAATAAAAAATCTATAACAAGTTGAGAGATTTAGAGAGTTTATAGTAGATTTAGAGAGTGTGTGAGGTTGGAGTTGGGGTCTCCTCTATTTATAGGGGAGACCCAATTTTGTTTTTTTGAAAATTTCGAAAAAATGCATCTGTCCGGATGCCCCAGACGAAAAACGCAACGGCTAGTTTAATCAACTAGCCGTTGCGTTTGAACGTGCGGACCATCCGCATGTCTGACCGGATGGTCCGCACGGTGACGTCACGGATGACGTCACTTGCTCACGTCATCCGTGACTCATTTTTTTTTTAAAATATTTTTTTATAAAAAAATTAATTTTTTACAAGTTATGCACTTTAAACTATTTAAAAAAAAATCAAAACTCTATATATAGGATTGTGCACTAATATTTAAAAAAAAAAAAAATTTATATAAATATGAAATTCGAACTATTATTTAAAAAAAATATAAATCTATAAATAGATTTTTCGAACTATTAGTTTTTTAATAATTTTAGTACTTTTATGAAAAAATATATATTAAATTCTCTAGATTATTGAAAGAAATTTTATATTATTAACCCTTCCTTTTTCTAGTTTATTGAAAGAAATTTTATATTATTAACAAGTTAATTTGGACATTTGTCCGGATGCCCGGAGCGCCGTTATTTTCACATAATGGTACCAATAGATAGTTTATATTGTTGATGATGTTAATCTCCTAAATAATTATATTTAATTAATTATATTTAATTATGCCATCAGAATATAATTCCTTTTTAGGAACCAAATTACACATAGTTAATTGAAACACAGTTGCTATTTTTGAATTTATTTCACAACCAAATTACATGTGTTTATGCAATTGGAACATAATCCAAATTTATACAATTTTAAAAACTTTAAATGTATACTTCAAATATTGAATACTTCAAATATTAAATTTATACTTCAAATGTTGTAATCGATGTATATATTTTATTTAATATATACATAATATTAAATAAAATATCTTAAATACATAAATATAAATATATAATCAAAAAAATCAAATTACAACTATTTTTTAGAAGGTAATTGATTGATTATAAATTTTCGATTAAAATGATAACATATTTAAATTAAAATACATGAAATAGCATAATTAACTCATGTCGTGTATATGGTACATATCTCAATTATTGAAATTAGATTCAATTAACACTTACAAATTAGTTTTAAATAACATTATAAAATATTCTGATAAACGGTTCTTAAATGGTTTGGCTGGTGGTTTGAACTGATAAATGGTTCTTAAATGGTTTGTCTAGTGGTTTGAACTGGAGGTTTAACTGCGAAACTGGCCCATTAGGACTGCAAACTGGCAGGTCCGCAGACCGGCACGACCGCATAAGGAGCAAACTGGCAGGACCGCAACCCGCCAGGACCGTAACCTGCTAGGACCGCAACCCGTGGTTCTGATTGAAACGGTTCCAATGGTTCGCAGTTCAGACCGTTTGCCACCCCTATATAGAACAAGTGGTGCCGCCTCCTGCGGCTACTTCTCTCTTTGTTTTTACCATAGCTGATGGGTAGAAATTGATTACCAAAGTTTCTTTGAAGAACATTGGTCAATCGATCGAGACAGTGCTGAAAAATGAAAGACTTACTATGCAGTCCGGTCTGGAATTATAACCGAGGGCTGGCTACACAGCTCAGGCAGAAAGGTTAAACTTTCTAATATTTTTTTCATTCATCCGCGCTGTTCATAGATGAGCTTTTTTTTAGCGGAACTTCAGACAACAATTGTGTAGAAGTTGCTTCTTGAATCTTGGGGTTTTATTTGCCACACTCCAGATGGGTAGCCATGCGTGTGGCCAACCATATGACTTGTACATCTAGTGTTACTTCTTAGTTTAATGCACAAGGGCATGTTAGGGACTTCATAAACATCAAGAAGTCCATTGTATTGATGTTTTGATTGGGAATGAAATTGGTGCCTTTTGTGCTAATGCTTGTACGAGTTGGGCCTCCTAATATTCTTCTACGTCTTCAAAATTTTAGCTACAAAGGTTTAGCTACAAAGGTTTAGCTACAAAGGTTGTGTCTTATTTATGAGAATTAAAAGTGTTGGATGCTTTGCCGGTTTCTGATGACTTTGAAGTTGGTTATGTTCCTCTAAGCATTAGTTGAACATATCTCAGGCTGTACTTGTCAACATGTCCTTCTAAGTCCATAAGTAGGGATGGCAATGGGTCGGTATGGGTGCGGGTATAGCTAAACCCAGAACCCATCCCATCTATGATTTTTCAAACCCATACCCTAACCCGTACCCGTCGGGGAGTAATATATTTTTCCCACACCCAAACCCGCCGGGTTCGGGTACCCATCCGCGGTTACCCATCGAAGCTATATTTTTTTTAGGTTAATTTTAAATTTAATATTTAAATATAGAAATACTATTTTCAAAATATATGTTAGTAAATATTTTTTTAATTTAATTAATGTATTTTTGTTATGTTATAAATAATTAATATTTATTTTTGGTATATGCTACTTTTTTTTTAGATTAATTAATAATATTAATAATATTAGATCTATATTGAGAGTATTAGTATCAGATTTGCAGAAAACAAAAGAAAAAATATTTAAAAGAAAGAAATTGAAAAATGAAATGTAATGTTTAAATATAAAATATTATTTTTTAAAATATATTGTAGAATACAGATTTCAATATTAATATTAATAACTCTATTTTAAAGTTTAATAAATAATACTAAATAATTTATTATTTTATATGATACTAATTTAGTGGGTACCCGTCGGGTATTATCCAGTGGGTCGGATTCGGGTTGGGTAAAACCCATAACCCATCCCAAACCCGACGGATAGTAAATTTTCAAACCCACGACCCATCCGCGGAATTTTTTTAAACCCATAACCCATCCCATCGGGTCGGCTCGGGTACCCGCAGATTCGAAAAAAATTGCCATCTCTATTGAGGGAGATCACAATTTTGAACTTATTGGACATTTGAGCAGGTATATACGGAAATCATAAACCCACTCTTTTTAATATATCATATATTTAGTATTAAAAATACGAAATAGATTTTAGTTTGTTGGAAAACATCAAACTGGAGAACGCACAAGAATATGATAATTATATTCAGTAAATTCAAGACATAATTACATCAAGTAAATTTTTTTTACAATTATATTTAAACTAGTATAAGTATAGAAACAAAATATTATATATTAACTAAATTTTTGGTACATCATAATTATATTCAATAAATTCCGATTACAATTACATCAATTATATTAAACTAGTATAAGTATAAAAACCAAATATTATCATTTGACTAAATTTCTGGTACACATGACTAGTTTTAGTCTTATTATTGGACACAATTACATCAATAATATTTAAACTTTATAAGTATAGAAACCAAATATTATACTTTGACTAAAGCTTTAGTACATATAATTAGTTTTAATATTATATTTTGATTAAATTTCTATTATATAAGATGCGTCTTAATATTATAGATGTCAATATAAAACTAAGTGATATCTTCCGAGCGCAAATCCTTCACATACTTTCTTTAATTATTAAATTAGTTGAAGTTCGTATGCAATGTTCTTGTGATAAAGATTATTTAATTTTCTTAAATCCAAGTTCCTAAACCTTTTATACTATAGCCACGAGTGAACAACCACCTAGACTTTGAAATCAATATTTTTTGTAAGAATAGTAAGACAAAACTTATATTTTTCCCTATCTTTACATTTGTGACTTCAAACTTTATTTGATCAACAAACTTGAAAGAGAGTTCTTCAAAATGAATGACATATCCTCGTTATAGAGTTGTCCAAAACTTAGTACATTTTATGCTAAGTCTAGAATTGGTAACACGTCTAGGATAGATTTTTTTTTTTTTGTATCTACGATGATTGTTCTCTTTTCTTTTTCACGAACTGAAGAACCATTCCTCATTGTTACCTCAAAATTGTAGGATGATTCAATCTCATTCGATAATAATTCTTTGTTGATCATATTCAAGAAAGTTTGCTTGCTAATTTTTCACCAAGTTACAATATTTTTAGAGTTGGTACTACCTTTTACACTTGTAACATTGTGGTTTATCTCAAAACCATCAGTCTTTCTCGTGATGATAATTTTTTGGCAAGTTCCACACTACATTTTTATGGATACATCGTTGCGTTTTCTGGTAAAATTATATTTTGCTATGCTACGACCTCGTGAATATCGACCTCTTCCTCTTGTTGTTTAGCTACCACAAAAGGATTCATGAGTTGAGTTAGTCTCATAAATTGTTGAGATAACATTGAGCTTGATTTAAATACAATCTCGATTAATTTTTCCAAACGCAAATTCAACTTTTTCTATAACATTCGTTAAGGGAACCATCAATTGTTCCACACGTAAAATTTCAAGATCTTTAGTCTACTCTATGACGTAAACAATAAAACCATACATGTTCAAAAAGTTGATGAGAATTTTATAAAAAAAAAATTGATTGCAATATTTTTTTCTTACATCTTTATTTTATATATCACGTCCATGAGTCAGGTGAAATAATCTTTCAAGAGCTCAGAATTTTTCATCTTCAATTTTTCAAATTTCTTTCGTAACAATTACAGCTTTATGGTTTTCACTTTGGAACCTCTTTTATATTCATTTTCAAGAATATATCACGCCTTCTTAGATATAGCAACGTTGATAATTCTTGGACAAATACTCTTCATTACTCATTATTTAATCAAAATAAGAGGTTACATATATTTTTTATGTTTCAGTTTAATTTGGTAGCATCACATGCATATAATCTTGTATTGTCTTCCAGTTCTTCAAAACCATCCTCGAAAAATTCCAAAAGATCTTGGAAAATGAACATTGTGATCATTCTCAGACATCTTAAATCATATTTTTTATATCAAATTATGATATAAAACTTTGTTTGAGGATGCCATTGTTGGGCTCTTATACCACTAATTGGTTTGGGTTAATTCTTTTACTTAGAGGAGTGTAATTAATTCTAACTTTATTTCAAAACACATTTTATTTTAGTATCGAAACAAAAATTTGAATATCAAAGCCTAAGAAATGCAAAAACAATATTTAAATATGAGAAAAGAGGGAAATGTAACACTTCACTATCCATTACTCACCAAGAGTAATTATGCAGCATGGGAATTAAAAATACGCATAAATTTACAAGAACATGGTGTGTGGGATGCGATAGGAAATTCTAGAATATGTTGAAGTATGAAAAGATAGAATGGCTTTGGCTTTCATTTATCATACAATCCCCGTAGATGTTCTTCTAATGCTGGCAGAGAAAGATTCAGCAAAGAAATCATGAGATACATTGCAGACAATGAACATAGGTGTGGAACGAGTACGAGAGGAAAAAATACAGACATGAAGAAGTGATTTTGAGGCCACAATCATAAAACAAGAAGAGTTTGTGGATGAATTCACCATGAGATTGACTATCATTGTTACTAGTATCTGTTATTTAGGAGACGTAGTAGAAGATATCGCCGTCGTCAAGAAGTTCATTCGAGTAGCTCCCCCGAGATTCATGCAAATTCTTACTTCAATCAAGTAATTTGGTGATCCAAAAAATATGTCTATTGAAGAGGTTGTTGGTCATCTGAAAGCCCATGAAGATATAATTCATGGTTATGGCATACAGATGAAGAAACACATTTTTTTCTTACTCATAGAGAATGGTTAACAAGGTAAAAATAAACACTGGTGAGAATTATTTTCTTTCTGAAAAACGTAATTATTTTAACAAGGAACGTAATGGTTACATGATATAATGGTTACAACGGAGGTCGTGGATATGGTCGGGGTAGAGGTCGTGGAAGTGGTGGCAGAGAAATTCGTGATGACAATTCAAAACTACATGATGTTGTAAACCATCAGAAGGGTAAAAACAAGATTAAGTGCTACTCTTGTAGAAAATTAGGCCATTATACGTCTAAGTGTCACATTAAAAAATAAGATGATGAAGCACATTTTCCATGCACAAATTATAAAGAGCATGCATTGATGATAACCAAAAAGACTTTAAACGAAGAGAAAGTTATGACCATCATTCTCTCAAATGGAGAGGACCAAGGTGACAGTAACACTTGGTACTTGGATAATGGAGCAAGAAACCACATGACTCGAGATCGAAAAAAGTTCAAGGAACTTTATGAAACATTCATAGAAAACGTGAAATTTGGAGATGGCTCATTGGTAGTGATCCAATGCAAATTATCGATCTTGTTTCGGTTCAAGAATGAAGATACTCACTTATTAACCAAGTTATATTACATTCCCATTTTGAAACATAATATTATTAGTCTTGGTCAAATACCAGAAGAAAAAAGTATAGTGGAGTTAGTCATATCGCTACTCAAGATATTCGATAGAAATGGAGATTTATTAATGAAGGTTGAAAGATCACAAAATCGCATATACAAATTAATTTTAGGAACTAGCCAACCCACGTCTCTATTGACAAAACTAAAAGATCCAGCTTGGTTATGGCATGCAAGACTTGGACACGTGAACTTTCATGCAATCAAGATGATGGGGGAGATAGAGGTGGGTTTTGGGCTGCCCAAAATTATACACCCGGACCAGTTATGTGAAAATTTCCTATTGTCTAAGCAAGCGCGGTTACCATTTCCGAATAAAGAAAATTTTCGTGCCAAGAGACCATTGCAACTCATACATACAGATTTATGTGGCCCGATTAGTCCAACATCAATTTTTTGTAATAAATACTGGAACCGCCGTTCAAAGCTAACAATCTGCTTATGAACTGGCGGTTTAACTGCGAAACTGGCCCATTAGGACTGCAAACTGGCGGGACCGCAACCCGCCAGGACCGCATAAGCAGTAAACTGGCAGGACCGCAAACTGGCAGGACCGCAACCCGTCAAGACTGCAAACTGACAGGACTGCGAAACCACGGTTTATTTGTAAAAAACCGCGGTTTATTGGTAAATATTATAAATGTTTTATTTATTTTATATCCAAAATGTTATATTTAAAAAATATTAAGATATTGCATATTATTATAGAATTATTATTACATTTTCGTTAATATTAATTTGTTTTGGTTATTAATATTTTAAGTGTTGTAATTATTATATAGTCCAAAATTTTAAATATTACTTATGTTATTATAACATTTTGAATATTATTATTATGTTTTTAGATCTAATATTATTAGTGTTGATTTTAATATTACAAACCAAAACTATGGTTATAATTTTAATATTACATTCTAAATTTTATTACTATGATTTGGTTTTAAATATTACAAGTGTTTGTTATTATTTTTTAAACCAAAATCATATTTTATCATGCAAAAATATTACAAGTTATATTTATTAGGTTTAATATGAGATTTTGAATTTTATTATTGTGATTAGGTTTTAAATATTACAAGTGTTATTTATTATTTTTTAAGTTATATTGTTATAATTTTAATATTACATTTTGAATTTTATTATTGTGATTAGGTTTTAAATATTACAAGTGTTATTTATTATTTTTAAGTTATATTGTTATAATTTTAATATTACATTTTGAATTTTATTATTGTGATTTGGTTTTAAATATAACAAGTGTTATTTATTATTTTTAAGTTATATTGTTATAATTTTAATATTACATTTTGAATTTTATTATTGTGATTTGGTTTGAAATATTACAAATGTTATTTATTATTTTTTAAACCAAAATCATATTTTATCATGCTAAAATATTACAAGTTATATTAAAATATTTAATATTACAAATGCTAAAATATTACAAGTCATATAAAAATATTTAATATTACAAATGCTAAAATATTACAAGTTATATTAAAATATTTAATATTACAATTGCTCAAATACATTTTTTAGTCTCTTGTCGCTAACCATTTTTTTAAGTCGCAAAACTTTCTCAACAGTAACCGCAGTTTGTAATGGATCTCCCACAACTTGTCTTCGAGTCTCACGATTAACCTTACTTAACGCAGCAGCAATCAAATCGACCATCTTCGTCTTCGTACTAAGACTTTGTTTAGGAACAACGGTCTTACTCTTAGTTATAGTTGGGTGTTTGACACTTCGTGTCACCTTGTCGACCATTTTAGAACTAAAATTTGGTTTGGCGGTCTTACTCAAAGTCGTACGTGTAGTACTAACAAGTTTGACGCTTCGCCTTTCCTTATCGGAAATTTTTAAACTAAAATTTTGTTTGAGGGTCTTACTCGTATTCGTAGGTTCAGTGGCACATTTGATGCGTCGTGTGATCGGATCCCTCTCGGGTGGAGGAGACATCATAAAAGAAGAAAATTCCGAAAAATCAGTTTTCAGAGTTGCTTGTCCTAACCTGTTGTTGAAGCCACAAAACGGCATTGGAAATTTGAAATAAGCATAAATAATAACTAATACAAACTAATAACAATTTTTTTTCGAAAAAAAAATCTAACTATTTCGAAAACAGAAGTACGATAGGTAAAATACAAAAGTTAAGCTTAATAAAAAATCTATAACAAGTTGAGAGATTTAGAGAGTTTATAGTAGATTTAGAGAGTGTGTGAGGTTGGAGTTGGGGTCTCCTCTATTTATAGGGGAGACCCAATTTTGTTTTTTTGAAAATTTCGAAAAAATTCATCTGTCCGGATGCCCCAGACGAAAAACGCAACGGCTAGTTTAATCAACTAGCCGTTGCGTTTGAACGTGCGGACCATCCGCATGTCTGACCGGATGGTCCGCACGGTGACGTCACGGATGACGTCACTTGCTCACGTCATCCGTGACTCATTTTTTTTAAAAAAATATTTTTTTATAAAAAAATTAATTTTTTACAAGTTATGCACTTTAAACTATTTAAAAAAAAATCAAAACTCTATATATAGGATTGTGCACTAATATTTTAAAAAAAAATAATTTTTTTTATATAAATATGAAATTCGAACTATTATTTAAAAAAAATATAAATCTATAAATAGATTTTTCGAACTATTAGTTTTTTAATAATTTTAGTACTTTTATGAAAAAATATATATTAAATTCTCTAGATTATTGAAAGAAATTTTATATTATTAACCCTTCCTTTTTCTAGTTTATTGAAAGAAATTTTATATTATTAACAAGTTAATTTGGACATTTGTCCGGATGCCCGGAGCGCCGTTATTTTCAGATAATGGTACTAATAGATAGTTTATATTGTTGATGATGTTAATCTCCTAAATAAATATATTTAATTAATTATATTTAATTATGCCATCAGAATATAATTCCTTTTTAGGAACCAAATTACACATAGTTAATTGAAACACAGTTGCTATTTTTGAATTTATTTCACAACCAAATTACATGTGTTTATGCAATTGGAACATAATCCAAATTTATACAATTTTAAAAATTGTAAATGTATACTTCAAATATTGAATACTTCAAATATTAAATTTATACTTCAAATGTTGTAATCGATGTATATATTTTATTTAATATATACATAATATTAAATAAAATATCTTAAATACATAAATATAAATATATAATCAAACGTATCAAAATCAAATTACAACTATTTTTTAGAAGGTAATTGATTGATTATAAATTTTCGATTAAAATGATAACATATTTAAATTAAAATACATGAAATAGCATAATTAACTCATGTCGTGTATATGGTACATATCTCAATTATTGAAATTAGATTCAATTAACACTTACAAATTAGTTTTAAATAACATTATAAAATATTCTGATAAACGGTTCTTAAATGGTTTGGCTGGTGGTTTGAACTGATAAATGGTTCTTAAATGGTTTGTCTAGTGGTTTGAAATGGAGGTTTAACTGCGAAACTGGCCCATTAGGACTGCAAACTGGCAGGTCCGCAGACCGGCACGACCGCATAAGGAGCAAACTGGCAGGACCGCAACCCGCCAGGACCGTAACCTGCTAGGACCGCAACCCGTGGTTCTGATTGAAACGGTTCCAATGGTTCGCAGTTCAGACCGTTTGCCACCCCTATATAGGACAAGTGGTGCCGCCTCCTGCGGCTACTTCTCTCTTTGTTTTTACCATAGCTGATGGGTAGAAATTGATTACCAAAGTTTCTTTGAAGAACATTGGTCAATCGATCGAGACAGTGCTGAAAAATGAAAGACTTACTATGCAGTCCGGTCTGGAATTATAACCGAGGGCTGGCTACACAGCTCAGGCAGAAAGGTTAAACTTTCTAATATTTTTTTCATTCATCCGCGCTGTTCATAGATGAGCTTTTTTTTAGCGGAACTTCAGACAACAATTGTGTAGAAGTTGCTTCTTGAATCTTGGGGTTTTATTTGCCACACTCCAGATGGGTAGCCATGCGTGTGGCCAACCATATGACTTGTACATCTAGTGTTACTTCTTAGTTTAATGCACAAGGGCATGTTAGGGACTTCATAAACATCAAGAAGTCCATTGTATTGATGTTTTGATTGGGAATGAAATTGGTGCCTTTTGTGCTAATGCTTGTACGAGTTGGGCCTCCTAATATTCTTCTACGTCTTTAAAATTTTAGCTACAAAGGTTGTGTCTTATTTATGAGAATTAAAAGTGTTGGATGCTTTGCCGGTTTCTGATGACTTTGAAGTTGGTTATGTTCCTCTAAGCATTAGTTGAACATATCTCAGGCTGTACTTGTCAACATGTCCTTCTAAGTCCATAAGTAGGGATGGCAATGGGTCGGGATGGGTGCGGGTATGGGTGCAGGTATAGCTAAACCCAGAACTCATCCCATCTATGATTTTTCAAACCCATACACTAACCCGTACCCGTCGGGGAGTAATATATTTTTCCCACACCCAAACCCGCCGGGTTCGGGTACCCATCCGCGGTTACCCATCGAAGCTATATTTTTTTTAGGTTAATTTTAAATTTAATATTTAAATATAGAAATACTATTTTCAAAATATATGTTAGTAAATATTTTTTTAATTTAATTAATGTATTTTTGTTATGTTATAAATAATTAATATTTATTTTTGGTATATGCTACTTTTTTTTTAGATTAATTAATAATATTAATAATATTAGATCTATATTGAGAGTATTAGTATCAGATTTGCAGAAAACAAAAGAAAAAATATTTAAAAGAAAGAAATTGAAAAATGAAATGTAATGTTTAAATATAAAATATTATTTTTTAAAATATATTGTAGAATACAGATTTCAATATTAATATTAATAACTCTATTTTAAAGTTTAATAAATAATACTAAATAATTTATTATTTTATATGATACTAATTTAGTGGGTACCCGTCGGGTATTATCCAGTGGGTCGGATTCGGGTTGGGTAAAACCCATAACCCATCCCAAACCCGACGGATAGTAAATTTTCAAACCCACGACCCATCCGCGGAATTTTTTTAAACCCATAACCCATTCCATCGGGTCGGCTCGGGTACCCGCAGATTCGAAAAAAATTGCCATCTCTATTGAGGGAGATCACAATTTTGAACTTATTGGACATTTGAGCAGGTATATACGGAAATCATAAACCCACTCTTTTTAATATATCATATATTTAGTATTAAAAATACGAAATAGATTTTAGTTTGTTGGAAAACATCAAACTGGAGAACGCACAAGAATATGATAATTATATTCACTAAATTCAAGACATAATTACATCAAGTAAATTTTTTTTACAATTATATTTAAACTAGTATAAGTATAGAAACAAAATATTATATATTAACTAAATTTTTGGTACATCATAATTATATTCAATAAATTCCGATTACAATTACATCAATTATATTAAACTAGTATAAGTATAAAAACCAAATATTATCATTTCACTAAATTTCTGGTACACATGACTAGTTTTAGTCTTATTATTGGACACAATTACATCAATAATATTTAAACTTTATAAGTATAGAAACCAAATATTATACTTTGACTAAAGCTTTAGTACATATAATTAGTTTTAATATTATATTTTGATTAAATTTCTATTATATAAGATGCGTCTTAATATTATAGATGTCAATATAAAACTAAGTGATATCTTCCGAGCGCAAATCCTTCACATACTTTCTTTAATTATTAAATTAGTTGAAGTTCGTATGCAATGTTCTTGTTATAAAGATTATTTAATTTTCTTAAATCCAAGTTCCTAAACCTTTTATACTATAGCCACGAGTGAACAACCACCTAGACTTTGAAATCAATATTTTTTGTAAGAATAGTAAGACAAAACTTATATTTTTCCCTATCTTTACATTTGTGACTTCAAACTTTATTTGATCAACAAACTTGAAAGAGAGTTCTTCAAAATGAATGACATATCCTCGTTATAGAGTTGTCCAAAACTTAGTACATTTTATGCTAAGTCTAGAATTGGTAACACGTCTAGGATAGATTTTCTATTTTTTTTTTTGTATCTACGATGATTGTTCTCTTTTCTTTTTCACGAACTGAAGAACCATTCCTCATTGTTACCTCAAAATTGTAGGATGATTCAATCTCATTCGATAATAATTCTTTGTTGATCATATTCAAGAAAGTTTGCTTGCTAATTTTTCACCAAGTTACAATATTTTTAGAGTTGGTACTACCTTTTACACTTGTAACATTGTGGTTTATCTCAAAACCATCAGTCTTTCTCGTGATGATAATTTTTTGGCAAGTTCCACACTACATTTTTATGGATACATCGTTGCGTTTTCTGGTAAAATTATATTTTGCTATGCTACGACCTCGTGAATATCGACCTCTTCCTCTTGTTGTTTAGCTACCACAAAAGGATTCATGAGTTGAGTTAGTCTCATAAATTGTTGAGATAACATTGAGCTTGATTTAAATACAATCTCGATTAATTTTTCCAAACGCAAATTCAACTTTTTCTATAACATTCGTTAAGGGAACCATCAATTGTTCCACACGTAAAATTTCAAGATCTTTAGTCTACTCTATGACGTAAACAATAAAACCATACATGTTCAAAAAGTTGATGAGAATTTTATAAAAAAAAAATTGATTGCAATATTTTTTTCTTACATCTTTATTTTATATATCACGTCCATGAGTCAGGTGAAATAATCTTTCAAGAGCTCAGAATTTTTCATCTTCAATTTTTCAAATTTCTTTCGTAACAATTACAGCTTTATGGTTTTCACTTTGGAACCTCTTTTATATTCATTTTCAAGAATATATCACGCCTTCTTAGATATAGCAACGTTGATAATTCTTGGACAAATACTCTTCATTACTCATTATTTAATCAAAATAAGAGGTTACATATATTTTTTATGTTTCAGTTTAATTTGGTAGCATCACATGCATATAATCTTGTATTGTCTTCCAGTTCTTCAAAACCATCCTCGAAAAATTCCAAAAGATCTTGGAAAATGAACATTGTGATCATTCTCAGACATCTTAAATCATATTTTTTATATCAAATTATGATATAAAACTTTGTTTGAGGATGCCATTGTTGGGCTCTTATACCACTAATTGGTTTGGGTTAATTCTTTTACTTAGAGGAGTGTAATTAATTCTAACTTTATTTCAAAACATATTTTATTTTAGTATCGAAACAAAAATTTGAATATCAAAGCCTAAGAAATGCAAAAACAATATTTAAATATGAGAAAAGAGGGAAATGTAACACTTCACTATCCATTACTCACCAAGAGTAATTATGCAGCATGGAAATTAAAAATACGCATAAATTTACAAGAACATGGTGTGTGGGATGCGATAGGAAATTCTAGAATATGTTGAAGTATGAAAAGATAGAATGGCTTTGGCTTTCATTTATCATACAATCCCCGTAGATGTTCTTCTAATGCTGGCAGAGAAAGATTCAGCAAAGAAATCATGAGATACATTGCAGACAATGAACATAGGTGTGGAACGAGTACGAGAGGAAAAAATACAGACATGAAGAAGTGATTTTGAGGCCACAATCATAAAACAAGAAGAGTTTGTGGATGAATTCACCATGAGATTGACTATCATTGTTACTAGTATCTGTTATTTAGGAGACGTAGTAGAAGATATCGCCGTCGTCAAGAAGTTCATTCGAGTAGCTCCCCCGAGATTCATGCAAATTCTTACTTCAATCAAGTAATTTGGTGATCCAAAAAATATGTCTATTGAAGAGGTTGTTGGTCATCTGAAAGCCCATGAAGATATAATTCATGGTTATGGCATACAGATGAAGAAACACATTTTTTTCTTACTCATGGAGAATGGTTAACAAGGTAAAAATAAACACTGGTGAGAATTATTTTCCTTCTGAAAAACGTAATTATTTTAACAAGGAACGTAATGGTTACATGATATAATGGTTACAACGGAGGTCGTGGATATGGTCGGGGTAGAGGTCGTGGAAGTGGTGGCAGAGAAATTCGTGATGACAATTCAAAACTACATGATGTTGTAAACCATCAGAAGGGTAAAAACAAGATTAAGTGCTACTCTTGTAGAAAATTAGGCCATTATACGTCTAAGTGTCACATTAAAAAATAAGATGATGAAGCACATTTTCCATGCACAGATTATGAAGAGCATGCATTGATGATAACCAAAAAGACTTTAAACGAAGAGAAAGTTATGACCAGCATTCTCTCAAATGGAGAGGACCAAGGTGACAGTAACACTTGGTACTTGGATAATGGAGCAAGAAACCACATGACTCGAGATCGAAAAAAGTTCAAGGAACTTTATGAAACATTCATAGAAAACGTGAAATTTGGAGATGGCTCATTGGTAGTGATCCAATGCAAATTATCGATCTTGTTTCGGTTCAAGAATGAAGATACTCACTTATTAACCAAGTTATATTACATTCCCATTTTGAAACATAATATTATTAGTCTTGGTCAAATACCAGAAGAAAAAAGTATAGTGGAGTTAGTCATATCGGTACTCAAGATATTCGATAGAAATGGAGATTTATTAATGAAGGTTGAAAGATCACAAAATCGCATATACAAATTAATTTTAGGAACTAGCCAACCCACGTCTCTATTGACAAAACTAAAAGATCCAGCTTGGTTATGGCATGCAAGACTTGGACACGTGAACTTTCATGCAATCAAGATGATGGGGGAGATAGAGGTGGGTTTTGGGCTGGCCAAAATTATACACCCGGACCAGTTATGTGAAAATTTCCTATTGTCTAAGCAAGCGCGGTTACCATTTCCGAATAAAGAAAATTTTCGTGCCAAGAGACCATTGCAACTCATACATACAGATTTATGTGGCCCGATTAGTCCAACATCAATTTTTTGTAATAAATACTGGAACCGCCGTTCAAAGCTAACAATCTGCTTATGAACTGGCGGTTTAACTGCGAAACTGGCCCATTAGGACTGCAAACTGGCGGGACCGCAACCCGCCAGGACCGCATAAGCAGTAAACTGGCAGGACCGCAAACTGGCAGGACCGCAACCCGTCAAGACTGCAAACTGACAGGACTGCGAAACCACGGTTTATTTGTAAAAAACCGCGGTTTATTGGTAAATATTATAAATGTTTTATTTATTTTATATCCAAAATGTTATATTTAAAAAATATTAAGATATTGCATATTATTATAGAATTATTATTACATTTTCGTTAATATTAATTTGTTTTGGTTATTAATATTTTAAGTGTTGTAATTATTATATAGTCCAAAATTTTAAATATTACTTATGTTATTATAACATTTTGAATATTATTATTATGTTTTTAGATCTAATATTATTAGTGTTGATTTTAATATTACAAACCAAAACTATGGTTATAATTTTAATATTACATTCTATATTTTATTACTATGATTTGGTTTTAAATATTACAAGTGTTTGTTATTATTTTTTAAACCAAAATCATATTTTATCATGCAAAAATATTACAAGTTATATTTATTAGGTTTAATATGAGATTTTGAATTTTATTATTGTGATTAGGTTTTAAATATTACAAGTGTTATTTATTATTTTTTAAGTTATATTGTTATAATTTTAATATTACATTTTG
The DNA here is from genome assembly GCA_036936605.1 of Limnanthes douglasii subsp. nivea. Lineage (NCBI taxonomy): Eukaryota > Viridiplantae > Streptophyta > Magnoliopsida > Brassicales > Limnanthaceae > Limnanthes > Limnanthes douglasii. The sequence goes on along the minus strand of JAUPFV010000002.1, from coordinate 79,238,730 downwards.
AATTTTATTATTGTGATTAGGTTTTAAATATTACAAGTGTTATTTATTATTTTTAAGTTATATTGTTATAATTTTAATATTACATTTTGAATTTTATTATTGTGATTTGGTTTTAAATATAACAAGTGTTATTTATTATTTTTAAGTTATATTGTTATAATTTTAATATTACATTTTGAATTTTATTATTGTGATTTGGTTTGAAATATTACAAATGTTATTTATTATTTTTTAAACCAAAATCATATTTTATCATGCTAAAATATTACAAGTTATATTAAAATATTTAATATTACAAATGCTAAAATATTACAAGTCATATAAAAATATTTAATATTACAAATGCTAAAATATTACAAGTTATATTAAAATATTTAATATTACAATTGCTCAAATACATTTTTTAGTCTCTTCTCGCTAACCATTTTTTTAAGTCGCAAAACTTTCTCAACAGTAACCGCAGTTTGTAATGGATCTCCCACAACTTGTCTTCGAGTCTCACGATTAACCTTACTTAACGCAGCAGCAATCAAATCGACCATCTTCGTCTTCGTACTAAGACTTTGTTTAGGAACAACGGTCTTACTCTTAGTTATAGTTGGGTGTTTGACACTTCGTGTCACCTTGTCGACCATTTTAGAACTAAAATTTGGTTTGGCGGTCTTACTCAAAGTCGTACGTGTAGTACTAACAAGTTTGACGCTTCGCCTTTCCTTATCGGAAATTTTTAAACTAAAATTTTGTTTGAGGGTCTTACTCGTATTCGTAGGTTCAGTGGCACATTTGATGCGTCGTGTGATCGGATCCCTCTCGGGTGGAGGAGACATCATAAAAGAAGAAAATTCCGAAAAATCAGTTTTCAGAGTTGCTTGTCCTAACCTGTTGTTGAAGCCACAAAACGGCATTGGAAATTTGAAATAAGCATAAATAATAACTAATACAAACTAATAACAATTTTTTTTCGAAAAAAAAATCTAACTATTTCGAAAACAGAAGTACGATAGGTAAAATACAAAAGTTAAGCTTAATAAAAAATCTATAACAAGTTGAGAGATTTAGAGAGTTTATAGTAGATTTAGAGAGTGTGTGAGGTTGGAGTTGGGGTCTCCTCTATTTATAGGGGAGACCCAATTTTGTTTTTTTGAAAATTTCGAAAAAATTCATCTGTCCGGATGCCCCAGACGAAAAACGCAACGGCTAGTTTAATCAACTAGCCGTTGCGTTTGAACGTGCGGACCATCCGCATGTCTGACCGGATGGTCCGCACGGTGACGTCACGGATGACGTCACTTGCTCACGTCATCCGTGACTCATTTTTTTTTAAAAAATATTTTTTTATAAAAAAATTAATTTTTTACAAGTTATGCACTTTAAACTATTTAAAAAAAAATCAAAACTCTATATATAGGATTGTGCACTAATATTTTAAAAAAAATAATTTTTTTTATATAAATATGAAATTCGAACTATTATTTAAAAAAAATATAAATCTATAAATAGATTTTTCGAACTATTAGTTTTTTAATAATTTTAGTACTTTTATGAAAAAATATATATTAAATTCTCTAGATTATTGAAAGAAATTTTATATTATTAACCCTTCCTTTTTCTAGTTTATTGAAAGAAATTTTATATTATTAACAAGTTAATTTGGACATTTGTCCGGATGCCCGGAGCGCCGTTATTTTCACATAATGGTACTAATAGATAGTTTATATTGTTGATGATGTTAATCTCCTAAATAAATATATTTAATTAATTATATTTAATTATGCCATCAGAATATAATTCCTTTTTAGGAACCAAATTACACATAGTTAATTGAAACACAGTTGCTATTTTTGAATTTATTTCACAACCAAATTACATGTGTTTATGCAATTGGAACATAATCCAAATTTATACAATTTTAAAAATTTTAAATGTATACTTCAAATATTGAATACTTCAAATATTAAATTTATACTTCAAATGTTGTAATCGATGTATATATTTTATTTAATATATACATAATATTAAATAAAATATCTTAAATACATAAATATAAATATATAATCAAACGTATCAAAATCAAATTACAACTATTTTTTAGAAGGTAATTGATTGATTATAAATTTTCGATTAAAATGATAACATATTTAAATTAAAATACATGAAATAGCATAATTAACTCATGTCGTGTATATGATACATATCTCAATTATTGAAATTAGATTCAATTAACACTTACAAATTAGTTTTAAATAACATTATAAAATATTCTGATAAACGGTTCTTAAATGGTTTGGCTGGTGGTTTGAACTGATAAATGGTTCTTAAATGGTTTGTCTAGTGGTTTGAAATGGAGGTTTAACTGCGAAACTGGCCCATTAGGACTGCAAACTGGCAGGTCCGCAGACCGGCACGACCGCATAAGGAGCAAACTGGCAGGACCGCAACCCGCCAGGACCGTAACCTGCTAGGACCGCAACCCGTGGTTCTGATTGAAACGGTTCCAATGGTTCGCAGTTCAGACCGTTTGCCACCCCTATATAGGACAAGTGGTGCCGCCTCCTGCGGCTACTTCTCTCTTTGTTTTTACCATAGCTGATGGGTAGAAATTGATTACCAAAGTTTCTTTGAAGAACATTGGTCAATCGATCGAGACAGTGTTGAAAAATGAAAGACTTACTATGCAGTCCGGTCTGGAATTATAACCGAGGGCTGGCTACACAGCTCAGGCAGAAAGGTTAAACTTTCTAATATTTTTTTCATTCATCCGCGCTGTTCATAGATGAGCTTTTTTTTAGCGGAACTTCAGACAACAATTGTGTAGAAGTTGCTTCTTGAATCTTGGGGTTTTATTTGCCACACTCCAGATGGGTAGCCATGCGTGTGGCCAACCATATGACTTGTACATCTAGTGTTACTTCTTAGTTTAATGCACAAGGGCATGTTAGGGACTTCATAAACATCAAGAAGTCCATTGTATTGATGTTTTGATTGGGAATGAAATTGGTGCCTTTTGTGCTAATGCTTGTACGAGTTGGGCCTCCTAATATTCTTCTACGTCTTCAAAATTTTAGCTACAAAGGTTTAGCTACAAAGGTTGTGTCTTATTTATGAGAATTAAAAGTGTTGGATGCTTTGCCGGTTTCTGATGACTTTGAAGTTGGTTATGTTCCTCTAAGCATTAGTTGAACATATCTCAGGCTGTACTTGTCAACATGTCCTTCTAAGTCCATAAGTAGGGATGGCAATGGGTCGGGATGGGTGCGGGTATGGGTGCAGGTATAGCTAAACCCAGAACCCATCCCATCTATGATTTTTCAAACCCATACACTAACCCGTACCCGTCGGGGAGTAATATATTTTTCCCACACCCAAACCCGCCGGGTTCGGGTACCCATCCGCGGTTACCCATCGAAGCTATATTTTTTTTAGGTTAATTTTAAATTTAATATTTAAATATAGAAATACTATTTTCAAAATATATGTTAGTAAATATTTTTTTAATTTAATTAATGTATTTTTGTTATGTTATAAATAATTAATATTTATTTTTGGTATATGCTACTTTTTTTTAGATTAATTAATAATATTAATAATATTAGATCTATATTGAGAGTATTAGTATCAGATTTGCAGAAAACAAAAGAAAAAATATTTAAAAGAAAGAAATTGAAAAATGAAATGTAATGTTTAAATATAAAATATTATTTTTTAAAATATATTGTAGAATACAGATTTCAATATTAATATTAATAACTCTATTTTAAAGTTTAATAAATAATACTAAATAATTTATTATTTTATATGATACTAATTTAGTGGGTACCCGTCGGGTATTATCCAGTGGGTCGGATTCGGGTTGGGTAAAACCCATAACCCATCCCAAACCCGACGGATAGTAAATTTTCAAACCCACGACCCATCCGCGGAATTTTTTTAAACCCATAACCCATCCCATCGGGTCGGCTCGGGTACCCGCAGATTCGAAAAAAATTGCCATCTCTATTGAGGGAGATCACAATTTTGAACTTATTGGACATTTGAGCAGGTATATACGGAAATCATAAACCCACTCTTTTTAATATATCATATATTTAGTATTAAAAATACGAAATAGATTTTAGTTTGTTGGAAAACATCAAACTGGAGAACGCACAAGAATATGATAATTATATTCACTAAATTCAAGACATAATTACATCAAGTAAATTTTTTTTACAATTATATTTAAACTAGTATAAGTATAGAAACAAAATATTATATATTAACTAAATTTTTGGTACATCATAATTATATTCAATAAATTCCGATTACAATTACATCAATTATATTAAACTAGTATAAGTATAAAAACCAAATATTATCATTTCACTAAATTTCTGGTACACATGACTAGTTTTAGTCTTATTATTGGACACAATTACATCAATAATATTTAAACTTTATAAGTATAGAAACCAAATATTATACTTTGACTAAAGCTTTAGTACATATAATTAGTTTTAATATTATATTTTGATTAAATTTCTATTATATAAGATGCGTCTTAATATTATAGATGTCAATATAAAACTAAGTGATATCTTCCGAGCGCAAATCCTTCACATACTTTCTTTAATTATTAAATTAGTTGAAGTTCGTATGCAATGTTCTTGTTATAAAGATTATTTAATTTTCTTAAATCCAAGTTCCTAAACCTTTTATACTATAGCCACGAGTGAACAACCACCTAGACTTTGAAATCAATATTTTTTGTAAGAATAGTAAGACAAAACTTATATTTTTCCCTATCTTTACATTTGTGACTTCAAACTTTATTTGATCAACAAACTTGAAAGAGAGTTCTTCAAAATGAATGACATATCCTCGTTATAGAGTTGTCCAAAACTTAGTACATTTTATGCTAAGTCTAGAATTGGTAACACGTCTAGGATAGATTTTCTATTTTTTTTTTGTATCTACGATGATTGTTCTCTTTTCTTTTTCACGAACTGAAGAACCATTCCTCATTGTTACCTCAAAATTGTAGGATGATTCAATCTCATTCGATAATAATTCTTTGTTGATCATATTCAAGAAAGTTTGCTTGCTAATTTTTCACCAAGTTACAATATTTTTAGAGTTGGTACTACCTTTTACACTTGTAACATTGTGGTTTATCTCAAAACCATCAGTCTTTCTCGTGATGATAATTTTTTGGCAAGTTCCACACTACATTTTTATGGATACATCGTTGCGTTTTCTGGTAAAATTATATTTTGCTATGCTACGACCTCGTGAATATCGACCTCTTCCTCTTGTTGTTTAGCTACCACAAAAGGATTCATGAGTTGAGTTAGTCTCATAAATTGTTGAGATAACATTGAGCTTGATTTAAATACAATCTCGATTAATTTTTCCAAACGCAAATTCAACTTTTTCTATAACATTCGTTAAGGGAACCATCAATTGTTCCACACGTAAAATTTCAAGATCTTTAGTCTACTCTATGACGTAAACAATAAAACCATACATGTTCAAAAAGTTGATGAGAATTTTATAAAAAAAAAATTGATTGCAATATTTTTTTCTTACATCTTTATTTTATATATCACGTCCATGAGTCAGGTGAAATAATCTTTCAAGAGCTCAGAATTTTTCATCTTCAATTTTTCAAATTTCTTTCGTAACAATTACAGCTTTATGGTTTTCACTTTGGAACCTCTTTTATATTCATTTTCAAGAATATATCACGCCTTCTTAGATATAGCAACGTTGATAATTCTTGGACAAATACTCTTCATTACTCATTATTTAATCAAAATAAGAGGTTACATATATTTTTTATGTTTCAGTTTAATTTGGTAGCATCACATGCATATAATCTTGTATTGTCTTCCAGTTCTTCAAAACTATCCTCGAAAAATTCCAAAAGATCTTGGAAAATGAACATTGTGATCATTCTCAGACATCTTAAATCATATTTTTTATATCAAATTATGATATAAAACTTTGTTTGAGGATGCCATTGTTGGGCTCTTATACCACTAATTGGTTTGGGTTAATTCTTTTACTTAGAGGAGTGTAATTAATTCTAACTTTATTTCAAAACACATTTTATTTTAGTATCGAAACAAAAATTTGAATATCAAAGCCTAAGAAATGCAAAAACAATATTTAAATATGAGAAAAGAGGGAAATGTAACACTTCACTATCCATTACTCACCAAGAGTAATTATGCAGCATGGAAATTAAAAATACGCATAAATTTACAAGAACATGGTGTGTGGGATGCGATAGGAAATTCTAGAATATGTTGAAGTATGAAAAGATAGAATGGCTTTGGCTTTCATTTATCATACAATCCCCGTAGATGTTCTTCTAATGCTGGCAGAGAAAGATTCAGCAAAGAAATCATGAGATACATTGCAGACAATGAACATAGGTGTGGAACGAGTACGAGAGGAAAAAATACAGACATGAAGAAGTGATTTTGAGGCCACAATCATAAAACAAGAAGAGTTTGTGGATGAATTCACCATGAGATTGACTATCATTGTTACTAGTATCTGTTATTTAGGAGACGTAGTAGAAGATATCGCCGTCGTCAAGAAGTTCATTCGAGTAGCTCCCCCGAGATTCATGCAAATTCTTACTTCAATCAAGTAATTTGGTGATCCAAAAAATATGTCTATTGAAGAGGTTGTTGGTCATCTGAAAGCCCATGAAGATATAATTCATGGTTATGGCATACAGATGAAGAAACACATTTTTTTCTTACTCATGGAGAATGGTTAACAAGGTAAAAATAAACACTGGTGAGAATTATTTTCCTTCTGAAAAACGTAATTATTTTAACAAGGAACGTAATGGTTACATGATATAATGGTTACAACGGAGGTCGTGGATATGGTCGGGGTAGAGGTCGTGGAAGTGGTGGCAGAGAAATTCGTGATGACAATTCAAAACTACATGATGTTGTAAACCATCAGAAGGGTAAAAACAAGATTAAGTGCTACTCTTGTAGAAAATTAGGCCATTATACGTCTAAGTGTCACATTAAAAAATAAGATGATGAAGCAAATTTTCCATGCACAGATTATGAAGAGCATGCATTGATGATAACCAAAAAGACTTTAAACGAAGAGAAAGTTATGACCAGCATTCTCTCAAATGGAGAGGACCAAGGTGACAGTAACACTTGGTACTTGGATAATGGAGCAAGAAACCACATGACTCGAGATCGAAAAAAGTTCAAGGAACTTTATGAAACATTCATAGAAAACGTGAAATTTGGAGATGGCTCATTGGTAGTGATCCAATGCAAATTATCGATCTTGTTTCGGTTCAAGAATGAAGATACTCACTTATTAACCAAGTTATATTACATTCCCATTTTGAAACATAATATTATTAGTCTTGGTCAAATACTAGAAGAAAAAAGTATAGTGGAGTTAGTCATATCGCTACTCAAGATATTCGATAGAAATGGAGATTTATTAATGAAGGTTGAAAGATCACAAAATCGCATATACAAATTAATTTTAGGAACTAGCCAACCCACGTCTCTATTGACAAAACTAAAAGATCCAGCTTGGTTATGGCATGCAAGACTTGGACACGTGAACTTTCATGCAATCAAGATGATGGGGGAGATAGAGGTGGGTTTTGGGCTGCCCAAAATTATACACCCGGACCAGTTATGTGAAAATTTCCTATTGTCTAAGCAAGCGCGGTTACCATTTCCGAATAAAGAAAATTTTCGTGCCAAGAGACCATTGCAACTCATACATACAGGGCCCGATTAGTCCAACATCAATTTTTTGTAATAAATACTGGAACCGCCGTTCAAAGCTAACAATCTGCTTATGAACTGGCGGTTTAACTGCGAAACTGGCCCATTAGGACTGCAAACTGGCGGGACCGCAACCCGCCAGGACCGCATAAGCAGTAAACTGGCAGGACCGCAAACTGGTAGGACCGCAACCCGCCAAGACTGCAAACTGACAGGACTGCGAAACCACGGTTTATTTGTAAAAAACCGCGGTTTATTGGTAAATATTATAAATGTTTTATTTATTTTATATCCAAAATGTTATATTTAAAAAATATTAAGATATTGCATATTATTATAGAATTATTATTACATTTTCGTTAATATTAATTTGTTTTGGTTATTAATATTTTAAGTGTTGTAATTATTATATAGTCCAAAATTTTAAATATTACTTATGTTATTATAACATTTTGAATATTATTATTATGTTTTTAGATCTAATATTATTAGTGTTGATTTTAATATTACAAACCAAAACTATGGTTATAATTTTAATATTACATTCTAAATTTTATTACTATGATTTGGTTTTAAATATTACAAGTGTTTGTTATTATTTTTTAAACCAAAATCATATTTTATCATGCAAAAATATTACAAGTTATATTTATTATGTTTAATATGAGATTTTGAATTTTATTATTGTGATTAGGTTTTAAATATTACAAGTGTTATTTATTATTTTTTAAGTTATATTGTTATAATTTTAATATTACATTTTGAATTTTATTATTGTGATTAGGTTTTAAATATTACAAGTGTTATTTATTATTTTTAAGTTATATTGTTATAATTTTAATATTACATTTTGAATTTTATTATTGTGATTTGGTTTTAAATATAACAAGTGTTATTTATTATTTTTAAGTTATATTGTTATAATTTTAATATTACATTTTGAATTTTATTATTGTGATTTGGTTTGAAATATTACAAATGTTATTTATTATTTTTTAAACCAAAATCATATTTTATCATGCTAAAATATTACAAGTTATATTAAAATATTTAATATTACAAATGCTAAAATATTACAAGTCATATAAAAATATTTAATATTACAAATGCTAAAATATTACAAGTTATATTAAAATATTTAATATTACAATTGCTAAAATACATTTTTTAGTCTCTTGTCGCTAACCATTTTTTTAAGTCGCAAAACTTTCTCAACAGTAACCGCAGTTTGTAATGGATCTCCCACAACTTGTCTTCGAGTCTCACGATTAACCTTACTTAACGCAACAGCAATCAAATCGACCATCTTCGTCTTCGTACTAAGACTTTGTTTAGGAACAACGGTCTTACTCTTAGTTATAGTTGGGTGTTTGACACTTCGTGTCACCTTGTCGACCATTTTAGAACTAAAATTTGGTTTGGCGGTCTTACTCAAAGTCGTACGTGTAGTACTAACAAGTTTGACGCTTCGCCTTTCCTTATCGGAAATTTTTAAACTAAAATTTTTTTTGAGGGTCTTACTCGTATTCGTAGGTTCAGTGGCACATTTGATGCGTCGTGTGATCGGATCCCTCTCGGGTGGAGGAGACATCATAAAAGAAGAAAATTCCGAAAAATCAGTTTTCAGAGTTGCTTGTCCTAACCTGTTGTTGAAGCCACAAAACAGCATTGGAAATTTGAAATAAGCATAAATAATAACTAATACAAACTAATAACAATTTTTTTTCGAAAAAAAAATCTAACTATTTCGAAAACAGAAGTACGATAGGTAAAATACAAAAGTTAAGCTTAATAAAAAATCTATAACAAGTTGAGAGATTTAGAGAGTTTATAGTAGATTTAGAGAGTGTGTGAGGTTGGAGTTGGGGTCTCCTCTATTTATAGGGGAGACCCAATTTTGTTTTTTTGAAAATTTCGAAAAAATTCATCTGTCCGGATGCCCCAGACGAAAAACGCAACGGCTAGTTTAATCAACTAGCCGTTGCGTTTGAACGTGCGGACCATCCGCATGTCTGACCGGATGGTCCGCACGGTGACGTCACGGATGACGTCACTTGCTCACGTCATCCGTGACTCATTTTTTTTAAAAAAATATTTTTTTATAAAAAAATTAATTTTTTACAAGTTATGCACTTTAAACTATTTAAAAAAAAATCAAAACTCTATATATAGGATTGTGCACTAATATTTTAAAAAAAAATAATTTTTTTTATATAAATATGAAATTCGAACTATTATTTAAAAAAAATATAAATCTATAAATAGATTTTTCGAACTATTAGTTTTTTAATAATTTTAGTACTTTTATGAAAAAATATATATTAAATTCTCTAGATTATTGAAAGAAATTTTATATTATTAACCCTTCCTTTTTCTAGTTTATTGAAAGAAATTTTATATTGTTAACAAGTTAATTTGGACATTTGTCCGGATGCCCGGAGCGCCGTTATTTTCAGATAATGGTACTAATAGATAGTTTATATTGTTGATGATGTTAATCTCCTAAATAAATATATTTAATTAATTATATTTAATTATGCCATCAGAATATAATTCCTTTTTAGGAACCAAATTACACATAGTTAATTGAAACACAGTTGCTATTTTTGAATTTATTTCACAACCAAATTACATGTGTTTATGCAATTGGAACATAATCCAAATTTATACAATTTTAAAAATTGTAAATGTATACTTCAAATATTGAATACTTCAAATATTAAATTTATACTTCAAATGTTGTAATCGATGTATATATTTTATTTAATATATACATAATATTAAATAAAATATCTTAAATACATAAATATAAATATATAATCAAACGTATCAAAATCAAATTACAACTATTTTTTAGAAGGTAATTGATTGATTATAAATTTTCGATTAAAATGATAACATATTTAAATTAAAATACATGAAATAGCATAATTAACTCATGTCGTGTATATGGTACATATCTCAATTATTGAAATTAGATTCAATTAACACTTACAAATTAGTTTTAAATAACATTATAAAATATTCTGATAAACGGTTCTTAAATGGTTTGGCTGGTGGTTTGAACTGATAAATGGTTCTTAAATGGTTTGTCTAGTGGTTTGAAATGGAGGTTTAACTGCGAAACTGGCCCATTAGGACTGCAAACTGGCAGGTCCGCAGACCGGCACGACCGCATAAGGAGCAAACTGGCAGGACCGCAACCCGCCAGGACCGTAACCTGCTAGGACCGCAACCCGTGGTTCTGATTGAAACGGTTCCAATGGTTCGCAGTTCAGACCGTTTGCCACCCCTATATAGGACAAGTGGTGCCGCCTCCTGCGGCTACTTCTCTCTTTGTTTTTACCATAGCTGATGGGTAGAAATTGATTACCAAAGTTTCTTTGAAGAACATTGGTCAATCGATCGAGACAGTGCTGAAAAATGAAAGACTTACTATGCAGTCCGGTCTGGAATTATAACCGAGGGCTGGCTACACAGCTCAGGCAGAAAGGTTAAACTTTCTAATATTTTTTTCATTCATCCGCGCTGTTCATAGATGAGCTTTTTTTTAGCGGAACTTCAGACAACAATTGTGTAGAAGTTGCTTCTTGAATCTTGGGGTTTTATTTGCCACACTCCAGATGGGTAGCCATGCGTGTGGCCAACCATATGACTTGTACATCTAGTGTTACTTCTTAGTTTAATGCACAAGGGCATGTTAGGGACTTCATAAACATCAAGAAGTCCATTGTATTGATGTTTTGATTGGGAATGAAATTGGTGCCTTTTGTGCTAATGCTTGTACGAGTTGGGCCTCCTAATATTCTTCTACGTCTTCAAAATTTTAGCTACAAAGGTTTAGCTACAAAGGTTGTGTCTTATTTATGAGAATTAAAAGTGTTGGATGCTTTGCCGGTTTCTGATGACTTTGAAGTTGGTTATGTTCCTCTAAGCATTAGTTGAACATATCTCAGGCTGTACTTGTCAACATGTCCTTCTAAGTCCATAAGTAGGGATGGCAATGGGTCGGGATGGGTGCGGGTATGGGTGCAGGTATAGCTAAACCCAGAACCCATCCCATCTATGATTTTTCAAACCCATACACTAACCCGTACCCGTCGGGGAGTAATATATTTTTCCCACACCCAAACCCGCCGGGTTCGGGTACCCATCCGCGGTTACCCATCGAAGCTATATTTTTTTTAGGTTAATTTTAAATTTAATATTTAAATATAGAAATACTATTTTCAAAATATATGTTAGTAAATATTTTTTTAATTTAATTAATGTATTTTTGTTATGTTATAAATAATTAATATTTATTTTTGGTATATGCTACTTTTTTTTTAGATTAATTAATAATATTAATAATATTAGATCTATATTGAGAGTATTAGTATCAGATTTGCAGAAAACAAAAGAAAAAATATTTAAAAGAAAGAAATTGAAAAATGAAATGTAATGTTTAAATATAAAATATTATTTTTAAAATATATTGTAGAATACAGATTTCAATATTAATATTAATAACTCTATTTTAAAGTTTAATAAATAATACTAAATAATTTATTATTTTATATGATACTAATTTAGTGGGTACCCGTCGGGTATTATCCAGTGGGTCGGATTCGGGTTGGGTAAAACCCATAACCCATCCCAAACCCGACGGATAGTAAATTTTCAAACCCACGACCCATCCGCGGAATTTTTTTAAACCCATAACCCATTCCATCGGGTCGGCTCGGGTACCCGCAGATTCGAAAAAAATTGCCATCTCTATTGAGGGAGATCACAATTTTGAACTTATTGGACATTTGAGCAGGTATATACGGAAATCATAAACCCACTCTTTTTAATATATCATATATTTAGTATTAAAAATACGAAATAGATTTTAGTTTGTTGGAAAACATCAAACTGGAGAACGCACAAGAATATGATAATTATATTCACTAAATTCAAGACATAATTACATCAAGTAAATTTTTTTTACAATTATATTTAAACTAGTATAAGTATAGAAACAAAATATTATATATTAACTAAATTTTTGGTACATCATAATTATATTCAATAAATTCCGATTACAATTACATCAATTATATTAAACTAGTATAAGTATAAAAACCAAATATTATCATTTCACTAAATTTCTGGTACACATGACTAGTTTTAGTCTTATTATTGGACACAATTACATCAATAATATTTAAACTTTATAAGTATAGAAACCAAATATTATACTTTGACTAAAGCTTTAGTACATATAATTAGTTTTAATATTATATTTTGATTAAATTTCTATTATATAAGATGCGTCTTAATATTATAGATGTCAATATAAAACTAAGTGATATCTTCCGAGCGCAAATCCTTCACATACTTTCTTTAATTATTAAATTAGTTGAAGTTCGTATGCAATGTTCTTGTTATAAAGATTATTTAATTTTCTTAAATCCAAGTTCCTAAACCTTTTATACTATAGCCACGAGTGAACAACCACCTAGACTTTGAAATCAATATTTTTTGTAAGAATAGTAAGACAAAACTTATATTTTTCCCTATCTTTACATTTGTGACTTCAAACTTTATTTGATCAACAAACTTGAAAGAGAGTTCTTCAAAATGAATGACATATCCTCGTCATAGAGTTGTCCAAAACTTAGTACATTTTATGCTAAGTCTAGAATTGGTAACACGTCTAGGATAGATTTTCTATTTTTTTTTTGTATCTACGATGATTGTTCTCTTTTCTTTTTCACGAACTGAAGAACCATTCCTCATTGTTACCTCAAAATTGTAGGATGATTCAATCTCATTCGATAATAATTCTTTGTTGATCATATTCAAGAAAGTTTGCTTGCTAATTTTTCACCAAGTTACAATATTTTTAGAGTTGGTACTACCTTTTACACTTGTAACATTGTGGTTTATCTCAAAACCATCAGTCTTTCTCGTGATGATAATTTTTTGGCAAGTTCCACACTACATTTTTATGGATACATCGTTGCGTTTTCTGGTAAAATTATATTTTGCTATGCTACGACCTCGTGAATATCGACCTCTTCCTCTTGTTGTTTAGCTACCACAAAAGGATTCATGAGTTGAGTTAGTCTCATAAATTGTTGAGATAACATTGAGCTTGATTTAAATACAATCTCGATTAATTTTTCCAAACGCAAATTCAACTTTTTCTATAACATTCGTTAAGGGAACCATCAATTGTTCCACACGTAAAATTTCAAGATCTTTAGTCTACTCTATGACGTAAACAATAAAACCATACATGTTCAAAAAGTTGATGAGAATTTTATAAAAAAAAAATTGATTGCAATATTTTTTTCTTACATCTTTATTTTATATATCACGTCCATGAGTCAGGTGAAATAATCTTTCAAGAGCTCAGAATTTTTCATCTTCAATTTTTCAAATTTCTTTCGTAACAATTACAGCTTTATGGTTTTCACTTTGGAACCTCTTTTATATTCATTTTCAAGAATATATCACGCCTTCTTAGATATAGCAACGTTGATAATTCTTGGACAAATACTCTTCATTACTCATTATTTAATCAAAATAAGAGGTTACATATATTTTTTATGTTTCAGTTTAATTTGGTAGCATCACATGCATATAATCTTGTATTGTCTTCCAGTTCTTCAAAACCATCCTCGAAAAATTCCAAAAGATCTTGGAAAATGAACATTGTGATCATTCTCAGACATCTTAAATCATATTTTTTATATCAAATTATGATATAAAACTTTGTTTGAGGATGCCATTGTTGGGCTCTTATACCACTAATTGGTTTGGGTTAATTCTTTTACTTAGAGGAGTGTAATTAATTCTAACTTTATTTCAAAACACATTTTATTTTAGTATCGAAACAAAAATTTGAATATCAAAGCCTAAGAAATGCAAAAACAATATTTAAATATGAGAAAAGAGGGAAATGTAACACTTCACTATCCATTACTCACCAAGAGTAATTATGCAGCATGGAAATTAAAAATACGCATAAATTTACAAGAACATGGTGTGTGGGATGCGATAGGAAATTCTAGAATATGTTGAAGTATGAAAAGATAGAATGGCTTTGGCTTTCATTTATCATACAATCCCCGTAGATGTTCTTCTAATGCTGGCAGAGAAAGATTCAGCAAAGAAATCATGAGATACATTGCAGACAATGAACATAGGTGTGGAACGAGTACGAGAGGAAAAAATACAGACATGAAGAAGTGATTTTGAGGCCACAATCATAAAACAAGAAGAGTTTGTGGATGAATTCACCATGAGATTGACTATCATTGTTACTAGTATCTGTTATTTAGGAGACGTAGTAGAAGATATCGCCGTCGTCAAGAAGTTCATTCGAGTAGCTCCCCCGAGATTCATGCAAATTCTTACTTCAATCAAGTAATTTGGTGATCCAAAAAATATGTCTATTGAAGAGGTTGTTGGTCATCTGAAAGCCCATGAAGATATAATTCATGGTTATGGCATACAGATGAAGAAACACATTTTTTTCTTACTCATGGAGAATGGTTAACAAGGTAAAAATAAACACTGGTGAGAATTATTTTCCTTCTGAAAAACGTAATTATTTTAACAAGGAACGTAATGGTTACATGATATAATGGTTACAACGGAGGTCGTGGATATGGTCGGGGTAGAGGTCGTGGAAGTGGTGGCAGAGAAATTCGTGATGACAATTCAAAACTACATGATGTTGTAAACCATCAGAAGGGTAAAAACAAGATTAAGTGCTACTCTTGTAGAAAATTAGGCCATTATACGTCTAAGTGTCACATTAAAAAATAAGATGATGAAGCACATTTTCCATGCACAAATTATAAAGAGCATGCATTGATGATAACCAAAAAGACTTTAAACGAAGAGAAAGTTATGACCATCATTCTCTCAAATGGAGAGGACCAAGGTGACAGTAACACTTGGTACTTGGATAATGGAGCAAGAAACCACATGACTCGAGATCGAAAAAAGTTCAAGGAACTTTATGAAACATTCATAGAAAACGTGAAATTTGGAGATGGCTCATTGGTAGTGATCCAATGCAAATTATCGATCTTGTTTCGGTTCAAGAATGAAGATACTCACTTATTAACCAAGTTATATTACATTCCCATTTTGAAACATAATATTATTAGTCTTGGTCAAATACCAGAAGAAAAAAGTATAGTGGAGTTAGTCATATCGCTACTCAAGATATTCGATAGAAATGGAGATTTATTAATGAAGGTTGAAAGATCACAAAATCGCATATACAAATTAATTTTAGGAACTAGCCAACCCACGTCTCTATTGACAAAACTAAAAGATCCAGCTTGGTTATGGCATGCAAGACTTGGACACGTGAACTTTCATGCAATCAAGATGATGGGGGAGATAGAGGTGGGTTTTGGGCTGCCCAAAATTATACACCCGGACCAGTTATGTGAAAATTTCCTATTGTCTAAGCAAGCGCGGTTACCATTTCCGAATAAAGAAAATTTTCGTGCCAAGAGACCATTGCAACTCATACATACAGATTTATGTGGCCCGATTAGTCCAACATCAATTTTTTGTAATAAATACTGGAACCGCCGTTCAAAGCTAACAATCTGCTTATGAACTGGCGGTTTAACTGCGAAACTGGCCCATTAGGACTGCAAACTGGCGGGACCGCAACCCGCCAGGACCGCATAAGCAGTAAACTGGCAGGACCGCAAACTGGCAGGACCGCAACCCGTCAAGACTGCAAACTGACAGGACTGCGAAACCACGGTTTATTTGTAAAAAACCGCGGTTTATTGGTAAATATTATAAATGTTTTATTTATTTTATATCCAAAATGTTATATTTAAAAAATATTAAGATATTGCATATTATTATAGAATTATTATTACATTTTCGTTAATATTAATTTGTTTTGGTTATTAATATTTTAAGTGTTGTAATTATTATATAGTCCAAAATTTTAAATATTACTTATGTTATTATAACATTTTGAATATTATTATTATGTTTTTAGATCTAATATTATTAGTGTTGATTTTAATATTACAAACCAAAACTATGGTTATAATTTTAATATTACATTCTAAATTTTATTACTATGATTTGGTTTTAAATATTACAAGTGTTTGTTATTATTTTTTAAACCAAAATCATATTTTATCATGCAAAAATATTACAAGTTATATTTATTAGGTTTAATATGAGATTTTGAATTTTATTATTGTGATTAGGTTTTAAATATTACAAGTGTTATTTATTATTTTTTAAGTTATATTGTTATAATTTTAATATTACATTTTGAATTTTATTATTGTGATTAGGTTTTAAATATTACAAGTGTTATTTATTATTTTTAAGTTATATTGTTATAATTTTAATATTACATTTTGAATTTTATTATTGTGATTTGGTTTTAAATATAACAAGTGTTATTTATTATTTTTAAGTTATATTGTTATAATTTTAATATTACATTTTGAATTTTATTATTGTGATTTGGTTTGAAATATTACAAATGTTATTTATTATTTTTTAAACCAAAATCATATTTTATCATGCTAAAATATTACAAGTTATATTAAAATATTTAATATTACAAATGCTAAAATATTACAAGTCATATAAAAATATTTAATATTACAAATGCTAAAATATTACAAGTTATATTAAAATATTTAATATTACAATTGCTCAAATACATTTTTTAGTCTCTTGTCGCTAACCATTTTTTTAAGTCGCAAAACTTTCTCAACAGTAACCGCAGTTTGTAATGGATCTCCCACAACTTGTCTTCGAGTCTCACGATTAACCTTACTTAACGCAGCAGCAATCAAATCGACCATCTTCGTCTTCGTACTAAGACTTTGTTTAGGAACAACGGTCTTACTCTTAGTTATAGTTGGGTGTTTGACACTTCGTGTCACCTTGTCGACCATTTTAGAACTAAAATTTGGTTTGGCGGTCTTACTCAAAGTCGTACGTGTAGTACTAACAAGTTTGACGCTTCGCCTTTCCTTATCGGAAATTTTTAAACTAAAATTTTGTTTGAGGGTCTTACTCGTATTCGTAGGTTCAGTGGCACATTTGATGCGTCGTGTGATCGGATCCCTCTCGGGTGGAGGAGACATCATAAAAGAAGAAAATTCCGAAAAATCAGTTTTCAGAGTTGCTTGTCCTAACCTGTTGTTGAAGCCACAAAACGGCATTGGAAATTTGAAATAAGCATAAATAATAACTAATACAAACTAATAACAATTTTTTTTCGAAAAAAAAATCTAACTATTTCGAAAACAGAAGTACGATAGGTAAAATACAAAAGTTAAGCTTAATAAAAAATCTATAACAAGTTGAGAGATTTAGAGAGTTTATAGTAGATTTAGAGAGTGTGTGAGGTTGGAGTTGGGGTCTCCTCTATTTATAGGGGAGACCCAATTTTGTTTTTTTGAAAATTTCGAAAAAATTCATCTGTCCGGATGCCCCAGACGAAAAACGCAACGGCTAGTTTAATCAACTAGCCGTTGCGTTTGAACGTGCGGACCATCCGCATGTCTGACCGGATGGTCCGCACGGTGACGTCACGGATGACGTCACTTGCTCACGTCATCCGTGACTCATTTTTTTTTAAAAAATATTTTTTTATAAAAAAATTAATTTTTTACAAGTTATGCACTTTAAACTATTTAAAAAAAAATCAAAACTCTATATATAGGATTGTGCACTAATATTTTAAAAAAAATAATTTTTTTTATATAAATATGAAATTCGAACTATTATTTAAAAAAAATATAAATCTATAAATAGATTTTTCGAACTATTAGTTTTTTAATAATTTTAGTACTTTTATGAAAAAATATATATTAAATTCTCTAGATTATTGAAAGAAATTTTATATTATTAACCCTTCCTTTTTCTAGTTTATTGAAAGAAATTTTATATTATTAACAAGTTAATTTGGACATTTGTCCGGATGCCCGGAGCGCCGTTATTTTCACATAATGGTACTAATAGATAGTTTATATTGTTGATGATGTTAATCTCCTAAATAAATATATTTAATTAATTATATTTAATTATGCCATCAGAATATAATTCCTTTTTAGGAACCAAATTACACATAGTTAATTGAAACACAGTTGCTATTTTTGAATTTATTTCACAACCAAATTACATGTGTTTATGCAATTGGAACATAATCCAAATTTATACAATTTTAAAAATTTTAAATGTATACTTCAAATATTGAATACTTCAAATATTAAATTTATACTTCAAATGTTGTAATCGATGTATATATTTTATTTAATATATACATAATATTAAATAAAATATCTTAAATACATAAATATAAATATATAATCATACGTATCAAAATCAAATTACAACTATTTTTTAGAAGGTAATTGATTGATTATAAATTTTCGATTAAAATGATAACATATTTAAATTAAAATACATGAAATAGCATAATTAACTCATGTCGTGTATATGATACATATCTCAATTATTGAAATTAGATTCAATTAACACTTACAAATTAGTTTTAAATAACATTATAAAATATTCTGATAAACGGTTCTTAAATGGTTTGGCTGGTGGTTTGAACTGATAAATGGTTCTTAAATGGTTTGTCTAGTGGTTTGAAATGGAGGTTTAACTGCGAAACTGGCCCATTAGGACTGCAAACTGGCAGGTCCGCAGACCGGCACGACCGCATAAGGAGCAAACTGGCAGGACCGCAACCCGCCAGGACCGTAACCTGCTAGGACCGCAACCCGTGGTTCTGATTGAAACGGTTCCAATGGTTCGCAGTTCAGACCGTTTGCCACCCCTATATAGGACAAGTGGTGCCGCCTCCTGCGGCTACTTCTCTCTTTGTTTTTACCATAGCTGATGGGTAGAAATTGATTACCAAAGTTTCTTTGAAGAACATTGGTCAATCGATCGAGACAGTGCTGAAAAATGAAAGACTTACTATGCAGTCCGGTCTGGAATTATAACCGAGGGCTGGCTACACAGCTCAGGCAGAAAGGTTAAACTTTCTAATATTTTTTTCATTCATCCGCGCTGTTCATAGATGAGCTTTTTTTTAGCGGAACTTCAGACAACAATTGTGTAGAAGTTGCTTCTTGAATCTTGGGGTTTTATTTGCCACACTCCAGATGGGTAGCCATGCGTGTGGCCAACCATATGACTTGTACATCTAGTGTTACTTCTTAGTTTAATGCACAAGGGCATGTTAGGGACTTCATAAACATCAAGAAGTCCATTGTATTGATGTTTTGATTGGGAATGAAATTGGTGCCTTTTGTGCTAATGCTTGTACGAGTTGGGCCTCCTAATATTCTTCTACGTCTTCAAAATTTTAGCTACAAAGGTTTAGCTACAAAGGTTGTGTCTTATTTATGAGAATTAAAAGTGTTGGATGCTTTGCCGGTTTCTGATGACTTTGAAGTTGGTTATGTTCCTCTAAGCATTAGTTGAACATATCTCAGGCTGTACTTGTCAACATGTCCTTCTAAGTCCATAAGTAGGGATGGCAATGGGTCGGGATGGGTGCGGGTATGGGTGCAGGTATAGCTAAACCCAGAACCCATCCCATCTATGATTTTTCAAACCCATACACTAACCCGTACCCGTCGGGGAGTAATATATTTTTCCCACACCCAAACCCGCCGGGTTCGGGTACCCATCCGCGGTTACCCATCGAAGCTATATTTTTTTTAGGTTAATTTTAAATTTAATATTTAAATATAGAAATACTATTTTCAAAATATATGTTAGTAAATATTTTTTTAATTTAATTAATGTATTTTTGTTATGTTATAAATAATTAATATTTATTTTTGGTATATGCTACTTTTTTTTAGATTAATTAATAATATTAATAATATTAGATCTATATTGAGAGTATTAGTATCAGATTTGCAGAAAACAAAAGAAAAAATATTTAAAAGAAAGAAATTGAAAAATGAAATGTAATGTTTAAATATAAAATATTATTTTTTAAAATATATTGTAGAATACAGATTTCAATATTAATATTAATAACTCTATTTTAAAGTTTAATAAATAATACTAAATAATTTATTATTTTATATGATACTAATTTAGTGGGTACCCGTCGGGTATTATCCAGTGGGTCGGATTCGGGTTGGGTAAAACCCATAACCCATCCCAAACCCGACGGATAGTAAATTTTCAAACCCACGACCCATCCGCGGAATTTTTTTAAACCCATAACCCATCCCATCGGGTCGGCTCGGGTACCCGCAGATTCGAAAAAAATTGCCATCTCTATTGAGGGAGATCACAATTTTGAACTTATTGGACATTTGAGCAGGTATATACGGAAATCATAAACCCACTCTTTTTAATATATCATATATTTAGTATTAAAAATACGAAATAGATTTTAGTTTGTTGGAAAACATCAAACTGGAGAACGCACAAGAATATGATAATTATATTCACTAAATTCAAGACATAATTACATCAAGTAATTTTTTTTTACAATTATATTTAAACTAGTATAAGTATAGAAACAAAATATTATATATTAACTAAATTTTTGGTACATCATAATTATATTCAATAAATTCCGATTACAATTACATCAATTATATTAAACTAGTATAAGTATAAAAACCAAATATTATCATTTCACTAAATTTCTGGTACACATGACTAGTTTTAGTCTTATTATTGGACACAATTACATCAATAATATTTAAACTTTATAAGTATAGAAACCAAATATTATACTTTGACTAAAGCTTTAGTACATATAATTAGTTTTAATATTATATTTTGATTAAATTTCTATTATATAAGATGCGTCTTAATATTATAGATGTCAATATAAAACTAAGTGATATCTTCCGAGCGCAAATCCTTCACATACTTTCTTTAATTATTAAATTAGTTGAAGTTCGTATGCAATGTTCTTGTTATAAAGATTATTTAATTTTCTTAAATCCAAGTTCCTAAACCTTTTATACTATAGCCACGAGTGAACAACCACCTAGACTTTGAAATCAATATTTTTTGTAAGAATAGTAAGACAAAACTTATATTTTTCCCTATCTTTACATTTGTGACTTCAAACTTTATTTGATCAACAAACTTGAAAGAGAGTTCTTCAAAATGAATGACATATCCTCGTTATAGAGTTGTCCAAAACTTAGTACATTTTATGCTAAGTCTAGAATTGGTAACACGTCTAGGATAGATTTTCTATTTTTTTTTTGTATCTACGATGATTGTTCTCTTTTCTTTTTCACGAACTGAAGAACCATTCCTCATTGTTACCTCAAAATTGTAGGATGATTCAATCTCATTCGATAATAATTCTTTGTTGATCATATTCAAGAAAGTTTGCTTGCTAATTTTTCACCAAGTTACAATATTTTTAGAGTTGGTACTACCTTTTACACTTGTAACATTGTGGTTTATCTCAAAACCATCAGTCTTTCTCGTGATGATAATTTTTTGGCAAGTTCCACACTACATTTTTATGGATACATCGTTGCGTTTTCTGGTAAAATTATATTTTGCTATGCTACGACCTCGTGAATATCGACCTCTTCCTCTTGTTGTTTAGCTACCACAAAAGGATTCATGAGTTGAGTTAGTCTCATAAATTGTTGAGATAACATTGAGCTTGATTTAAATACAATCTCGATTAATTTTTCCAAACGCAAATTCAACTTTTTCTATAACATTCGTTAAGGGAACCATCAATTGTTCCACACGTAAAATTTCAAGATCTTTAGTCTACTCTATGACGTAAACAATAAAACCATACATGTTCAAAAAGTTGATGAGAATTTTATAAAAAAAAAATTGATTGCAATATTTTTTTCTTACATCTTTATTTTATATATCACGTCCATGAGTCAGGTGAAATAATCTTTCAAGAGCTCAGAATTTTTCATCTTCAATTTTTCAAATTTCTTTCGTAACAATTACAGCTTTATGGTTTTCACTTTGGAACCTCTTTTATATTCATTTTCAAGAATATATCACGCCTTCTTAGATATAGCAACGTTGATAATTCTTGGACAAATACTCTTCATTACTCATTATTTAATCAAAATAAGAGGTTACATATATTTTTTATGTTTCAGTTTAATTTGGTAGCATCACATGCATATAATCTTGTATTGTCTTCCAGTTCTTCAAAACCATCCTCGAAAAATTCCAAAAGATCTTGGAAAATGAACATTGTGATCATTCTCAGACATCTTAAATCATATTTTTTATATCAAATTATGATATAAAACTTTGTTTGAGGATGCCATTGTTGGGCTCTTATACCACTAATTGGTTTGGGTTAATTCTTTTACTTAGAGGAGTGTAATTAATTCTAACTTTATTTCAAACCACATTTTATTTTAGTATCGAAACAAAAATTTGAATATCAAAGCCTAAGAAATGCAAAAACAATATTTAAATATGAGAAAAGAGGGAAATGTAACACTTCACTATCCATTACTCACCAAGAGTAATTATGCAGCATGGAAATTAAAAATACGCATAAATTTACAAGAACATGGTGTGTGGGATGCGATAGGAAATTCTAGAATATGTTGAAGTATGAAAAGATAGAATGGCTTTGGCTTTCATTTATCATACAATCCCCGTAGATGTTCTTCTAATGCTGGCAGAGAAAGATTCAGCAAAGAAATCATGAGATACATTGCAGACAATGAACATAGGTGTGGAACGAGTACGAGAGGAAAAAATACAGACATGAAGAAGTGATTTTGAGGCCACAATCATAAAACAAGAAGAGTTTGTGGATGAATTCACCATGAGATTGACTATCATTGTTACTAGTATCTGTTATTTAGGAGACGTAGTAGAAGATATCGCCGTCGTCAAGAAGTTCATTCGAGTAGCTCCCCCGAGATTCATGCAAATTCTTACTTCAATCAAGTAATTTGGTGATCCAAAAAATATGTCTATTGAAGAGGTTGTTGGTCATCTGAAAGCCCATGAAGATATAATTCATGGTTATGGCATACAGATGAAGAAACACATTTTTTTCTTACTCATGGAGAATGGTTAACAAGGTAAAAATAAACACTGGTGAGAATTATTTTCCTTCTGAAAAACGTAATTATTTTAACAAGGAACGTAATGGTTACATGATATAATGGTTACAACGGAGGTCGTGGATATGGTCGGGGTAGAGGTCGTGGAAGTGGTGGCAGAGAAATTCGTGATGACAATTCAAAACTACATGATGTTGTAAACCATCAGAAGGGTAAAAACAAGATTAAGTGCTACTCTTGTAGAAAATTAGGCCATTATACGTCTAAGTGTCACATTAAAAAATAAGATGATGAAGCACATTTTCCATGCACAGATTATGAAGAGCATGCATTGATGATAACCAAAAAGACTTTAAACGAAGAGAAAGTTATGACCAGCATTCTCTCAAATGGAGAGGACCAAGGTGACAGTAACACTTGGTACTTGGATAATGGAGCAAGAAACCACATGACTCGAGATCGAAAAAAGTTCAAGGAACTTTATGAAACATTCATAGAAAACGTGAAATTTGGAGATGGCTCATTGGTAGTGATCCAATGCAAATTATCGATCTTGTTTCGGTTCAAGAATGAAGATACTCACTTATTAACCAAGTTATATTACATTCCCATTTTGAAACATAATATTATTAGTCTTGGTCAAATACCAGAAGAAAAAAGTATAGTGGAGTTAGTCATATCGGTACTCAAGATATTCGATAGAAATGGAGATTTATTAATGAAGGTTGAAAGATCACAAAATCGCATATACAAATTAATTTGAGGAACTAGCCAACCCACGTCTCTATTGACAAAACTAAAAGATCCAGCTTGGTTATGGCATGCAAGACTTGGACACGTGAACTTTCATGCAATCAAGATGATGGGGGAGATAGAGGTGGGATTTGGGCTGCCCAAAATTATACACCCGGACCAGTTATGTGAAAATTTCCTATTGTCTAAGCAAGCGCGGTTACCATTTCCGAATCAAGAAAATTTTCGTGCCAAGAGACCATTGCAACTCATACATATAGATTTATGTGGCCCGATTAGTCCAACATCAATTTTTTGTAATAAATACTGGAACCGCCGTTCAAAGCTAACAATTTGCTTATGAACTGGCGATTTAACTGCGAAACTGGCCCATTAGGACTGCAAACTGGCGGGACCGCAACCCGCCAGGACCGCATAAGCAGTAAACTGGCAGGACCGCAAACTGGCAGGACCGCAACCCGCCAAGACTGCAAACTGACAGGACTGCGAAACCACGGTTTATTTGTAAAAAACCGCGGTTTATTGGTAAATATTATAAATGTTTTATTTATTTTATAACCAAAATGTTATATTTAAAAAATATTAAGATATTGCATATTATTATAGAATTATTATTACATTTTCGTTAATATTAATTTGTTTTGGTTATTAATATTTTAAGTGTTGTAATTATTATATAGTCCAAAATTTTAAATATTACTTATGTTATTATAACATTTTGAATATTATTATTATGTTTTTAGATCTAATATTATTAGTGTTGATTTTAATATTACAAACGGTTATAATTTTAATATTACATTCTAAATTTTATTACTATGATTTGGTTTTAAATATTACAAGTGTTTGTTATTATTTTTTAAACCAAAATCATATTTTATCATGCAAAAATATTACAAGTTATATTTATTAGGTTTAATATGAGATTTTGAATTTTATTATTGTGATTAGGTTTTAAATATTACAAGTGTTATTTATTATTTTTTAAGTTATATTGTTATAATTTTAATATTACATTTTGAATTTTATTATTGTGATTAGGTTTTAAATATTACAAGTGTTATTTATTATTTTTAAGTTATATTGTTATAATTTTAATATTACATTTTGAATTTTATTATTGTGATTTGATTTTAAATATAACAAGTGTTATTTATTATTTTTAAGTTATATTGTTATAATTTTAATATTACATTTTGAATTTTATTATTGTGATTTGGTTTTAAATATTAGAAATGTTATTTATTATTTTTTAAACCAAAATCATATTTTATCATGCTAAAATATTAAAAGTTATATTAAAATATTTAATATTACAAATGCTAAAATATTACAAGTCATATAAAAATATTTAATATTACAAATGCTAAAATATTACAAGTTATATTAAAATATTTAATATTACAATTGCTAAAATACATTTTTTAGTCTCTTGTCGCTAACCATTTTTTTAAGTCGCAAAACTTTCTCAACAGTAACTGCAGTTTGTAATGGATCTCCCACAACTTGTCTTCGAGTCTCACGATTAACCTTACTTAACGCAGCAGCAATCAAATCGACCATCTTCGTCTTCGTACTAAGACTTTGTTTAGGAACAACGGTCTTACTCTTAGTTATAGTTGGGTGTTTGACACTTCGTGTCACCTTGTCGACCATTTTAGAACTAAAAGTTGGTTTGGCGGTCTTACTCAAAGTCGTACGTGTAGTACTAACAAGTTTGACGCTTCGCCGTTCCTTATCGGAAATTTTTAAACTAAAATTTTGTTTGAGGGTCTTACTCGTATTCGTAGGTTCAGTGGCACATTTGATGCGTCGTGTGATCGGATCCCTCTCGGGTGGAGGAGACATCATAAAAGAAGAAAATTCCGAAAAATCAGTTTTCAGAGTTGCTTGTCCTAACCTGTTGTTGAAGCCACAAAACGGCATTGGAAATTTGAAATAAGCATAAATAATAACTAATACAAACTAATAACAAATTTTTTTCGAAAAAAAAAATCTAACTATTTCGAAAACAGAAGTACGATAGGTAAAATACAAAAGTTAAGCTTAATAAAAAATCTATAACAAGTTGAGAGATTTAGAGAGTTTATAGTAGATTTAGAGAGTGTGTGAGGTTGGAGTTGGGGTCTCCTCTATTTATAGGGGAGACCCAATTTTGTTTTTTTGAAAATTTCGAAAAAATGCATCTGTCCGGATGCCCCAGACGAAAAACGCAACGGCTAGTTTAATCAACTAGCCGTTGCGTTTGAACGTGCGGACCATCCGCATGTCTGACCGGATGGTCCGCACGGTGACGTCACGGATGACGTCACTTGCTCACGTCATCCGTGACTCATTTTTTTTAAAAAAATATTTTTGTATAAAAAAAATAATTTTTTACAAGTTATGCACTTTAAACTATTTAAAAAAAAAATCAAAACTCTATATATAGGATTGTGCACTAATATTTTAAAAAAAATAATTTTTTTTATATAAATATAAAATTCGAACTATTATTTAAAAAAAAATATAAATCCATAAATAGATTTTTCGAACTATTAGTTTTTTAATAATTTTAGTACTTTTATGAAAAAATATATATTAAATTCTCTAGATTTTTGAAAGAAATTTTATATTATTAACCCTTCCTTTTTCTAGTTTATTGAAAGAAATTTTATATTATTAACAAGTTAATTTGGACATTTGTCCGGATGCCCGGAGCGCCGTTATTTTCACATAATGGTACTAATAGATAGTTTATATTGTTGATGATGTTAATCTCCTAAATAAATATATTTAATTAATTATATTTAATTATGCCATCAGAATATAATTCCTTTTTAGGAACCAAATTACACATAGTTAATTGAAACACAGTTGCTATTTTTGAATGTATTTCACAACCAAATTACATGTGTTTATGCAATTGGAACATAATCCAAATTTATACAATTTTAAAAACTTTAAATGTATACTTCAAATATTGAATACTTCAAATATTAAATTTATACTTCAAATGTTGTAATCGATGTATATATTTTATTTAATATATACATAATATTAAATAAAATATCTTAAATACATAAATATAAATATATAATCAAACGTATGAAAATCAAATTACAACTATTTTTTAGAAGGTAATTGATTGATTATAAATTTTCGATTAAAATGATAACATATTTAAATTAAAATACATGAAATAGCATAATTAACTCATGTCGTGTATATGGTACATATCTCAATTATTGAAATTAGATTCAATTAACACTTACAAATTAGTTTTAAATAAAATTATAAAATATTCTGATAAACGGTTCTTAAATGGTTTGGCTGGTGGTTTGAACTGATAAATGGTTCTTAAATGGTTTGTCTAGTGGTTTGAACTGGAGGTTTAACTGCGAAACTGGCCCATTAGGACTGCAAACTGGCAGGTCCGCAGACCGGCACGACCGCATAAGGAGCAAACTGGCAGGACCGCAACCCGCCAGGACCGTAACCTGCTAGGACCGCAACCCGTGGTTCTGATTGAAACGGTTCCAATGGTTCGCAGTTCAGACCGTTTGCCACCCCTATATAGGACAAGTGGTGCCGCCTCCTGCGGCTACTTCTCTCTTTGTTTTTACCATAGCTGATGGGTAGAAATTGATTACCAAAGTTTCTTTGAAGAACATTGGTCAATCGATCGAGACAGTGCTGAAAAATGAAAGACTTACTATGCAGTCCGGTCTGGAATTATAACCGAGGGCTGGCTACACAGCTCAGGCAGAAAGGTTAAACTTTCTAATATTTTTTTCATTCATCCGCGCTGTTCATAGATCAGCTTTTTTTTAGCTGAACTTCAGACAACAATTGTGTAGAAGTTGCTTCTTGAATCTTAGGGTTTTATTTGCCACACTCCAGATGGGTAGCCATGCGTGTGGCCAACCATATGACTTGTACATCTAGTGTTACTTCTTAGTTTAATGCACAAGGGCATGTTAGGTACTTCATAAACATCAAGAAGTCCATTGTATTGATGTTTTGATTGGGAATGAAATTTGGTGCCTTTTGTGCTAATGCTTGTACGAGTTGGGCCTCCTAATATTCTTCTACGTCTTCAAAATTTTAGCTACAAAGGTTTAGCTACAAAGGTTGTGTCTTATTTATGAGAATTAAAAGTGTTGGATGCTTTGCCGGTTTCTGATGACTTTGAAGTTGGTTATGTTCCTCTAAGCATTAGTTGAACATATCTCAGGCTGTACTTGTCAACATGTCCTTCTAAGTCCATAAGTAGGGATGGCAATGGGTCGGGATGGGTGCGGGTATGGGTGCGGGTATAGCTAAACCCACAACCCATCCCATCTATGATTTTTCAAACCCATACCCTAACCCGTACCCGTCGGGGAGTAATATATTTTTCCCACACCCAAACCCGCCGGGTTCGGGTACCCATCCGCGGTTACCCATCGAAGCTATATTTTTTTTAGGTTAATTTTAAATTTAATATTTAAATATAGAAATACTATTTTCAAAATATATGTTAGTAAATATTTTTTTAATTTAATTAATGTATTTTTGTTATGTTATAAATAATTAATATTTATTTTTGGTATATGCTACTTTTTTTTTAGATTAATTAATAATATTAATAATATTAGATCTATATTGAGAGTATTAGTATCAGATTTGCAGAAAACAAAAGAAAAAATATTTAAAAGAAAGAAATTGAAAAATGAAATGTAATGTTTAAATATAAAATATTATTTTTTAAAATATATTGTATATATTAGCAAATAATATATAGTTTTAGTATTGAGAATACAGATTTCAATATTAATATTAATAACTCTATTTTAAAGTTTAATAAATAATACTAAATAATTTATTATTTTATATGATACTAATTTAGTGGGTACCCGTAGGGTATTATCCAGTGGGTCGGATTCGGGTTGGGTAAAACCCATAACCCATCCCAAACCCGACGGATAGTAAATTTTTAAACCCACGACCCATCCGCGGAATTTTTTTAAACCCATAACCCATCCCATCGGGTCGGCTCGGGTACCCGCAGATTCGAAAAAAATTGCCATCTCTATTGAGGGAGATCACAATTTTGAACTTATTGGACATTTGAGCAGGTATATACGGAAATCATAAACCCACTCTTTTTAATATATCATATATTTAGTATTAAAA
Organism: Limnanthes douglasii subsp. nivea; assembly: GCA_036936605.1. Classification (NCBI taxonomy): domain Eukaryota; kingdom Viridiplantae; phylum Streptophyta; class Magnoliopsida; order Brassicales; family Limnanthaceae; genus Limnanthes; species Limnanthes douglasii. The sequence continues at coordinate 79,208,996 of JAUPFV010000002.1, read as the reverse complement.
ATACGAAATAGATTTTAGTTTGTTGGAAAACATCAAACTGGAGAACGCACAAGAATATGATAATTATATTCAGTAAATTCAAGACATAATTACATCAAGTAAATTTTTTGTACAATTATATTTAAACTAGTATAAGTATAGAAACAAAATATTATATATTAACTAAATTTTTGGTACATCATAATTATATTCAATAAATTCCGATTACAATTACATCAATTATATTAAACTAGTATAAGTATAAAAACCAAATATTATCATTTCACTAAATTTCTGGTACACATGACTAGTTTTAGTCTTATTATTGGACACAATTACATCAATAATATTTAAACTTTATAAGTATAGAAACCAAATATTATACTTTGACTAAAGCTTTAGTACATATAATTAGTTTTAATATTATATTTTGATTAAATTTCTATTATATAAGATGCGTCTTAATATTATAGATGTCAATATAAAACTAAGTGATATCTTCCGAGCGCAAATCCTTCACATACTTTCTTTAATTATTAAATTAGTTGAAGTTCGTATGCAATGTTCTTGTGATAAAGATTATTTAATTTTCTTAAATCCAAGTTCCTAAACCTTTTATACTATAGCCACGAGTGAACAACCACCTAGACTTTGAAATCAATATTTTTTGTAAGAATAGTAAGACAAAACTTATATTTTTCCCTATCTTTACATTTGTGACTTCAAACTTTATTTGATCAACAAACTTGAAAGAGAGTTCTTCAAAATGAATGACATATCCTCGTTATAGAGTTGTCCAAAACTTAGTACATTTTATGCTAAGTCTAGAATTGGTAACACGTCTAGGATAGATTTTCTATTTTTTTTTGTATCTACGATGATGGTTCTCTTTTCTTTTTCACGAACTGAAGAACCATTCCTCATTGTTACCTCAAAATTGTAGGATGATTCAATCTCATTCGATAATAATTCTTTGTTGATCATATTCAAGAAAGTTTGCTTGCTAATTTTTCACCAAGTTACAATATTTTTAGAGTTGGTACTACCTTTTACACTTGTAACATTGTGGTTTATCTCAAAACCATCAGTCTTTCTCGTGATGATAATTTTTTGGCAAGTTCCACACTACATTTTTATGGATACATCGTTGCGTTTTCTAGTAAAATTATATTTTGCTATGCTACGACCTCGTGAATATCGACCTCTTCCTCTTGTTGTTTAGCTACCACAAAAGGATTCATGAGTTGAGTTAGTCTCATAAATTGTTGAGATAACATTGAGCTTGATTTAAATACAATCTCGATTAATTTTTCCAAACGCAAATTCAACTTTTTCTATAACATTCGTTAAGGGAACCATCAATTGTTCCACACGTAAAATTTCAAGATCTTTAGTCTACTCTATGACGTAAACAATAAAACCATACATGTTCAAAAAGTTGATGAGAATTTTATAAAAAAAAATTGATTGCAATATTTTTTTCTTACATATTTATTTTATATATCACGTCCATGAGTCAGGTGAAATAATCTTTCAAGAGCTCAGAATTTTTCATCTTCAATTTTTCAAATTTCTTTCGTAACAATTACAGCTTTATGGTTTTCACTTTGGAACCTCTTTTATATTCATTTTCAAGAATATATCAGCCTTCTTAGATATAGCAACGTTGATAATTCTTGGACAAATACTCTTCATTACTCATTATTTAATCAAAATAAGAGGTTACATATATTTTTTATGTTTCAGTTTAATTTGGTAGCATCACATGCATATAATCTTGTATTGTCTTCCAGTTCTTCAAAACCATCCTCGAAAAATTCCAAAAGATCTTGGAAAATGAACATTGTGATCATTCTCAGACATCTTAAATCATATTTTTTATATCAAATTATGATATAAAACTTTGTTTGAGGATGCCATTGTTGGGCTCTTATACCACTAATTGGTTTGGGTTAATTCTTTTACTTAGAGGAGTGTAATTAATTCTAACTTTATTTCAAAACACATTTTATTTTAGTATCGAAACAAAAATTTGAATATCAAAGCCTAAGAAATGCAAAAACAATATTTAAATATGAGAAAAGAGGGAAATGTAACACTTCACTATCCATTACTCACCAAGAGTAATTATGCAGCATGGGAATTAAAAATACGCATAAATTTACAAGAACATGGTGTGTGGGATGCGATAGGAAATTCTAGAATATGTTGAAGTATGAAAAGATAGAATGGCTTTGGCTTTCATTTATCATACAATCCCCGTAGATGTTCTTCTAATGCTGGCAGAGAAAGATTCAGCAAAGAAATCATGAGATACATTGCAGACAATGAACATAGGTGTGGAACGAGTACGAGAGGAAAAAATACAGACATGAAGAAGTGATTTTGAGGCCACAATCATAAAACAAGAAGAGTTTGTGGATGAATTCACCATGAGATTGACTATCATTGTTACTAGTATCTGTTATTTAGGAGACGTAGTAGAAGATATCGCCGTCGTCAAGAAGTTCATTCGAGTAGCTCCCCCGAGATTCATGCAAATTCTTCTTCAATCAAGTAATTTGGTGATCCAAAAAATATGTCTATTGAAGAGGTTGTTGGTCATCTGAAAGCCCATGAAGATATAATTCATGGTTATGGCATACAGATGAAGAAACACATTTTTTTCTTACTCATGGAGAATGGTTAACAAGGTAAAAATAAACACTGGTGAGAATTATTTTCCTTCTGAAAAACGTAATTATTTTAACAAGGAACGTAATGGTTACATGATATAATGGTTACAACGGAGGTCGTGGATATGGTCGGGGTAGAGGTCGTGGAAGTGGTGGCAGAGAAATTCGTGATGACAATTCAAAACTACATGATGTTGTAAACCATCAGAAGGGTAAAAACAAGATTAAGTGCTACTCTTGTAGAAAATTAGGCCATTATACGTCTAAGTGTCACATTAAAAAATAAGATGATGAAACACATTTTCCATGCACAAATTATGAAGAGCATGCATTGATGATAACCAAAAAGACTTTAAACGAAGAGAAAGTTATGACCATCATTCTCTCAAATGGAGAGGACCAAGGTGACAGTAACACTTGGTACTTGGATAATGGAGCAAGAAACCACATGACTCGAGATCGAAAAAAGTTCAAGGAACTTTATGAAACATTCATAGAAAACGTGAAATTTGGAGATGGCTCATTGGTAGTGATCCAATGCAAATTATCCATCTTGTTTCGGTTCAAGAATGAAGATACTCACTTATTAACCAAGTTATATTACATTCCCATTTTGAAACATAATATTATTAGTCTTGGTCAAATATCAGAAGAAAAAAGTATAGTGGAGTTAGTCATATCGCTACTCAAGATATTCGATAGAAATGGAGATTTATTAATGAAGGTTGAAAGATCACAAAATCGCATATACAAAATAATTTTAGGAACTAGCCAACCCACGTCTCTATTGACAAAACTAAAAGATCCAGCTTGGTTATGGCATGCAAGACTTGGACACGTGAACTTTCATGCAATCAAGATGATGGGGGAGATAGAGGTGGGTTTTGGGCTACCCAAAATTATACACCCGGACCAGTTATGTGAAAATTTCCTATTGTCTAAGCAAGCGCGGTTACCATTTCCGAATCAAGAAAATTTTCGTGCCAAGAGACCATTGCAACTCATACATACAGATTTATGTGGCCCGATTAGTCCAACATCAATTTTTTGTAATAAATACTGGAACCGCCGTTCAAAGCTAACAATCTGCTTATGAACTGGCGGTTTAACTGCGAAACTGGCCCATTAGGACTGCAAAATGGCGGGACCGCAACCCGCCAGGACCGCATAAGCAGTAAACTGGCAGGACCGCAAACTGGCAGGACCGCAACCCGCCAAGACTGCAAACTGACAGGACTGCGAAACCACGATTTATTTGTAAAAAACCGCGGTTTATTGGTAAATATTATAAATGTTTTAGTTATTTTATAACCAAAATGTTATATTTAAAAAATATTAAGATATTGCATATTATTATAGAATTATTATTACATTTTCGTTAATATTAATTTGTTTTGGTTATTAATATTTTAAGTGTTGTAATTATTATATAGTCCAAAATTTTAAATATTACTTATGTTATTATAACATTTTGAATATTATTATTATGTTTTTAGATCTAATATTATTAGTGTTGATTTTAATATTACAAACCAAAACTATGGTTATAATTTTAATATTACATTCTAAATTTTATTACTATGATTTGGTTTTAAATATTACAAGTGTTTGTTATTATTTTTTAAACCAAAATCATATTTTATCATGCAAAAATATTACAAGTTATATTTATTATGTTTAATATGAGATTTTGAATTTTATTATTGTGATTAGGTTTTAAATATTACAAGTGTTATTTATTATTTTTTAAGTTATATTGTTATAATTTTAATATTACATTTTGAATTTTATTATTGTGATTAGGTTTTAAACATTACAAGTGTTATTTATTATTTTTAAGTTATATTGTTATAATTTTAATATTACATTTTGAATTTTATTATTGTGATTTGGTTTTAAATATAACAAGTGTTATTTATTATTTTTAAGTTATATTGTTATAATTTTAATATTACATTTTGAATTTTATTATTGTGATTTGGTTTTAAATATTACAAATGTTATTTATTATTTTTTAAACCAAAATCATATTTTATCATGCTAAAATATTACAAGTTATATTAAAATATTTAATATTACAAATGCTAAAATATTACAAGTCATATAAAAATATTTAATATTACAAATGCTAAAATATTACAAGTTATATTAAAATATTTAATATTACAATTGCTAAAATACATTTTTTAGTCTCTTGTCGCTAACCATTTTTTTAAGTCGCAAAACTTTCTCAACAGTAACTGCAGTTTGTAATGAATCTCCCACAACTTGTCTTCGAGTCTCACGATTAACCTTACTTAACGCAGCAGCAATCAAATCGACCATCTTCGTCTTCGTACTAAGACTTTGTTTAGGAACAACGGTCTTACTCTTAGTTATAGTTGGGTGTTTGACACTTCGTGTCACCTTGTCGACCATTTTAGAACTAAAAGTTGGTTTGGCGGTCTTACTCAAAGTCGTACGTGTAGTACTAACAAGTTTGACGCTTCGCCTTTCCTTATCGGAAATTTTTAAACTAAAATTTTGTTTGAGGGTCTTACTCGTATTCGTAGGTTCAGTGGCACATTTGATGCGTCGTGTGATCGGATCCCTCTCGGGTGGAGGAGACATCATAAAAGAAGAAAATTCCGAAAAATCAGTTTTCAGAGTTGCTTGTCCTAACCTGTTGTTGAAGCCACAAAACGGCATTGGAAATTTGAAATAAGCATAAATAATAACTAATACAAACTAATAACAATTTTTTTTCGAAAAAAAAAATCTAACTATTTCGAAAACAGAAGTACGATAGGTAAAATACAAAAGTTAAGCTTAATAAAAAATCTATAACAAGTTGAGAGATTTAGAGAGTTTATAGTAGATTTAGAGAGTGTGTGAGGTTGGAGTTGGGGTCTCCTCTATTTATAGGGGAGACCCAATTTTGTTTTTTTGAAAATTTCGAAAAAATGCATCTGTCCGGATGCCCCAGACGAAAAACGCAACGGCTAGTTTAATCAACTAGCCGTTGCGTTTGAACGTGCGGACCATCCGCATGTCTGACCGGATGGTCCGCACGGTGACGTCACGGATGACGTCACTTGCTCACGTCATCCGTGACTCATTTTTTTTTTAAAAAATATTTTTTTATAAAAAAATTAATTTTTTACAAGTTATGCACTTTAAACTATTTAAAAAAAAATCAAAACTCTATATATAGGATTGTGCACTAATATTTTTAAAAAAAAATAATTTTTTTTATATAAATATGAAATTCGAACTATTATTTAAAAAAAATATAAATCTATAAATAGATTTTTCGAACTATTAGTTTTTTTAATAATTTTAGTACTTTTATGAACAAATATATATTAAATTCTCTAGATTATTGAAAGAAATTTTATATTATTAACCCTTCCTTTTTCTAGTTTATTGAAAGAAATTTTATATTATTAACAAGTTAATTTGGACATTTGTCCGGATGCCCGGAGCGCCGTTATTTTCACATAATGGTACTAATAGAGAGTTTATATTGTTGATGATGTTAATCTCCTAAATAAATATATTTAATTAATTATATTTAATTATGCCATCAGAATATAATTCCTTTTTATGAACCAAATTACACATAGTTAATTGAAACACAGTTGCTATTTTTGAATTTATTTCACAACCAAATTACATGTGTTTATGCCATTGGAACATAATCCAAATTTATACAATTTTAAAAACTTTAAATGTATACTTCAAATATTGAATACTTCAAATATTAAATTTATACTTCAAATGTTGTAATCGATGTATATATTTTATTTAATATATACATAATATTAAATAAAATATCTTAAATACATAAATATAAATATATAATCAAACGTATCAAAATCAAATTACAACTATTTTTTAGAAGGTAATTGATTGATTATAAATTTTCTATTAAAATGATAACATATTTAAATTAAAATACATGAAATAGCATAATTAACTCATGTCGTGTATATGGTACATATCTCAATTATTGAAATTAGATTCAATTAACACTTACAAATTAGTTTTAAATAACATTATAAAATATTTTGATAAACGGTTCTTAAATGGTTTGGCTGGTGGTTTGAACTGATAAATGGTTCTTAAATGGTTTGTCTAGTGGTTTGAACTGGAGGTTTAACTGCGAAACTGGCCCATTAGGACTGCAAACTGGCAGGTCCGCAGACCGGCACGACCGCATAAGGAGCAAACTGGCAGGACCGCAACCCGCCAGGACCGTAACCTGCTAGGACCGCAACCCGTGGTTCTGATTGAAACGGTTCCAATAGTTCGCAGTTCAGACCGTTTGCCACCCCTATATAGGACAAGTGGTGCCGCCTCCTGCGGCTACTTCTCTCTTTGTTTTTACCATAGCTGATGGGTAGAAATTGATTACCAAAGTTTCTTTGAAGAACATTGGTCAATCGATCGAGACAGTGCTGAAAAATGAAAGACTTACTATGCAGTCCGGTCTGGAATTATAACCGAGGGCTGGCTACACAGCTCAGGCAGAAAGGTTAAACTTTCTAATATTTTTTTCATTCATCCGCGCTGTTCATAGATGAGCTTTTTTTTAGCTGAACTTCAGACAACAATTGTGTAGAAGTTGCTTCTTGAATCTTGGGGTTTTATTTGCCACACTCCAGATGGGTAGCCATGCGTGTGGCCAACCATATGACTTGTACATCTAGTGTTACTTCTTAGTTTAATGCACAAGGGCATGTTAGGGACTTCATAAACATCAAGAAGTCCATTGTATTGATGTTTTGATTGGGAATGAAATTTGGTGCCTTTTGTGCTAATGCTTGTACGAGTTGGGCCTCCTAATATTCTTCTACGTCTTCAAAATTTTAGCTACAAAGGTTTAGCTACAAAGGTTTAGCTATAAAGGTTGTGTCTTATTTATGAGAATTAAAAGTGTTGGATGCTTTGCCGGTTTCTGATGACTTTGAAGTTGGTTATGTTCCTCTAAGCATTAGTTGAACATATCTGAGGCTGTACTTGTCAGCATGTCCTTCTAAGTCCATAAGAAGGGATGGCAATGGGTCGGGATGGGTGCGGGTATGGGTGCGGGTATAGCTAAACCCAGAACCCATCCCATCTATGATTTTTCAAACCCATACCCTAACCCGTACCCGTCGGGGAGTAATATATTTTTCCCACACCCAAACCCGTCGGGTTCGGGTACCCATCCGCGGTTACTCATCGAAGCTATATTTTTTTAGGTTAATTTTAAATTTAATATTTAAATATAGAAATACTATTTTCAGAATATATGTTAGTAAATATTTTTTTAATTTAATTAATGTATTTTTGTTATGTTATAAATAATTAATATTTATTTTTGGTATATGCTACTTTTTTTTTAGATTAATTAATAATATTAATAATATTAGATCTATATTGAGAGTATTAGTATCAGATTTGCAGAAAACAAAAGAAAAAATATTTAAAAGAAAGAAATTGAAAAATGAAATGTAATGTTTAAATATAAAATATTATTTTTTAAAATATATTGTATATATTAGCAAATAATATATAGTTTTAGTATTGAGAATACAGATTTCAATATTAATATTAATAACTCTATTTTAAAGTTTAATAAATAATACTAAATAATTTATTATTTTATATGATACTAATTTAGTGGGTACCCGTCGGGTATTATCCAGTGGGTCGGATTCGGGTTGGGTAAAACCCATAACCCATCCCAAACCCGACGGATAGTAAATTTTCAAACCCACGACCCATCCGCGGAATTTTTTTAAACCCATAACCCATCCCATCGGGTCGGCTCGGGTACCCGCAGATTCGAAAAAAATTGCCATCTCTATTGAGGGAGATCACAATTTTGAACTTATTGGACATTTGAGCAGGTATATACGGAAATCATAAACCCACTCTTTTTAATATATCATATATTTCGTATTAAAAATACGAAATAGATTTTAGTTTGTTGGAAAACATCAAACTGGAGAACGCACAAGAATATGATAATTATATTCAGTAAATTCAAGACATAATTACATCAAGTAAATTTTTTGTACAATTATATTTAAACTAGTATAAGTATAGAAACAAAATATTATATATTAACTAAATTTTTGGTACATCATAATTATATTCAATAAATTCCGATTACAATTACATCAATTATATTAAACTAGTATAAGTATAAAAACCAAATATTATCATTTGACTAAATTTCTGGTACACATGACTAGTTTTAGTCTTATTATTGGACACAATTACATCAATAATATTTAAACTTTATAAGTATAGAAACCAAATATTATACTTTGACTAAAGCTTTAGTACATATAATTAGTTTTAATATTATATTTTGATTAAATTTCTATTATATAAGATGCGTCTTAATATTATAGATGTCAATATAAAACTAAGTGATATCTTCCGAGCGCAAATCCTTCACATACTTTCTTTAATTATTAAATTAGTTGAAGTTCGTATGCAATGTTCTTGTGATAAAGATTATTTAATTTTCTTAAATCCAAGTTCCTAAACCTTTTATACTATAGCCACGAGTGAACAACCACCTAGACTTTGAAATCAATATTTTTTGTAAGAATAGTAAGACAAAACTTATATTTTTCCCTATCTTTACATTTGTGACTTCAAACTTTATTTGATCAACAAACTTGAAAGAGAGTTCTTCAAAATGAATGACATATCCTCGTTATAGAGTTGTCCAAAACTTAGTACATTTTATGCTAAGTCTAGAATTGGTAACACGTCTAGGATAGATTTTCTATTTTTTTTATCTACGATGATGGTTCTCTTTTCTTTTTCACGAACTGAAGAACCATTCCTCATTGTTACCTCAAAATTGTAGGATGATTCAATCTCATTCGATAATAATTCTTTGTTGATCATATTCAAGAAAGTTTGCTTGCTAATTTTTCACCAAGTTACAATATTTTTAGAGTTGGTACTACCTTTTACACTTGTAACATTGTGGTTTATCTCAAAACCATCAGTCTTTCTCGTGATGATAATTTTTTGGCAAGTTCCACACTACATTTTTATGGATACATCGTTGCGTTTTCTGGTAAAATTATATTTTGCTATGCTACGACCTCGTGAATATCGACCTCTTCCTCTTGTTGTTTAGCTACCACAAAAGGATTCATGAGTTGAGTTAGTCTCATAAATTGTTGAGATAACATTGAGCTTGATTTAAATACAATCTCGATTAATTTTTCCAAACGCAAATTCAACTTTTTCTATAACATTCGTTAAGGGAACCATCAATTGTTCCACACGTAAAATTTCAAGATCTTTAGTCTACTCTATGACGTAAACAATAAAACCATACATGTTCAAAACGTTGATGAGAATTTTATAAAAAAAAAATTGATTGCAATATTTTTTTCTTACATCTTTATTTTATATATCACGTCCATGAGTCAGGTGAAATAATCTTTCAAGAGCTCAGAATTTTTCATCTTCAATTTTTCAAATTTCTTTCGTAACAATTACAGCTTTATGGTTTTCACTTTGGAACCTCTTTTATATTCATTTTCAAGAATATATCACGCCTTCTTAGATATAGCAACGTTGATAATTCTTGGACAAATACTCTTCATTACTCATTATTTAATCAAAATAAGAGGTTACATATATTTTTTATGTTTCAGTTTAATTTGGTAGCATCACATGCATATAATCTTGTATTGTCTTCCAGTTCTTCAAAACCATCCTCGAAAAATTCCAAAAGATCTTGGAAAATGAACATTGTGATCATTCTCAGACATCTTAAATCATATTTTTTATATCAAATTATGATATAAAACTTTGTTTGAGGATGCCATTGTTGGGCTCTTATACCACTAATTGGTTTGGGTTAATTCTTTTACTTAGAGGAGTGTAATTAATTCTAACTTTATTTCAAAACACATTTTATTTTAGTATCGAAACAAAAATTTGAATATCAAAGCCTAAGAAATGCAAAAACAATATTTAAATATGAGAAAAGAGGGAAATGTAACACTTCACTATCCATTACTCACCAAGAGTAATTATGCAGCATGGGAATTAAAAATACGCATAAATTTACAAGAACATGGTGTGTGGGATGCGATAGGAAATTCTAGAATATGTTGAAGTATGAAAAGATAGAATGGCTTTGGCTTTCATTTATCATACAATCCCCGTAGATGTTCTTCTAATGCTGGCAGAGAAAGATTCAGCAAAGAAATCATGAGATACATTGCAGACAATGAACATAGGTGTGGAACGAGTACGAGAGGAAAAAATACAGACATGAAGAAGTGATTTTGAGGCCACAATCATAAAACAAGAAGAGTTTGTGGATGAATTCACCATGAGATTGACTATCATTGTTACTAGTATCTGTTATTTAGGAGACGTAGTAGAAGATATCGCCGTCGTCAAGAAGTTCATTCGAGTAGCTCCCCCGAGATTCATGCAAATTCTTACTTCAATCAAGTAATTTGGTGATCCAAAAAATATGTCTATTGAAGAGGTTGTTGGTCATCTGAAAGCCCATGAAGATATAATTCATGGTTATGGCATACAGATGAAGAAACACATTTTTTTCTTACTCATGGAGAATGGTTAACAAGGTAAAAATAAACACTGGTGAGAATTATTTTCCTTCTGAAAAACGTAATTATTTTAACAAGGAACGTAATGGTTACATGATATAATGGTTACAACGGAGGTCGTGGATATGGTCGGGGTAGAGGTCGTGGAAGTGGTGGCAGAGAAATTCGTGATGACAATTCAAAACTACATGATGTTGTAAACCATCAGAAGGGTAAAAACAAGATTAAGTGCTACTCTTGTAGAAAATTAGGCCATTATACGTCTAAGTGTCACATTAAAAAATAAGATGATGAAACACATTTTCCATGCACAAATTATGAAGAGCATGCATTGATGATAACCAAAAAGACTTTAAACGAAGAGAAAGTTATGACCATCATTCTCTCAAATGGAGAGGACCAAGGTGACAGTAACACTTGGTACTTGGATAATGGAGCAAGAAACCACATGACTCGAGATCGAAAAAAGTTCAAGGAACTTTATGAAACATTCATAGAAAACGTGAAATTTGGAGATGGCTCATTGGTAGTGATCCAATGCAAATTATCCATCTTGTTTCGGTTCAAGAATGAAGATACTCACTTATTAACCAAGTTATATTACATTCCCATTTTGAAACATAATATTATTAGTCTTGGTCAAATATCAGAAGAAAAAAGTATAGTGGAGTTAGTCATATCGCTACTCAAGATATTCGATAGAAATGGAGATTTATTAATGAAGGTTGAAAGATCACAAAATCGCATATACAAAATAATTTTAGGAACTAGCCAACCCACGTCTCTATTGACAAAACTAAAAGATCCAGCCTGGTTATGGCATGCAAGACTTGGACACGTGAACTTTCATGCAATCAAGATGATGGGGGAGATAGAGGTGGGTTTTGGGCTGCCCAAAATTATACACCCGGACCAGTTATGTGAAAATTTCCTATTGTCTAAGCAAGCGCGGTTACCATTTCCGAATAAAGAAAATTTTCGTGCCAAGAGACCATTGCAACTCATACATACAGATTTATGTGGCCCGATTAGTCCAACATCAATTTTTTGTAATAAATACTTTTTTTTACTTGTTGACGATTATAGTCGTTGGATGTGGGTGTATATGATAAATGAAAAAGGAGAGACATAAGATGTGTTTTGGAAATTCAAATTTCTTGTTGAAAATGGATATGATTATAAGATAATAACCTTCACTGATCAAGGTGGTGAGTTCTTGTCTAAGAAGTTTCCAGATATTTGCGAAGAGAAAGGTATCCAGCTTCATCTCACCACACCATACACTGCACAACAGAATGGCGTTGTGGAACGCATAAACCACATTGTAATGAATACTCTAAGGAGTCTACTTAAAAATATGTTAGTTCCGGCAGTCTTTAAGGCTGGGGCTGTACGACATATAATGTATATGTCAAATCGTTTGCCAACAAAGATTTTAGGAAATCATACCCCTTATGAAATGTGGTTTGGTAAGAAACCCCATTTTGAGCACCTAAGAATTTTTGGTTGTACAATATATGTAAGGATTGCAGGACCATGTATGAAGTAACTTGATGATAGAAGTCAGAAGATGGTGTACTTTGGCGTAGAAAATGGAACCAAAGAACACAGGTTGCATGATCAAATGCGTGAGAAAATTCATGTTAGTAGAGATGTTGTATTTGAAGAGGATAAGAAATGGAATTGGTTTATCAACGATGATAAAAAATATTCATACGGAGTTTACAATTTTAGAAAACAATAAAGACCATGAAGGATTGGAGTGTGTTGATATACCTACAACAATAAGCCCACACATGATATCACGGGTTACACCACATGGTGTGAGGGACTTTGATGAAATAGAAAACTCAATTGGAAGTACAACAAGGTCCACAACATATGATTTTCCAAAGGAATTTCGCTGTCTAACTGAAATTGATGGTGATGCACCCGAGAATGAGTTACATCCTGACGATCAAGTATTGCTTGCTACTAAGAAGCCGGAAAATTAGAGCAAGGCCGTAACCGAGAAGGCATGGCATGAGGCTATCTAAAATGAATATGAGACCACAAAAAAAGACACGGAAACTCACCAACTTACCCTCTAGTCGAAAGCTCATAGGTTTGAAGCGGGTGTTTAAACTAAAAAATAAAAGTGAAGAAAATATTACCAAGCACAAAGCAAGGCTCGTAGCGAAGGAATATGTTCAACAACAAGGAGTAAATTTTGATGAAGTTTTTGCACCTGTGGCTAGACTCGATATTGTGAGATTGGTTCTTGTCATTGCAGCTCAACATGGATGGGAGATTCATCACTTGGATGTAAAATTAGCATTTTTAAATGGTGACCTCCAAGAAGAAGTATATATTGTCCAACCAAAAGGTTTTGTAATCAAGAACGAACAACATAAAGTGTACAAGTTGTCAAAGGCACTTTATGGTTTACGACAAACACCAAGGGCGTGGAACATTCGTCTCGAAAAGAGTTTTAAAATTGTTGGTTTTATAAAGTCCTCACAAGAACAAGCGGTCTATACAAGAAGTAGCGATACATAAGCTTTGATAGTGGGTGTGTATGTTGACTACTTGATTGTCATCCGTTCAAATATGAAGGGAATTCAAACATTCAAGAAACAAATGATGGAAGAGTTTGAGATGAGTGATTTTGGGTTACTCTTACTACCTTGAGAGTAAAGTGGAGCAGAAGAAAGGTTACATAACACTCAGACAAACAACATATGCAGAGAAAATGTTACGTCAATTCAATATGGATGATTGTAATCCTACCAAGTATCCCATAGAAGCAAAACTACGGATTGGGAAAGACACTAAAGGAAAGTTAGCAGATCTCACTCTATATAGGTGCATCATCAGATGTCTATGGCACTTTATCTCAATGGTAATTTGTTCAGTTGGCAATCTGAGAAGCAACGAACTGTGGTATTGTCTTCTTGTGAGGCAGAATTTATGGCAGCAACCGCAGCGTCATATTAAGCATTATGGCTAAGAAACCTTTTGAGCGAGGTGACTATAATCAAACACAAGCCAGTATCATTGTATATTGACAATAAATCTGCAATTTCATTAATGAAAAAATAAAGTATTTCACGGACAAAGCAAACATATAGACACTCGCTTCTACTTCATTCGTGAATGTGTCGTGAAACACCAGATAGTGTTGCAATCCGTTTGCATCGGAGAGTAGTGTGCTGATATTCTCACAATAGCTCTACCACGACTTAAATTTTTAGAGATGCAAGAATCACTTGGAGTGAAAGATCTCGACCAAAGTTAAACTTAAAAGGGAGATTTTTAGGATATTCTTAAGTTTGATACAAGTTACGGAAGTTTATAGTTTGTAGTTATTTTCTATTGTCTATATAAGAAACTCTTTGGATTGTAATTAAGTATGTGAAGTGATATTTACATTTTCAAAATTACATAAACTTATTCTCGCATTTTAGTTTCTTTATTTTTGGCAAAACTCAAACACATATTATTTTAGTATCGAAACCAACATCTAACAAATTAGTTGCTTGAGGGTCAAATATTAACCAAGAAAAAAAGCTTATGGATAAACTTATTTTTTTGTCTTTCGAATTACAATGCGAACTAACTGGGTGATGCGTACTCAAAACTGAGAAAAAAGATAATTCTTACTTTAAAGCAAGTGAGTTATAGTCAAAGTTTGAAAAAGATGAAGAATTCTTATAGTCCGAATGATGCTATACCAAATGATTTTTTTGAACATGCCCTTCGTGGTTATCATCCGTATAGGTTTGTTGCTCTTACTATGGAGCACCCTTTGAAAATTAGGGTATAATTTTCTCGCTTTGTTTTGGAACCTCCCAGATGGGTTGGACTATTATGTAAACAACCATTATATTCTCATGTTAAAAAACAATAACCATCACACTGCCTTTGTTACAAAACATTCTAAAAGAACTTACGTAAACAACCATTACACTGTCATGTTAAAAGAAGGTGTTTTGAACTTGGTTGTGTGTCCTATTGAAATTAAGTACAATAGAAGTTTTGTAAATGCCTTTTGGAACCGAAGAAGGCAGGCCTATGAATGCATCTACTGCAGCTCATGACATCCTGGGCTGTTGTAAGTGATTTTTCAACTATAATGAATCTACAACCTGGTTCAGTTGTGGATTTTCTTATTGCCAACCTGCAGGGTGTAAATGATATTTTTTTTATTCACTAGGCCAAGGCTAAACATTAACTGAAGAACCTTAGGATAAAGGCAAGCCCAACAAATCAAGAATACTAGATCACTGTATTCTATAACATTGTGTGCAATGATCAATAAATATTACTTCCTAGTCACCTCCTTACCATTGATTGTAAGGAAAAACTTTAGGAATGGCTGCCACTATTGGATAAACTGGCTTTTACAACAGCGTGAGAAAGACGAATTCGAACTCGTTGCAAAAAGCAGTTTGCAATGAGTTGGAGACCGGAAGCGCCGATTGTATTAAGTGGGATCATTAACCAAACTCAGTTGCCACCAGAACTCTTTTGCAACTGGGTACCAACGATAGGCATTGCAACATATGACCCGGATGGAAACGGTTCAAGCTGTTACAAGATTTATTGTTACATTATTGCACCAATTTAGCCAAAAGGTTAAATCCGTTAGTATATCCGGCGTTGTAAACAGTGTTGCCAATTAGTTGTAAAAAATGAACTAAATATTCGTTGTAATCGTCATTGTAAATTCATTGTTAAAGTTAATGAGAATTATAAAAAAATTGCATAGCTATATAATATTTCATAATTCCAAAACCGAAAAATAGCATTGTATTAATTGGTCTGATTATTATAAGAAAGAAAAAGCTAATTCAAACATTTGCTTTGATATTTAAATTCACTTCTCAATGGTTCATCAATCATTGAAATCTCAAAATAAGACCAAAAGCACAATAAGAGACTATTCGCCAAT
Source organism: Limnanthes douglasii subsp. nivea (assembly GCA_036936605.1). Classification (NCBI taxonomy): domain Eukaryota; kingdom Viridiplantae; phylum Streptophyta; class Magnoliopsida; order Brassicales; family Limnanthaceae; genus Limnanthes; species Limnanthes douglasii. The sequence goes on along the minus strand of JAUPFV010000002.1, from coordinate 79,192,821 downwards.
AATGAGAATTGCTTAAAATGTGCTTCATATTTGCAATATACAAACACTCTTTAGCCGATAAGTAAAGGCAATAACGATCTCTATATAACATTCTAGAATTAATCAATTAACCCAACAAAAGTCACAAAAAATATATTAAAACCGAAAGATATGTTACAGAACTTCTTTTTAATTAAAAAGAAATGATCAATTCAAAAAACAACAAAAGAACAGAAAAACAAAAACAATATATAGAGAACACAAGAACAAAAGAAAACACAAAGCATTATGAATCGAACTGTTTTATTTTGATTAACTATAACTGTTTAGCCAAAATGGTTCAAGCTGTTTTGGTCTTGGAGTGATTGGGTTTGAGTATCAAGAATCTTGTTCTCTTGATCTTGATCTTTTTGATTAACTATGGATTTTATTTTCCTACTGTAAACTTTAGTGAAAGTTTGGAATTGGCTTTGCTTTGAATCAGTATTCTGTTGAGGCAGAGTATTGTTCTGACTAACTCCTCTGATTCTATAATGTTTATCTTTTTCTTGCACTCAGAGTCTTTGTGGCCTATATAGTAGCAAACTTTACAATAAGAAGGCACATTTTTGTAGCTTAAAGTGATGCAACAACCATCATTTGATCCGAATCCGATCCACATTCTGTGTTTCAATTTTTAGTAATATCGATTTCAATTGGAGCAAATATTTTGAATGGAGCTCCCATTGTAGACGCGAGATCATTTGTATTAGAGTAGTTATACAAGAACTTTAGGATTGTTTCAAAACGAACCCAAATGAGAGATATGAGATTTTCATACATTCAGTTAAACTTAGGGTTCCACCTTAAGATTCTCATGGTCATTCCATCAAAATTCCAAACGTTTATGGCCCAGATGGTGCTGACATCTTCCTTTAAGCCGAATTCCATGAGGACATGTCTTGAATCCAGTATTTCAAAGTTGTAAGACCCTTTAAATCTGAATGAGCTCAATAAGTCATTCATAACAGTTCTTTTAGGTATACCATTCCTACCAGAGTAGTTCTTGATTGGTGGAGTAATAGGTCTTTAGCTTCCTTGTTGTATTGAACAGTAAAGTGATCATCTGCATCTTTCAAAAATTCTAGTTTGAGTTCCATGAACAGAGGATATGTTCTTGGTTTGACTCAATCAGCAAAGGTCTTCTTGATCAATCATTCACTTCTATTTTTTGTAGGAAGAGCTGGGTATTCATCATTTTTTAGAATGTTGCTAGTGCTAAAAATCATAGTAAGAAACCATGAAATCAAAGGAAGATTCCATGAAAGGATCATATATGAGGTCTCCGTTTATTTACAGATATATACATATTTTGTAATAATAAATTTACTTATTCCATTCTATAATAATAAATTTACTTATTGCGAAATTTTTAATATAAATAATTAATTAAAATAATATGTTTAGTACCATTTAACACGTAGAAGCAAAAGTATTATCCATCTATTATTTATATTTTTATGTATTTTTAAAAAAGATTCACTTAATGCAAATATTTATCATCTAAAATCCAATAATACCCTAAATACTTTTAGTTAAAATATTTTTATTTTATTTTTTTATTTAAATATTTTTTATTTTGTTTTTTCTCTTTATAGTTTTACGATAATCGACGTTAGTGATGATTCAACTTCTTTTCATTTTTTTTGTTTTTATTTTAGTTTTATATGATTTTTGTTGTGAATGAGTCGAATAGTGCCTTGACAGTGTACTGTGTCCGGCAGTACAATTTTGTGTTGTGATAGTGATATTGTCCAATCACTTGAGTTAGTCTTGTGGTATGAGCCCATTAGGCCCATAGTCTAGTAAGTATATTAATTCCCTATAAATAGATTACTAGGGCGACACAAAACACAATCTGAAATCTGTAACATTTTCTATCATAGTGAAACTCTTTCTCTGGCGGCGCCCGTGGACGTAGACAATTGTCGAACCACGTTAAATCCTGTGTTTCATTTAAATCTTTCCTTCGTATATATTTTGTGCTTGAGCCATTTTGTGATAAGTGCATAGTATTTTATAACAAAATTGGTATCACAGCCACGTGATGAAATTAGGGCTTTTGCAATTAGGGTTTCACAATGGCGTCTACAACAACAAAATACATGATTGAAAAATTTGATGGGGGATCCAGCTTTGCGTTGTGGAAGATTAAATTGAAATCTTCATTGGTACTGCAAGGGCTGTGGAAGGCTGTGGAGAATAAGTTACCAGAAGAGATGAAAGAAAAGGAGAAACAAGATCTTCAAGAGAGGGCTTTGTGCTGGATTTTAATGAGTGTCAAAGATAACGTGCTTCGCGAGATTAGTGGTGAGAAGACTGCTACCTGTGCATGGAAAAAGCTAGGAGATCTTGAAGAAACGTTTGAATGATTTCAGATTGAAAGAAGGTATGTCCATAACAGAGCACCTAGATAATTTTAAATCAATTATAATGGACTTGGAGAACATAGATATGAATATTGAGGATGAGGATCAAGCTTTGTTTGTATTGAGATCGTTACCAGCTCCCTATGAAAACTTCGTACATACCAATATGTATGGTAAGGATAAGTTATCGCTAGCATATGTCAAAAGGGCACTAAAATCAAAAGAGATTTGACAGTTGCAGCCAGACAATCAAGCTGAAGGGGAAGGTCTAATGACTAGGGGAAGATCTAAAAGCAAAGCAAGTTCTTTAAGAAGGAAGAACTGGAGGTCCAAGTTAAAGGTGAAGCACTCAAACTGTTATGAATGCGGTGAGCAGGGTCATTATTGGAGAGATTGTCCGAAACTGAATGGTAAGAAGGGAAATCAAAAGGAAAATGCAGCAAACATTATTAAAGGTGTGAACGATTCCGATGATAGTGAAAACAGTGGTAAAGGAGATGTATTGTCTGTGAGTTCAGAATTTGGGCAAAACTCTTGGGGACTTGATACTGACGCTACATATCACATGTGTCAGTTCAAGCAGTGGTTTGATACGTACAAGCCAATGCATGGAACTGTCTATTTAAGGACCAATAATTCGTTGACTGTTAGTGGTATTGGTAACGTCAGAATCAGAATGTTTGACGGGGTTGTTAGAATCTTGACGTGCTGGCATGTTCCTGGGTTAAAAAGAAACCTGATTTCTCTTGGGACTCTAGACTCTCGGGGTTACAACTACGATGCATAAAATGGTGTAATCAAAGTGACAAAAGCCTCAATGGTATGCATGAAAGACAGTTTGCAGAAAGGGTCTTTACATTCTCCAGGGGAGTGTTGTTATGGGCGATGCTATAGTAGCATCATCAGGGAGTAATAGCCAAAGTAGGCAGGATCAAAATAAGTTGTGGCATTGGCGTCTTGGTCACATGAGTGACAGAGGATTAGCTGTTTTGGGAAAGAGAGATTTGTTGAAAGGGTATAAAGCAGAATCATTAGGATTTTGTGAGCACTGTGTGTTTGGTAAACAAACTGGAGTCAAATTCAGCAAATCAGCTGTAAGAAAGACTAAAGGGACAGTAAACTACATTTACTCAGATCTTTGGGGTCCAAACAGAATTCCATCCAAGAGCGGAGCCAGATACTACATGAGTTTGATTGATGATTATTCAAGGATGGTGTGGGTTTACTTTCGGAAAACGAAAGATGAAGCATATTCAATCTTTTTCAAATGGAAGACGGTCATTGAGAATAAAACAGGAATAAAAATCAAATATCTTAGGACAGATAATGGGTTAGAATATTGCAGTCGTGAGTTCAACGAGTTTTGCGAAGCTGAGCGAATAGTGCGCCATCGCACTTGTTCTAGAACACCACAACAGAATGGAGTCGCAGAAAGAATTAACAGAACGCTTTGTGACAAGGCACGAAGTATGCTCTCGCATTCCGGTGTAGGAAAGGATTTTTGAGCTGAAGCTATCAATACAGCGTGTTACTTGGTGAATCGGTCTCCATCAACGGCTATTGATTGTAAAACTCCTTTTGAGATTTGGTCTGGATCGTCGGCTGATTATGAACATTTGAGGGTGTTCGCTTGTCCTGCGTATGCTCATGTGAAAGATGGTAAGCTTGAGCCGAGGGAAAAGAGATGCATATTTCTAGGATATGCTACTGGAGTGAAGGGATATAGGTTATGGTGCACATCTCCAAAGTCTCCAGGTTTTCTCATAAGTAGGGACGTTACTTTTAATGAGTTTGCTTCTGTAGACAGTCAGAAGGAAGTAGAAGAAATGGTTGAATCCGGATCGATTGTGAGTAAACATGTGGAGCTTGAAGTAGAATCAGTTCCTAGCAGGTCCAATAATTCAAGTGGTTCTGAGGTGGATCCAAAATCAGGAGGTGAAGCGTCAGCATCAGATGATAGTGACGATGATGCGCCTGAACCAGAAGAAAAACCTTTATAGCATTGGGCAGAGAAAGAAGAGATATTAGACTTCCAAATAGGTATGCGAATCTAGTTGCATATGCTCTATCAGTTGCAGAAGAAGTTGAGATGCAGGAACCTAGTAGCTACAGAGAAGTTATAGCGAGTTCAGAGGCAGATCGATGGATTGGTGCTATGGGGGAAGAGATTGAATCTCTTCAAAAGAATACTGTGAACGTTGGCTTAACTTTTAACAAAACCGATATTGGTGAATCGCTGAATGATGTTATAGGATCATTGGTTGGTTTTGTTGATTCTGATTTTGCAGGTGATATGGATAAAAGAAGATCTGTGACAGGATATGTATTTACTCTAGCTGGGAGTGCGATCAGTTGGAAAGCACAGTTGCAAGCTACTGTAGCTTTGTCTACAACAGAGGCAGAGTACATTGCGGTAACAGAAACATTTAAAGAGGCAATATGGTTGCAAGGCTTGGTGGCAGATTTGGGCTTAGATAGGAGTACTACAAAAGTGTTTTGTGACAGTCAAAGCGCCATACACCTTACAGGGAACCAGATGTACCATGAGCGTACAAAGCACATAGATGTCAGGTATCATTTTATTCGTGATATAATATCAAAGGGAATTATTGATGTGAAGAAAGTGTCTACACACAATAATCCAGCAGATATAATGACCAAGGCAGTATCAGTTTGAAAGTTTAGGGAGTGCCTAAACTGGATCGGTGTTCACACTATAGAGTGAATGCCTTACGGGCATTTGTTGAGTCAGAAGAAGAGAAGATTCTTTGTTGATAGTGAAGAAAGGATATTCGCCTCAAGGGGAAGATTTGTTGTGAATGAGTCGAATAATGCCTTGACAGTGTACTGTGTCCGGCAGTACAGTTTTGTGTTGTGATAGTGATATTGTCCAATCACTTGAGTTAGTCTTGTGGTATGAGCCCATTAGGCCCATAGTCTAGTAAGTCTATTAATTCCCTATAAATAGATTACTACGGCGATACAAAACACAATCTGAAATCTGTAACATTTTCTATCATAGTGAAACTCTTTCTCTGGCGGCGCCCGTGGACGTAGACAATTGTCAAACCACATTAAATCTTGTGTTTCATTTAAATATTTCCTTCGTATATATTTTGTGCTTGAGCCATTTTGTGATAATTGCATAGTAATTTATAACTTGTATGATTTTAATTATGTTGTTATTTGATTTCAACATTTGATTTTGGATTTATGTTTAGCTAAATCAATTTTTTTGCTTAGGTAACTCGAATTTTTATTGTGTTTTTTTATTTCTATTTAAGTAAATTGATTTCTTTTTTTCGTGACTTTTCATTTTCATCTAGCATTACTGTGATTTTGTAGTTTAAATGTTGTATTGCAATAAAATTTTGATAGTGTTTAACGTATTTTGGTGTTTCTAGAAAATTTGGTTCGAGAAAAGGGTTTACAATGTAAAAGAAGAAAATAAAGTTTGGAATATGTGAAACCTTTTTAGTTTAAGTACTGATAGATGCAAACCATGATAAATGAGAAGATGCGAAACCTTTTTTTGCTAGATGTGAAACTTCTTTAATTTTTGTACACTTAGATGAGAAACCACGTTTATGATATATGTGAAACCATATAATGAGAAACCATTGTAAAATATTTTTTTAAAGTCAAAACATATCACGAATGAATCTAGTTTTGTTCGTCTTAAAAAACAAAATCAATGTATTTTCATATTTGTTTTCCAAGTTACGATTTAAAACACATAAACCTTGAAAATTTTAATTTTTAGTGCAAACGAGGAAGAAAATTGTTACGAATAAGATGTGAAATCTTTTTTGTTGGATACGAAACCCTTTTAATTTTTGTATTCACGAGTCTAAAGGTTCGTCAATAATCATGACCTTAATTATTGATTTTATTGTTTCGGTCTACTTTGGTCCAGAAACTGAGGACTTTCTTAAAGGAAAACCCAAATGGTAGATTCAACATACCTCAAAGAAAAATGCACATCCCCGATAAGTAAAGGCAATAGCAATCTGTATATAAAAATTACAGAAAAAACATATTAAAACTGAAAGGTATGATACAAAACTATTTTTTGAACTAAAAAAATGAGCAATTCAAAAAATAATATATCAAAAACAAAATAACAAAAAAAAATAAAAAAAATATAAAGAACAGAAGAACAAAAGAAAACACAAAGCATTGGGGATAAAAAATTGGACTATTTGAAAAAAATTTAGAATTGAACTTATACAAAACATTACACAAAAATAACATCCAAAGAGCGCGTACTTAACATTAAAGGTTGACTTATTCTTATTAGTTGGGTAACATAGTTTCACTATAGGCTTTGAACAGTGAGTAGTCCCTCGACTATCGCGTTTGGTGGCAGATAGTCCATGGACTTTCAAATGTCCGTTGGCAGTCCCTGGACTATCGCGTTTGGATAAAGTTAGTCCAGAGGATCCTCTGATCCACCAGATGCTGCCACTTGTCCCCATACTCCTTAGTTTTTTGTGTCACCAGTAGTCCCTTGACTTTAGGTACGATTTTGCCCTTTGACCAAAATCCTTGTTGGCCGCCCTGTTGGTGAGATGGAAAATTTTTCCTACGTGGCACCTATTAAATAAATCCTATGTGCCATTTAATTACCTAATTTAAATGTATGCATCTAGAGATACATTTAAAATACCGAATTGTAAATACATATATTCCTAATTTCATCTTCCTCGACTCGAATAGCTTCTCCTCTCTCATATTTGCTTTCTTCTTATTCTTTCTTCCTTCTCCTTCTATCCATTTCCTTCACGCCAGATTTACCGTAAAAACACCAGGGGACATAAACTTACCTTTATTATATTCCCTTTGATGTAATGAATGTCATGTATAAAAGTTGGTGACTAATTCTTCTTTATCTGATAGAGAGACCCATTGTCGTTTGTTTGTTTCTACCTCTATCTCTGGTAGGTCCACTGATGAACTCACTCATCTTACGACAGACAAGCGAACTAGGCCCCCACAACATTTTATCCATTAATCTCTAAATATTACTTATTCTTTCGATTGTGTTAATATCTATTAAAACGCTTAAAATCCCATCAACTTATATGATCGGACCTGAATCAAACCCAATGACGGGACCAAAGACAAAACAAACATACTTGTATATGATTTTCAGTAACCAAATATACACTAGCATAACATGTGAAGTGGGAATCTACTTTTCCGTTTTCTTCCTCTTTACCTTTGTTTGTATCATATACAGAAAATTAGGTCAGAATAGGGAGGGACGGAGTTCGAAAAGAGTGACGGAATTCGAGGGAGAGAGAAGATGAGAAAGTCGAGGGACGGAATTCGAAAAGAGTGAAGTGTGTTCAGGGTTGCTGAAAATCTAGGGCTAGATTTTGTTTAATTATTATAATAAATTAAATTAAATCCATTAAAACATAAAATGTAACGCACCGATTGATTAAGTTATAAATTATTTTGGGGCAAAATATTACACGTAGACTAATAATGCCACATGGATAATCTGATTTAATTTTCAATGCCAATGTGGAAATTGAAGGGGTAGTTGGGTCATTTAATGTCGCGGACTAAGTTTGGGGTTTGACCTAAAGTCAAGGGACTACTGGTGACATAAAAAACTGAGGAGTATGGGGACAGGTGGCAGCATCTGGTGGATCAAAGGATCCTCTGGACTAACTTTATCCAAACGCGATAGTCGCGGGACTGCCAACGGACATTTGAAAGTCCTGGGACTATCTGCCACCAAACGCGATAGTCGAGGGATGAATCACTGTTCAAAGCCTTTCACTCTATCATGTGTGTACTTAGCACTAAAATTTGAGATCCTAATGTTTTGGTTCGATTCTCTAAAGAGGCAGATGGTTCTTGGAGAAATCATTATGAGTGGTACATAGAGTAGAGCAGACACACAACATATATAATACATATATAAAACATGAAAAGAAAGAAACAATAACAAAAACGAACTAACTGTACAAGTATAAATGGTGTTTATCATACTAAAGATCAAGTCTAAATTCAGTCATATCATGTCTAAATAAACTCAATCAACTACGAATAAGATTGACGCTTAAAAATACTTATGTATATTATGTGACATCTCATGACTTACACAATAGAAGCAAATGCAATTAAGGTTTAGGCACTAACAAAGCCAAGAATGAAACACAACCGGGATATATTTATAACATGATTGAATCTAAATTATAACCTGAAGGGTACTGATCATCGCCCAATCCTCTGTCAATAACTGTTGTAGCCCCAATATATGAAAGTCTTTTGTAGCTTCTTTGCAACAAACTAAAACCTGCAATAAACCGAATTAGCCACTTAATTTATCCTTAAAAAAAATCATCATCTACGAATATGATATAAAAAAAATAAAAGAAACTAAACAAGTATAATTGTCTAACCATTTACCAAATGTGCTGACATCAGACATGAATTATGACAACCACTACTAAAAAATATAGTTGTTGTGAGAAATATTTTTGCGACCACAGGATTTTGTCACAACATGTTTTATATAGGGACAAAATAAAAGAATTGTCACAACATATACGCCAAACTTGTTGTGACAAAAATTTAGTAAGAAGAGATGTATTTATTGCGACAAAATTATAATTTGTCACAAAAAAATGGGATGTAACAATTGTGACGAAATGTTTGTCACTAAAACAGTTTATTGTGACAAATTTTAAAATGTCTCTAAAACGTTTTCTGTAGTGACGAATTTCTATGACTTTTTGTGATGAAATATAGTTTATCACAAAATTTATATATGTTGTGAGGATTATCTTAGCGACCACATGATTTTGTAGCACCATAATTTATATAGTGACAAAATAAAAAAAAATTGTCACAAAATCTACGCCAAACTTGTTGTGACCTCTAAAAATATATTTGTAGTGAAGAATTTTTATAACTTTTTGCAATGAAATATACTTTATCCTAAGAGTTTATATGTTGTGAGAACAAGTGTATCTATTGCAATAAAATTATAATTCGTCTAAAAAGGTAATGTTTGTCACGAAATAGATAATTTGTTAGAAAGTTTTGTCACTATAATAAAGTGAAATTTGTTTCTGATTTTTTACCATATAATATAGTTCGTTCCAAAAAAATTATATTAAATTTCTTTCATCCTACAATTATTTATTTAATTTTTTATAAAAACCATATTTTAGAACATGATTATTTTAGACAAATTGTCCAAATTTTTTAATTAACTAATAACATTATAAATATTCTTTTAAATATTTATATAAATAATATTTTTAATTAAAATCGATATGAATTTTTAAGTAGAAAAAAGATATGTAATATTTTTATATTTTTAAAAACACTATCCAACTGGCAATTTTAAAAAGAGATATTATCCGTTATTTAAAAAAACTGTTACAAAATATTATCAATAAAACTCTGTTTCAAAACCTTATCTATAAAAATATAAGAATATGTAACTTACCCTTTTTGTTAATATTATTGGCAGTTTAAAAATATTATCTAAAAAAATGTTATCTATAAAAATATGTTTCAAAAATTTTGTTGCTTAAATACAAAATATTATTGGGAGTTTCAAAAGAAATATTACCCTTAATTTCTCTTTTAGTACTTATAACAGTTGAAAATTTTATTCCTATTTTTTCTCTTATTCCTATATTTTCTCTTGTGGTTGTTTATGGTTAGTAAAATAATTAGTAAAACAATTGTTAAATCTTTAGAAAGTGATGGTTAAAATTAAAAAAGAATGCTAATTGGATATCCTATTTTTTCCAACGGGCTAAATCTAAACTAAACCATTGCAAAAAAAATTAAATTATTAGAATATATTTTCAAATATTATATATTTTAATAATTTTATTGGATTTCTCAATTAATATTTTTACACGTTTTAACTCATTAAATTAATAAAAAAAATGGAAACATAATATTTGAACAACTAGATATTAAAAATATTTGTGTGAGAGATTTGAGAACTATGTAGAAATAGATTTGTGATTTGAGAGATTTAGGAACTAGATATTTGTGTGACATATGATTCGAGAGATTTAAGAACTGGATATTTGTGTGAGATATGATTTGAGAGTGAAGATTAGGTGATGTATTTATAGATATAATAGTTGGAAAAACAAATAATGCTAAATAGGATATCTTATTTGGCAAATCGGATATCCTATTTATATAAAAATAGAAACTAGATTCACCGCCTTCGTCTATAAGTATTCGTATATAAGTAGTATATAAGTAGTATATAAGTAGGAACTAGATTCACCGCACTAGATTCACCGCCTTCGTCTATAAGTATTCGTATATAAGTAGATTCACCGCCTTCGTATATAAGTAAGAACACAACCGTATATAAGTAAGAACACAACCGATCTCATAACATTAGTATGTCCGCTTTGGCACCCGGCTTTACATTTGGTCCACTACCAAAAGGCCTCATACTAGTTGAGGTATGTTCTTACTTATATACCACTGATCCTTCCCATGTTTAACCGATGTGGGATGTGGGACTTTGGTTGCCAACCTAACAAATCCTCCTTTCGAACAAAGTACCACTTAGCCTCCTCTCAATTGACTTTCATCCGCTCACTCTAATCAGAGATTGCTCCACCTGAGCAATAGAGTTTTTTTACAGCGGATCTACTGCTCTCGAGCATCCTTCCTTGTTCCTTAGCTCCACTATCCACTCCAATCAAGTACCACTGCTTGATGAGTCATGGACGCTCCAAACTAGGATCTCTAGAGCAAATCATATTGAGCATGACTACTGATTCATCATGTTCAACCTCCGAGAATTTCACCACCATCGCGTTCCGTCTGGGCCTGACGCTCTGATACCACATGACTAACTCATGTGATTGGACAATATCACTATCACAACACAAAACTGTACTGCCGGACACAGTACACTGTCAAGGCACTATTCGACTCATTCACAACAAATCTTCCCCTTGAGGCGAATATCCTTTCTTCACTATCAACAAAGAATCTTCTCTTCTTCCGACTCACCAAATGCCCTTAAGGCATTCACTCTATAGTGCGAACACCGATCCAGTTTAGGCACCCCCTAAACTTTCGAACTGATACTACCTTGGTCATTATATCTGCTGGATTATCGTGTGTAGACACTTTCTTCACATCAACAATTCCCATTGATATTATATCACGAATAAAATGATACTTGACATCTATGTGCTTTGTACGCTCATGGTACATCTGGTTCCATGTAACCATATTGCCTCTTTAACTGCTTATGTTACCACCATGTACTCTGCCTCTGTTGTAGACAAAGCTACAATAGCTTGCAACTGTGCTTTCCAACTTATCGCACTCCCAGCTAGAGTAAATACATATCCTGTCAGAGATTTTCTTTTATCCATATCACCTGCAAAATCAGAATCAACAAAACCAACCAATGATCCTGCAACATCATTCAACGATTCACCAATATCGGTTTTGTTAAAAGTTAAGCCAACGTTCACAGTATTCTTTTGAAGAGATTCAGATACCGAAGTATCCATTTCACTGCCTGCGAGTGTTCTTTCCCAGGACATCCCATGTACCTGCTAACTACACTAACCGCATGTGAAATATCAGGACGTGTGCATACCATATCATACATGATACTACCAACTGCATTTGCATATGGAACCTTCGACATTTGTTCCAACTCAGCATCTTCCTTGGCCGCTCCTACTGTAGACAACTTGAAATGAGTAGCAAAAGGAATTCTAACTGTTTTAGTATGAAACATGTTTAATCGTTTTAACACTTTCTCAATATAGCTTCGTTGAGACAAGTGTAATGATCCTAAATTTATGTTCCTCATAATCTCCATACCAAGAATTTTCTTTGCTCTACCCAGATCCTTCATCTCAAACTCGGCACTAAGCTGCTTCTTTAACTGCACAATGTGTTGATGAGTTAATAATTGACTGATGGAATATTTAGGATCTTGTGTTTGATGTGACTAGAGAGATAAAGTGTAGAGAGAGAGAACGAATGGAATAGAATAATATTCAATGTCCCACCTACCAAGAAAGTGGGTCACCTTTTATACTAAAGTAAGGCGGACCCATGAGTATCCTTAGTGGGCTGGTTTTAATATTTATGTGGCCCCCTATTAAGTACAATGTTTACAAATAGGTCCCAAAAGATCATAAATACATTATCACCTACTCCAAGTATCTTTTATTCACAATTAACCCCTTGTTATTTATTCTGGCGAATTTTGCCCTTATCATGTGTGACATACTACAAGCAGCAATAAGCATATCATCCACATACAACAACAAGTGAACATAAGAATCATCTGACATCTTTTGATGATACACACAACTATCATATGGACTCCTCGTGAACCCTTTTGACACCATGAATGTATCAAAACGTTTGTACCATTGCCTAGGTGACTGTTTCAAACCATATAGTGACTTTTTCAGCAGACAGACTTTGTCCTCCATATTAGGTTCGATAAATCCCTCTGGTTGTCTCATGTAGATTTGCTCCTCCAATTCACCATATAGAAACGCAGTCTTCACATCCAGCTGCTCAAGCTCTAAATCTTGCAAAACTACTATGGCTAACAAAACTCGAATCGAACTATGCTTCACCACTGGAGAAAAAACTTCATTGAAGTCGATTCCTTCCCTTTGAGTAAAACCCTTAGCGACCAGTCTTGCTTTGAATCGAGATGCCTCAACCCCTGGATTACCTTCTTTTTTCTTGAACACCCATTTATTGTCTACTGTCTTCTGTCCTCTAGGCAAGTCAACAAGCTTCCATGTTTGATTCTTATGAAGAGATTCAATCTCTTCCCCCATAGCACCAATCCATCGATCTGCCTCTGAACTCGCTATAGCTTCTATGTAGCTACTAGGTTTCTGCATCTCAACTTCTTATGCAACTGACATAGTATATGCAACTAGATTCACATAACCTTTTGGAAGTCTAATATCTCTTCTTTCTCTGCCCAATGCTATGCTATAAGGTTGTTGTTCTGGTTCAGATTCATCATCGTCACTATTATCTGATGCTGACGCTTCACCTCCTGATTCTGGATCCACCTCAGAACCACTTGAATTATTGGACCTGCTAGGAACTAATTATACTTCAAGCTCCACCTGTTTACTCACAACCGATCCTGATTCAACTATTTCTCCTACTTCCTTCTGACTGTCTATAGAAGCAAACTCATAAAAAGTAACGTCCCTACTGATGAGAAAACCTGGAGACTTTGGAGAGGTACACCATAACCTATATCCCTTCACTCCAGTAGCATATCCTAGAAATATGCATCTCTTTGCCCTCGGCTCAAGCTTACCATCTCTCACATGAGCATACGCAGGACAACCGAACACCTTCAAATGTTCATAATCAGCCGACGATCCAGACCAAATCTCAAAATGAGTTTTACAATCAATAGTCGTTGATGGAGACCGATTCACCAAGTAACTTACTGTATTGATAGCTACAGCCCAAAAATACTTTCCCACACCTGAATGCGAGAGCATAATTCGTGCCTTGTCATAAAGCATTCAGTTCATTCTTTCTGCGACTCCATTATGTTGTGGTGTTCTAGAACAAGTGCGATGGCGCACTATTCCCCCAGCTTCGCAAAACTCGTTCAACTCAGGACTGCAATATTCTAACCCATTATCTGTCCTAAGACATTTGATTTTTCTTCATGTTTGCTTCTCAATCATCGTCTTCCATTTGACAAAGGTTGAATATGCTTCATCTTTCGTTTTCAGAAAGTAAACCCACACCATCCTTGAATAATCATCAATCAAACTCATGTAGTATCTGGCTCCCTTCTTGGATGGAATTCTGTTTGGACCCCAAAGATCTGAGTGAATGTAGTCCATTGTCCCTTTAGTCTTTCTTACAGCTGATTTGCTGAATTTGACTCTAGTTTGTTTACCAAACACACAATGCTCACAAAATCCTAATGATTCTGCTTTATACCCTTTCAACAAATCTCTCTTTCCCAAAACAGCTAATCCGCTGTCACTCACGTGACCAAGATGCCAATTCCACAACTTATTTTGATCCTGCCTAATTTGGCTATTACTCCCTGATTATGCTACTGCAGCATCGCCCATAACAACACTCCCCTGGAGAATGTAAAGACCCTTCTGCAAACTACCTTTCATGCATACCATTGAGCCTTTTGTCATTTTGATTACACCATTTTATGCATGGCACTTGTAACCCCGAGAGTCTAGAGTCCCAAGAGAAATCAGGTTTCTTTTTAACCCAGGAACATGCCAGCACGTCAAGATTCTAACAACCTCGTCAACCATTCTGATTCTGACGTTAACAATACCACCAACAGTCAACAAATGATTGTTCCCTAAATAGACAGTTCCATGCATTGGCTTGTACGTATCAAACCACTGTTTGAACTGACACATGTGATATGTAGCGCCAGTATCAAGTCCCCAAGAGTTTTGCCCAAAGTCTGAACTCACGGACAATACATCTCCTTTACCACTGTTTTCACTATCATCGGAATCGTTCACACCTTCAACAATGTTTGCTGTATTTTCCTTTTGATTTCCCTTCTTACCATTCAGTTTCGGACAATCTCTCCAATAATGACCCTGCTCACCGCATTCATAGCAGTTTGAGTGCTTCACCTTTGACTTGGACCTCCAGTTCTTCCTTCTTAAAGAACTCACTTTGGTTTTAGATCTTCCCCTAGTCATAAGACCTTCCCCTTCAGCTTGATTGTCTGGCTGCAACTGTCTCATCTCTTTTGATTTCAGTGCCCCTTTGACATATGCTAGCGATAACTTATCCTTACCATACATATTGGTATCTACGAAGTTTTCATAGGGAGCTGGTAACGATCTCAATACAAAAAAAGCTTGATCCTCATCCTCAATATTGATATCTATGTTCTCCAAGTCCATTATAATTGATTTAAAATTATCTAGGTGCTCTGTTATGGACATACCTTCTTTCAATCTGAAATCATACAAACGTTTCTTCAAGTATAATCGGTTTACTACTGATTTCTCTGAGTAAAGATCTCCTAGCCTTTTCCATGCGCAAGCATCAGTCTTCTCACCACTAATCTCGCGAAGCACATTGTCTTTCACACTCATTAAAATCCAGTACAAAGCCCTTTCTTGAAGATCTTGTTTCTCCTCTTCTTTCATCTATTCTGGTAACTTATTCTCCACAACCTTCCACAGCCTTTGCAGTACCAATGAATATTTCAGTTTAATCATCCACAACGCAAAGATGGATCCCCCATCAAATTTTTTAATCATGTATTTTGTTGCTGTAGACGCCATTGTGAAACCCTAATTGCAAAAGCCCTAATTTCACCACGTGGCTCTGATACCAATTTTGTTATAAAATACTATTTAATTATCACAAAATGGCTCAAGCACAAAATATATACGAAGGAAAGATTTAAATGAAACACAAGATTTAACGTGGTTCGACAATTGTCTACGTCGAAACTATGATAGAAAAGGTTACAGATTTCAGATTGTGTTTTATGTCGCCCTAGTAATCTATTTATAGGGAATTAATAGACTTACTAGACTATGGGCCTAATGGGCTCTGATACCACATGTTGTGAATATGGGGTCCGGTCCGCATATTCTGTCTCCGTATATAAGTAAGAACACAACCGATCTCAACATTAGTATGATATTATCCTCTTTGGCACCCGAAGGCCCTCATGGCTTTGCATTTGGTCCACTACCAAAATGCCTCATACTAGTTGAGGTATGTTCTTACTTATATACCACTGATCCTTCCCATGTTTAACCGATGTGGGATGTGGGACTTTGGTTGCCACCCTAACAGTTATCATCTGTTGACTCGTCTTTGTAATTGTTATTGCTTTTATTTTATGGCTCTGAATCTACTTCACAATTTGATTCTTCAAAATCGTTAATAAAATATTTTTGTGTTTCTGATTGTCGTGTTTTTATAATGTTTATAGGAAATGTTATTGTAGAAACATCATCTATCTTGAATGGCTCTTCAACATTATTAGTCGATCTAACAAAATGAATTAGTGGGGTAGAACTAGATGAATCTTCTTAGTACACCGACTCACTTTCATTACTTACGTAAGTTATTTATGTAGGCGTCTTCCATATATTCTTGTGGTTCAAACGTTGAACAATTTTCCAATCACTACCCAATTTGGGATTATTTAAAAAAAAATACTTGTGTTGTCGTTGTTACCAAAACATAAGGGTCATCAGCATAACAAAATGTTCCTGTGTTTACCGAACTAAAACCATAATCTTGTCGAATAGACTTGTAATACCAGTGACATTTAAACAAAACCACAGGTTTTCCCTCTAAGTAAAACAACGTGATAGCATTTAAAAGTTTTCCGTAATAATGAGTGTCATTACCATCCCCAACCACCATTACACCACTATTTTGTGTGGTCAAATTATCATCTCGGCGAGCAGCCAAATATTTTATTGCACCATTAATAATGTATCCGGTATAAAGTCCACCTCTGGCTAGTGCATATAGATTTACACTGAAATCGGGATGTTGAGCATCTCTAAGATTCTCAATCTACACAATGAAATTTTTTTATTTAAATTAATATTAAATAGAATATATTCCAAAAAAAATAAAAATGTAAAGAATAAGAATACTTGCATAAGTCCTGAACCAATTTGGAAACTCCTTCCGATGTTTTCGCAAATAGTTACGAAATTACCATCCGACAGCAACGCGCATGTTGAGTATTGTTCATGTATAACGATCATAAGTTTCAAAACCTATCTTCCGTAGGTTATTGAGGTCATCAATTAAAGTTTTGAGATATATATTGATGTCTTTCCCTGGAGAATATGGCCCCGGAATAAGTAAACTCAACATAGTAAATTCTTTGTTCATACACAACCAAGGTGGCAAGTTATATGGAACAACAACAACCGGCCAAATACTATAAGATGTGTTTTGGTTTCCGAGTGGAATAAATCCATCTGTTGCAAATCCTAATCTAATATTCCGTGGATCAATTGAAAAATCAGGATATAACTTATAAAATGAGGCCCATGATTCTCCATCTGCTGGATGTCTCATAAGACCGTCATTATATCGTTTTTCTTTATGTCATCTCATTTATTTCGCAGTGTGTCGTGACATGTAAAGACGCATAAGTCTTTGTTTTATTGGAAAATAACGCAACACTTTATTTGGTATTTTCTTCTTATACTTTCCAGATGTAGTTTTATATCTTGGGGTCTCACATACAGGACATTCTTCTAATTTTTCAATTTCTTTATAAAACAAACAACAATTGTATTGACATGCATCTATTTTTTCATAACCCAATGATTTTCAGGAAATAAGTTCCCTTTAGGAAGCATTTTTTTAAAATATTCCAATGAAATAATCAAAACAACTATTTGACATATGAAATTTTACTTTGTAATGCATTAACTCCACAATTGCAGTAAGAACTGAAAACTCTACATACCCCGGATATAACTTTTGTTCTACATCTTCTAGAACCTTCTTGTATTTTTTGTTATATCCATCATCCAGTTGGATAGTTGTATTTTCTTCTAAATCATCTGTGTTTGGATATAGATAAACATATCTATAATATCTCTAACCACATCATTCTCATCTATTATATTATTGCTATGTTGTGTATGATCAATATGTATAACATTATCATGTAATTCACCATGATATATCCATTTTTCATATGTAAAACTCATACCATATGTCATTAGATGAGATTCGACGACATCAAAAGAATGACTAATAAAGTTATTACGATTACGACATGGACATCTAATACTTGTTGTATCGGAGCATTTTTCGTAGCAAATTCGATAAATTCAAATATCGCTTTAATGTAAATATTAGTGCAACAGTTTGAAAGTTTGATCCAATCTTTGTTCATTTTCCAAATCACCTATAAAAGAAAACATCAATAGTAAAAATAAAATTATATCATCAGACATTATGAATTACAAGAAAAATTTATTTATATCGTTAGACATTATGATTTACAACAAAAATATACAAAATATTTAATGAAATGTGTTATTTTTATTTCACAAATTGAACAAATTTAACAAATTTAACATGAACTTGAACCTAACTTTATGATTTGCGACACACCTTGAAGTGAAATATTACCAATTTTAAATTTTCATTATTTAATTTGTAACAAATCCAACAACTAAATTTTATTATTTAATTTGTAACATAGTCTAAAAACGCAAGTACGATAACAATAAAAAAAAATAACAAGTTGTTATTGTTAGACGCAATAGTGATTTCACTTGGAAATATATATACTGCTGGAACAATTATTGACTAGTTTAACTAGTTCAGAGGCTGATGAATAACTTTTTAATAGTAAGACACTTGAGCATTCCTGTCACAAGTATATAATGTTACACTTTCTTCTATCAACTTTTGACCTTGAGCAAACAAGTCTTGCATGTGCACTTTTCTCTTCTCTCACGATAGGAAATAATAGCATAACCAACTTTAATTTACAAAACTTTAATTTCGGGAGACCTGAGAAAAATCAAAATTATTGATATAATTATTTTAATATAAAATTGATTAAAGTAGGTATAATATGGACCTAAAAACATAATATAAAATCCAACTTTCAAACAGCTTGATTTAATTACCAAGTATTTTTTTTCCTCTAAAATTTGTACAGATTGCAGACTAAATCACATTATTAATATATCAACTGTGTTCAAGTTAATCACCGACTTATACAGTTCAGTTCTCTTGCAGTTTAGTTTAATCCCTGACCATACAAAATATCTAAACCGGATATATTGAACACATCAATCACAGAAAAACTAAAATCAAACTGGTTGCAAGCTAATTTGAAGATGGTGACCACATGTTGCGGAAAAAGATGAAACTACCTTTACTATTTCGTAAATCAGTCATCGCAAAAAGTACTCTACTTGATATACAAGCAAGAATATATATTTTTGAAGGTATGGATCTTATTACCGGTAAAGATCCAAATATAGTGGTGTCCTGGACCTTTTGATTATTATCAAATAAATTAAAACAAAATACAAAAGTTATAACAAATATGGTTTATATTGAAATCTCAAATATCAAGTTTTCATTGTTACGATATAATATACGTTACACAAGTAACTAAAATGTGATTAAAAAATAAAATAAAAACATAAATCTAAGTTAATTTTACTGTACTTTTCTCTTACTCATAGTTTGAAAATGTTGAAGGTTAGTTGTGTTACTAATAGTGGTAAATTTTTTTATCCACAAATTTTACCAAACAATCATTAAGCCATGGATCGCTCATTCTAATTTTCAACTCATTTTTCACATAATTTAAACCCGAGAAAACTCGCTCAACACTCGCCGTTGCTACAGGTAAAAGCAAAGCCAACAATGGACAGAGTTATTATGTTCAGTATATTCTAAGTAACTTCGATATAATGATATTTCTCCTTACGAGGTTGTGGTAGACCCTTTAAAAGATAAGCTCTTTTTATCGAGTCTTGAAGATCTGGATGAAAGCTAGAGACTATGTCTCTTTTCCCTTGATCAGCCTCCAACTGTTCCCAATTTGAAGATTGTGTTTCAACTTCAGGTTGTGGATTAAAAAGCTAATCTCGTGTCTCTTTGCAGTTAACTTCAATAATTAAATTAAAGACATTTGTATTGGATTTTCTAAATTTAGGAGTTATTTTGAAATATCTATGCATCCTATAATGACAAACATAAAAACTCAATAAATAATAATATTTTAACTTAACAAAGCAAAATAAAAATTACGATTTATGGAGGTCTATTTGCTTTGAAATTAAACTTTACAGCTCTCTATCTTAAGATAAAATATAGATCAACCAATGTTAATCTTTGTAACTAGTGAATAGTAATATAAGACATGTAGGAAGGAGCCCATAGCCGCTACTCAGAGTGCAATGAGTACGCACAGGTTAAACCCTCAGTCTGACGCAATAGCCTGCAAACCAACACTAGAAAGTAAGCCACACAAGGTGACAGGCTCAGCCGAGAAAATGTATGTAGAGAGACTCACACTCGTGACATTTGATCACAAGCGTGCCTTACTCAACCAACTTTCTAAAAGATTAAAAGATTGTATTCTATAGTTAGGTTGTCCGTATCTATTTATATTGAAATAATATAGATTTATATTATAAATTTTAAAATAAATAATATATAGAATAAAATTTATAATAAATAATATAGATTAATATTTTATATATAATAAAAAAATAATTTGACTTTAAATGATGTTAAATAATATATTGACCAGAAGAAGATGTTTAAACAAACGACACAGTAAAATAAATAATATATTGACCAGGAGAAGATGTTTAAACAAACAACACAGTAAAATAAAATAAATAACATATTGACCAGGAAAAGATGATAAGCAAATAACAAAGCTAGGTCTCGAACCTATGAGGAGTGGGTTCCTGACCTGGTTTTTTGCCAACATGACGAGGGGAATGTATGTGAGTATGTTACTAAACATGTTATTTAATGGAATCAAGTGGTTTCCTGGGACCCCACCTACCTAAGCCGGTAAACTAAAAACAATTGTAGTATAAATAAAAAAATTGACAGCAGTAGTTCAGGATCATTCTAAACCTATACTCTTTCCGCCTCAAAATATTTGTAGTTTTAGGAAATACTTTTTGTCCCACAATACATGTCGTTTTCATTTACCAATGCAAATTTTAATATTATTTATAATCATCTATCAATTACACTCTTTCTTTTTTCTACTTTTTATGGAAAAAGAGATGTAATCATGACCTTCCTTAAAACCCGTTCATAATCTTAAAACGACATGAATTTTGGGAGAGATGGAGTAATATCAAAGACCAGAAAACATTTATTTACGTGACTGTGATGAATGATCTAAAAAACATGGGCAAAACAAAATATTTAGCATGTTTAAGTTTTCAGACATTAAAAAAATATAATTTTCCTTCACAACATTATTTTAAAAGCATAAGTTAACTGCACATGAATGTGCCTTATCTACACGGTCTGATATATTATTGCCAAGTTCTGCAAAGTATAAAAATCTTGGTCAGATCCCATAAGAAAACAATCTCGCGGACTATAAATCATTAAAAATGATTCTTACTTACGCAATTTAAAAGCAACAACTACAAGTTAACATTAAATATTCATAAGTTATTATTTTAAATCCTATAATTTAAATATACAAAATTTGTATATTATATATAAATGATATTCTAAATTATATATCATTCAAATATTCTAAATTATACCATCTTAATTTTTAAAGATATTATGAATTCTGTTATTAATTTTTAAAATTTTAGCGGTCCTTTATGTTTTATTTTATTATTCGATAGTTTTAAGGAGATGAACATGTGTTGATCTATGTTCTTTTCTTAAGATAGCGAGTTGTAGAGTTTAATTTCGGACTAACTAAATTTGCCTAAATCATAATTCTTTTTATTTTGCATTGCTAAGTTGAAATTTTATTGTTATTGAGTTTTTTATGTTTGTTTTATAGGATTAATAGATATTTTAAAACAACTCCTACATATAAATGAGCAAATCCAAATATTTCTAGTTTAATCGCTAGAGCTACCCGAGGACAAACATAAGATGAAATTTTTATTGCAAAAACCCATGTTCTGGTGGTCAATAATCCACAACCTCAAATCTAGAACACCATAACGTTTTGGATTTGGTTACGCCACTCGCTATATTACTACAATGAAGAACCTATCTTATTCTATGTTTCCAGCCTCTTTGTCTTGGTAAACTATTTTTCGTTCATCAATCATCAATTTCGTTTCACAATTTCTCAATTTTTTAGTATTTTTTCTATTTTTATGATAGTTTTTGCAACGCTTAAACATTGGATGAATTTTGTGGTACCTATATTTGAGCTATACAACTTTTCCATTTTTACTTACTTATTTGAGCTCTATCCGCTAGCCAGAAATCAAAGAAAGGGAAGGGACGCATGACCAATTTTGTTTAGAAATGACCTTTTATTAAACTAAATAACTTCTTAAAGAAACTTTCTAAAAGAAAAACCTAAATAAATCGTGTGAAATAAAATATGGTGGCTCTGAAACAAACAATTACCATCATCTAGGTTAATAATACCTAAGTGTTCATTAGTACATAATTTGCATGTAAAAAAACATGAATTGTAAGATAAATATTACATTATATACATTATCTGTTTCATAATATTTCACAAAAGCAATGAATAAAATAAATACCTCCAAATAAAACTAATTGATTAAAAACAAATAAAAAAAAAACATAATAAAATATGATCACGTACTAAGAATACTCGATTTAGCGTCCAATCATTAAGACGAGTCACACTACTAGATAAAATATTTTTTACAATCTATATTTTTGGTTGCTAATTGGTTCTTCGTAGCAATTTATTTGTAATACATTTGCAACATAGCCTGTTTTGATCCATTCGACTGAATTCAGGTCAGATTTTACAACGGATTCACAACAGACGTACTGTTTGGTTGCACATCTTATTATGTTGCAACGAGCTAATAATGCATTTGTATAACATTTTTTTAAATTTTTTACTAATTTGGAATTTTGTGGCGCAATATATCGTTGTAAATATTAGCCCTCTTTAATATTTCAGTCGACCACCCATTTTTCTTTTCTTTTTTACCAAAATTAAAAGCATCATGTTTACTGCTTGTTTTTTTTGGTATAAAAAGCTGTAAAATTATATTAATAAAAATCAGTACACAAGGTGTCAAGGGGCCAGTGGCCCGTGCCTTTTATGGCTCAGAGTACAAGGAGGACATAGATTACAAGGATGGCACTTAGACTATTCTAGACTATTAGTTACAGTTTGGAATAGACAAGCTGCTTAGGGGGGTGGATCTTAGTCCCGTGGAAATGGGATCGGAGATCCCAAATCAAGCTAGAAGCTACAGATGAGTTTGGAGTCGACTTGTTGTTGAAAATCCGTGCGTTTCGTTCTTTCCAAATATGGTATATTGTTGAGCACAAAGCTGTTTGCCAAAAAGGGGTTGTTTGGTTTGGGTGGAGGGACTAGGAACTTGCTGTTTGAATCCAGGTTTCCCACGATGTGGGGTAGGAGGGAATGAGGAGCTTTTAGCAGATGTTTTCCAAAATAAAATAGGAGTAGGGCCATAGGATGAAGAGATGTTCCAGCGATTGTGGGTAGGATGAGCAAATGATACAAGTGGGGTCGGTGGTAAGTCCCCAAGTGATTAACTTGTCACGAGTTTTCAGCTTTCCTTAAACTGCCATACAAGTGATAAAGGAATGATGAGGGATGGAATGTTTGTTCCATAAGAGGGGTCCCCAACAGACTTTTGGTTTTGATGGTCGGATCGCGACGTAAGTGCTGCAGGTAGTCAATTGGGCCTTAGATTTGTTTGGGATCCAAATAAAAGTGTCTTCATTGATCGGGGGGGGGGGGGGGGGGAGATTATTTAGCACATCTTGGATCTCAGTCAGATTGGTATGCAGGCGCTACTTTTGAGCTCGAGCTTGGGTGGGCCATTTCTATTGTCCATTTTTGAGGAGGTCGAAGACTCCGGAGATGTTACGGAGATGAGAAAGGTTTACAATGCTCGGGCCGTAGCGAGTCACCAGCGAGGTAGGAAAAAGCTACGGGTCGTGGCATATGGAGGTGTTATTTTTGTTTCCCACGATAACCTTGTAGAGGTGAGATGCTTAATGTCTGAGGTTTAGGATTTTTCACTAGACCTAACTCGAGTTCATGGGTGGAGGGAGAGTCCAGAAGTTTTTTCGTTTTTATATTTTCCTTCGCGATCCATTGAGACCAGATGGAGTTTTTGTTTTTGATAACGATGGACCATAAGAGCTTAACAGTGGCCGCCTGATTCTAAAATTTTTAAGTTTGGAATCATAAGGCCACCCTCATCTGAGGGCAATGTTAGTTTTTCCCACGCCACTTTAGCCCCATAAATCTTCATTTCTGAGCCAGATCAAAAGAAGCGCCGCATGAGTTACGAGAGTTCTTTTGGGACCATGAAGGGGATGATGAAGATGGGGGACCAGTAGACCTGGCTTGCAAAGAGGACTGATTTGATTAGCTGGAGGTGGCCAACATATGAGAGGTGTTTCGTAGTCCAGGAATTTATTCTGTTGATAACTGACATGAATAGAGGGCGGCAATCGCGATAAGGGAGTCTCGAGGTAATAAGGGGGACTCCAAGGTAGCGCATAGGGAGAGAGCCTTCTTGGAAACCGAACAGGCGAAGGATTTCGGCTTTTGTTGTCGGGGAGGTACCACAGAAGAAGATGTGGCTCTTTACAGGTTTAAGTCAGAGACC
The DNA here is from genome assembly GCA_036936605.1 of Limnanthes douglasii subsp. nivea. Lineage (NCBI taxonomy): Eukaryota > Viridiplantae > Streptophyta > Magnoliopsida > Brassicales > Limnanthaceae > Limnanthes > Limnanthes douglasii. The sequence goes on along the minus strand of JAUPFV010000002.1, from coordinate 79,168,067 downwards.
CGAGAGATTCGTGAATTCATCAAGACCTTCACGAATAAGATTTCTTAAGTGGGTGTTTGATCTGTAGAAAATCATTAAGTCGTCGGCAAAGCAGAGGTTAATGATTCGAATGGAGTGGAACTTCCAATGGAAACCGAAGGTCGGGGCTTTGCTTTTTTCCTGAAGAATACTAGATAGTACCTGCATAACAATGACAAAAATATAAGGGGATAAGGGGTCTCCTTGGCGGAGACCCTTCTTCCCCTCGAAGTAGCTCGAGGGGTTGCCATTTATACAAATGGCGAATGAAGGTGTTGCAATGCAATGAATTATCCAACCTATCATTTCAATTGGAAAATCCATTACGTAGAGGGCATCAAGGACTATCTTCCATTTGATATTATCAAATACTTTCATGAGGTCAATCTTTAGGGCGCATCGGGGACCTTACCTGTTGCAATTGTAACCATACATAAGGTCTTGAGAGAGAAGGATGTTACTGGTGATTGGTCGGCCAGGGACAAAGGCTGATTGGGAAGAATCAATAAGATAGGTAAGAGATGGTTTTATCCTGTTGGCAATGACTTTGGAAATTTTCTTGTAGATCACGTTGCAACAGGATATGGGTCTGAAGTCCGAGGGATTGGAGGGGGAGGAAGTTTTGGGGATGAGGGAAATTAGCGACTTGTTCGAGTCAGAGTTCATTTTACCGTGGTGGAAAACGTGTTTAACTCCTTCACAGATATCCATGCCAACAATATCCCAAGAAGTTTTAAAAAACCAACACTAAAGCCATCTGGGCATGAGGCCTTATCATTATTGATGACAAAAAGGGAAGATTTAATTTCATTGTTGGTGATAGGCCTAATCATTATGGACTTGTCAGAGGGAGAGACTTGGGTTTTGAAGAGGGTTTTGAGTCTACTTAGGGCGTCGTAGCCCTCAGGGCTAGGGGTGCCAAGAAGATTTCTGAAGTGAGTGAGGAATGTGGTGGCGATTATCTTAGGTTTGGTACTGGTCTGTCCCTCATCGGTGGTGATGGAGAGAATTTTATTACAAACTCTATGGGCTTTTATACTATTATGGGAGAATTTTGAGTTCTTATCCCCGAGCTTGAGCCAATTTTCTTTGGATTTCTCCTTGAGGAAATATTCTTTCGCTCTACTATTGAAGATGTAGGTCTCAGCCGCTTCCTTTTCCTTGGTGAGGAGAGAAATGTCGGAAGGATCAGCGCCCATGTTAGTTTGGGCGCGAGCTAGGGACGTTTGAGCTTCATCCACTCTATGGCTAATATTGCTAAAATCTCTCTTGTTAAGGGCATCAGGAGAAGGATCCAGGCGGGATAGCTTTAGGACTAAGTACTTCATGGGGTTTTTGAGGCCATGTTGACTCCAGCTGCAAGAGACAATTTCGAGGAAGCTAGGGCGCATGTGCCACATGTTAAAATATTTGAAGGGTTTGGGAGAAGGGATGATGAGGGTGGTTAGGTAGAAGATAATGAGTGTATGGTCGAAGCTGCAAGGGAGGTCAAAATGAGCATACGAGTTTGGGAACAAATCGTCCGAGAGATTGTTTATTAGAGTTCTATCTTTTGTTGCTGGTTGAGTTGTCTTTGGTGAGGTAATTTCCGTTGGGAAGGGTTCTCTGTTCGTGTGTCCAATTCTCCCGGCTGTTGAACAATTGCTGGCGATGATTTGGATTTTTTTCCATCCTGCTTCGCTTTCCAAAGGGTGCAAATTTTCATAGTTGGACATGGGAGTTGAGTCACTTCCACTGGAGTCGGAGAGCACCATTCCTGAAGCGTCGTGATCCTGCATGGGTTCATTACCTAGCCGACGTTGGAGCGGAGGGGGGACTGTCTCAGTGGAATGCTTGCAGGCATCAGGAGCGTGAACGAAGGATATACAAAGAGAATAGATTGTAGGGTGGCCTTGGAACTCAACTTGGATGTGGTGTTCATTGCCGAGGCAGCCAATGGTGATTGAGGTTGGGAACGAGGTAGACGCCTGCATGATCATGCAGATCCTGGCGTAACTTAGGCGGGATCAGTTTGCGGTTTGGCTGTCCACGTAAAGAGGTGTACCGAAGGAGCTACCAAGGACACTGAGTCCTTTCTCCATCCATAGTTCATGAGGAATATAATGGAATTTCACCCACAGAGGGATGGCTTTGAGCACTTCCCTCTCTAAAGATTTCATGGGGTCCCAACATTTTAGAAAGACCGGATAACTGCTGAAGAACCAAAGGGCTCTCTCCAGGACTTCAGTTGTGTTATCAGCAGAGGAGAATCGAAAGAAGTAGTGTCCGGAGGGTATTAGTTTGCATTCTTGGAGACCTAGCGAACCCCAAATTTGGCTGGCCAGAGATTGGATATGAGTGGTGGCCCTTCGCTTGGACTAAGAAGTAGCTGGAGAGGCATGTGGCCCAATTTTCTTTCCCTCCCGAGAGGGCGTCTTCAGGGAAAATGAGGATCCTTTTGTCGTAGTTGATGTTTTCTGTCTTTTGGATAGCCATTAGGGCAGATGAGTCATTGAAGGAGGCCACTACTTTAGCCTACGAGCGAAAAGAGGAGGTGGATGCTGGTTGATGCATGTTGACTATGGGGGCAGATTCACAAAGGAGTTGCAGGGGATGTTATTACTGCGGTTCTGGGATGGGTAAGGTGAGGAGTGAAAGTTTGTGGTGGGACGAATTCCTAGGGAACGAATAGCTTTTAGTGTACGGGAGAGGATTTGGCCTTTGCCGTTTCGGCTAGGGAAGGACTCAGGGAAGGTGGATGAGATATGGATCGGGTTGAAGGGAGGGAAGCCAGGGGCCGATTGTCTAGAGGTGTGAATTACGGTTGAGCCAGAAAGGTTGAAGGAGGAGACGACTTAGGCAGTTTGTTGGAAGATGTAGCTTTGGAGGGTTTGGATGGCAGTTGTTAAGATGTTGGAAGGGGTCGAGGAGTGGGAGGTTTGGTGGGAGGTGGTGAAAGGGTTGAAAATATATTTGTTTGAAACAGGTTGTTAAGGTTAGGGTTTGGGGCTGTAGAATCGGTTTGCATGGCATTTCTCAGGGATAAGATAATGTCGATATGGTTGTCAATAGATAGGGATGGTTGAAGGAGTGCCGATGGGGAGTGACGAGGATCAAGATGCATGGGAAGGTTACTTGCGAGGGAGGGTATGCTGGATGCAACAACAACGACGGTGCATGCAGTGATAGGGTTTTCAGGGGAAGATAACATGAATAAGGGTAGTTGACCAGATGAGGCCTGTTTGAGTCCTGGGATGGTGACAGAGGTGTTGCCATGGTGCTTAGAGGAAAAGACCGGCGAGGGACCCGAGAGGGTGGCAGTAGTGTCAATAGCAGAGATGGCATGCAGAAGGTGAGCATTTCGGGAGAGGAATTTAAGGAGTTGATTCTCCTCGAAAGGGGTGCATTCTGATGAGTCATCTTCTTCATCAGAGAGAACAATGGGGGAGAGGTCGGTTTGAGGCAGGGTTGGGGGATGAGATGTTGGTGGAGGAGGCGATGAGTGAACAGACACAGGGAGGCCAAGCATGGCTGAGGTGCGAGGAGGAGAGAGAGTAGAGGGTGAGAACGGTTTTGTTTCCAGGGAGAGGGAGGTGTTGGGGTTGCTTGGCCGAGAGTCCTCCGACAAAGAGGATGAGGAGGAAGAGAGAGGGACTCCGTTGCGGCGAGGGGTTATTTTTCGGTTAAGAGGGAGATGGGCTGCTATTTTTTTTTGTGGGAACGTTAGGTGCGGGTTTCGACCATGGTGGGGGGAAGCAAGTTAGGGTTAGATTAATAAGTGAGAGGGCTGAGGGGTTGCTGGTTTGAAAGGAGGTTTAAATAGATGGGATCGAGGTTAGGTTGATGGAGAGTCGAAAAGTGTGAGAGAGAGAGAGATAGAGGAAGATGTAATGTGCGTTTAATGAGGGGAAATGAAGTGTAGCACATGCATGGGGGATAAAGAGGCTTTTCGTGTTGGTTAATCTCAAACATTAAATGAAATAATAAATGAAGAGGCACACGATTGGGGGAGGAGGAGAGAGAACGTGGGCTGCAATTCGAATTTGCAGAGCAGCTAATCAGAGAGAAGTACAATTTGGCGCTCGATACTCTTCTCCAAGTTGCAGCGCAAAGGGCGAGGCGTTTTTTACAGTTGACATTAATGTCAGATAACTCCCTAGGCGGGAGTGATTTTCCTATGTCGAACTGAGAGGTAGAGGAGGCATAGAGAATATTTGTTGGGCAGAGAGAGGTAATGGTAGGAAAACAGGAGTTTTCTCGAGTCATGAATAAAAAGGCCGGCGGGAGGTTGAAGCGGTGGTCAGAGAAGATAGTTACAGGGGTAAGGGATAAAAATATGTGTGAGTAGGTTTTTTCGGAGGAGTTTGGGGAGTGGTTTATTTCAGATGAGTGGTAGTGGTCGGGGTTTGCAAGGCCATGGGAGGTGGAGTTGACCGGGGTAGACACAGTGGTTGGCCTAAGGAGCGAGTGGGGGGTAGCTTTTGTAGCGTTAGGGGGCTTCTTTTTTCTGAAAGACTGCATTGAGGGTTGTACTAGTCATGAAGGGGGTGGTAGAGGGATGTCGGTTGGTATTGACGAGACCAGAGGAGGCGACGGGGTCAGTCGCGGTGGTCTGCCCGTGGAGCGAGCGGGATCGCTTTTCTGGAGGATGCGCGGCGAACAGGTGGTGAAGGGGATGGAGGAGAGAGGAGGTGGGCTAGGACTAAGGTTTCGATGGGATATCTTCCACGTGGCATAAAAAAGCGAATAAGAAATGGAGGAGAGAGGAGGTGGGCTAGGGCTTCGACGGGTTATATTCCCCGTGGCAGGCATAGACGATTGGAAGAGAGGTGCGACATTGCTACTGGAGAATGTCCTTGACCGCGAACTCTTTAGCAACAACAAAGAGAAGATGAGAGGTGCTTTAGGCGGAGGGAATGTCATTGGTGGTGGGTTGTCAGAGGCGATTAGCCTCTTTAAGCGAATTTCGAGAGAAGAAGGAGTTGACTTAACATATGTTGCAAGAAGACTACTAATACCACCAGTCTGAATTCTGAAAATTCCAAACCGTAATAATAAAGTAGGATAGATAAGGGAATTTGATATTAAGGTAGTCTCACATTGTAGAGATAAGTTGATATTAAAGGCAATCATTGATTGGATGATCCTAATTTGTAGTGTACAAAAGGTTTGGGTCACCCGAGATACATTTTGTTCTCTATAAGAAATGCAAAGCTTATACATGTTTGTAATTTCGTATTTGGATTGCATGATGCTTCTAAGTTCTCATGCACCCACGATACGTGGACCATACAAAATGTGTGCAAAATTTACCTTACCAGTCGATTGAAACTTAATAATAATATTATTTATGGGTATACCCGTATATACACTAGTAAATTATCATACATATCCATTTTGGTTTTAAAAGAAGTTCTTTTCGATTGCTAGAGAGCTTCAAAAGAGAAACAATGTTTTCGTTTAGATGTCCAGTTGGCGAGATTATCAACAAGATTGAAGAAGTTGCGAGACCTATTGGGCTCGACATCCAGAATAAAAATTATAAGGTCAAATAACTTACATAGTAGAATATCAAACATAAATCAAAACCAATGCAACTCGGCTATTAATATTCTATTTAGATGAGGCTTGAAAATAATAAAGTTGGATAAAAGAAAACCTTAATGTGGAGACTGAGGTATACCGTAGACAATTTTATTAAAGCTATATAATCTTACAACAACTTACGACTCGCTTTCTATTCACATAATAAGCTCTTTTTTCGTGTATCGCATATTCTTCAACTTGCACCATTGTTTCATATGGTCGAGGTGGGAAAAGTAAAATGAGATATATTGGAATTTTATAAGGTACATATAAGTTTCTCTCGTGAATAAAATAACAACAGTTTTTTTATTTGTTTTCTGACATAAGGTAGTCACAGCCTCACAGGCATTATCAAGCATGGTAGTAGTTGGTTCTTTCTCGACTGACACATGTTTATTGCTGCAGCTTTGCAAGGAGGAGGATGGGTGACTAGCGGATTAGCTAAAAACTTGTTTTTTAGGAAGGTTTTTAAAAAAGAATTAAGGATTTAATTATTAAAAAATCATAATTTTAGGGGATTTGGAGGCCATTTTCCAGACGAATTACCTAATTCAATCCTAACCCTAATTTCGATTCAACACTAGGTTTCCATATTTTAGTTCGCCGGATTTTAGTTCGCCTGATAAATTAGAGAGAACTTGAGGTTTTAGAGAGAAGTTAGAGAATGTAAGAGAAAAATGAGGTAGATGACGGTTAGTAAAAAAAAACCTTATATATTTTGTCAAAATTTGGATAAACTTATACCACATTTGGGTAAAATCAAAATTAAATATACTTGAACCACATTTGGATATATATAACTTGACCATTTTCATATATATATATATATATGCCCACCCTAGAATAGATACCAATATAATCCCTACTGTTACGGGGCAAAACAATCATCAAACTCGATGGCAAAGGCGTAGAAGCAAGAGTAACAAGAGATGGGAGGGGAGGCTCCATCCGAGAACGTAATGATTACCCACAAATATGCCTGTGGAGGCACTGAAACCGAGAAACATATTGTCCAAGAAAACTTCAGAAACATTTATGAATTTTGATAATAGTGAAATTTTTGGTCTTGGACTTGTAAAGGGTGCAATTGTTACATTAAGCAACATCTCTGATATGTTGTAGTCTATCCAGACCCGAATTGGTTCGCCTCCACTAAGCCATAAACTTTTTATTTTCCCATCCTCATTGGAGAGATAAGAGGCGGGTTCTGCTTAAACAGACTCCAAGCTGTTAACATCGATCCCCACATGGTTATCATCTATATCATTATCTTCAAATCTCTTAACAATATCAAACTCTATTGCTAGGATATGGTTTCCTCTCTTAGAATCATCAAATAATCCCAAGTAATGCTTTGGATGAGCATCGCTAAAGTTCATAGAGGAAGAGATGACAAAAGCCATTACATGTCCTCTGTTATCAGAATTATCTTCTCACACAATAGCAATCACAATAGTAGTTGAGAAATAAAAGGAACATCCGTCGAATTGGATCGAAAGTTTGCTGGATGCATGACCATGTTTATCTACGGAAGTGTTGGATAGCTGCAATAACCCACTTGGGAGGATTGTTGAAATACCATCAACTAATACCAGTTCGACTCTTAAAATGTTTCAAGCCAGCAATCATTTATCTAGTACTTAAAAATCAAAATTATAAAAAGTATTAGATAAATTCTCCACGGAACCTATTTGGTATGGAAAAACTAAGTTTGAACGAGCCAGAAAAGCGAGTGTGCTTGATTCTCAAATTATTCTCCCATTAGTGAATTCGAAAAATTGGATCACACTAACTATTCAGACTTTTTGTATATTTCTTCGAGCAAGGGATTACGGAGTAGTTTATAATTGTGTCTATTATTCTTTTATCATTGAAAATAACGAACCATGATTTTTTTTTATATATATATAAAACAAAGTTGGCTTGTTTGAGGACTCGGGCTTATAATAAGCCGTTGACATGTTCCTATCTCATTCACGTTTCGTTGACCTTGAAAAGACAATTCATTCTTCATATAAAGAACGTGGAAGGGTATGGAAACAATTCAATTATTTTGTTTCAAAACTTTAATCCATACATTAATTATTTTGTTTGACTTTTATTATATATATATATATATATATATAAAAAAGAACAATCCGTTTTTTATCCAAATATTATGTGTTTCGTCTTGGTTCTAAAAATCAGCATGGTTTCATTTTTTTTTTAAATTTTCAAAAAGTCTCATACTAGTTGAGATATATTTTTATATACCATTAATTCTTTTAATGTTTAGGCGATGTGAGAAATGAGATTTTGGTCGTACTCTAACAAATCAATCTCTCGAAAAAAATATCATTTTAGTTTTCTCTCAGCCGATTTTCATCCACCTACTCTAATCAGGATGCATACTACCTGAGCCATAAAGGCACTGCGGATGTAGTTGCTCACTGTCATCAAACCACACCGCCTTGTTCCTTAACGTAACTCCAATCAAGTCACTCGTCTTTATACACTCCAATCAATTCACACTCAAAATTGGGTCACACTAGTGATCTATAAAGTAGTTCATTCACCTTGAATGTGGCGGCTGGTTTATAATGTTCGACATCCGATAATTTTACCCATATCACGTTCTGTATGGCCCTTGAGATCTAATACCATTTTTATTTCCCTTATTCTAAGAAAATTTCTAATTGATACATGTATATCTCCTTATCCAAGTCCCTGTGAAGATATGCATTATTCACGTCTAATTGTTCAAGATTAAATTCTTCAATGGAAAACATATTCGTGTAATTAATTCTTTTCGTTTGCTAGAAAACCAGTCTGGCTTTGTATATCTTAGAGACACTTGGTAGCATCACAAACCTGACAAGTTTCATTATAACATTCATGCTCCAGTCCATCGGATAACAACGGATAGTTCAGGTATCTTGTATTAGGAACATGAGGTCGAGAAGAGCTTCTAAAAATAAGAGTTGCTACGATCAGTTGCAGTGTGTCTGACTGCTGTTTATTGCTTTGTCCAAATAAAGCTCCTTGTTGAAGGTTTGATCCGATCAGCTATGTTTGTTGGCTATCTAGGACACCATCGACATTTATAAACACTGACTCACTTGGGCCTCTGTCGTTTCCATCAATTTTATGCCTATAATTGTACATCACTATTTTGTTGACGATCACAACTCTGTTTCATCATCTTCCTTCTTTCCTCATCCTACATGCGGTAGGAAAAATCGTCTTTTCCATAGCCGACCAGGGTGTATTTTTGTTGGTTTGGGATCAAAGTTATTCTTGCCTTGATAACTGTTGTACACGTAAGTCGCAAAACCAAAAATATTTAGATGTAATGGTGTTACAGTTTTACCACTCCATACCTCCTTAGGGTTTTTTTATTCTCTAATAGAACCGATGGACTTTGGTTGAGTAAGTAAGCTGATGTGTTAACTGCTTCTGCCCAGAATTGCTTCGGTAGACCTCACTAGATATGAATTCTTTTGGCTCTTTCTGTCAATATTGAAGCGAACCTGACAAGGTATTCTCGATCATGATCTCGTGCTAATTGCTAAACTTCTTGAATATGTTATCCCATATTTTTCACCATTATCAGTTCTAAGCTTTTTAATTTTTAGACCCGTCTCATTCTCAACCATAAATTTTCATCTCTTAAAAATATCAAACACTTCAAATATATGATTTAGAAAGTAAACCCATACTTTTCAAGAATAATCATCGGTAAAACCCATGAAGAAGTGTTGTCTTCCTATAGATGAAATAGTTGTAGGCCCCCAAAAATCAGAATGAACAAGCTTTGTCCTTTCTTTCTTTGAGGTTTTTCCACTTGTTTACCCTTTTTCTATTTTCTAAGTATGCAGTCTTTGCACATATCAACATAAATAAAATATAGACCTGGTAGTTTCACATTGAAGTGCATAATTTTCATCCCTTTCTCACTCATGTGGCCAAGTCTCTTGTGCCACATATTTGGATTTCTATGTCCTGTTGATATTTTCATTGAACAACGCTCATTTGTTGTCTTATAAAGAGTACAACTCTTTTTTCCGCAAGCAACCATCATTTCACCCTTTGACGTTTTCCAATTGTCACAATGAAAAAGCATAATGTAGCATTCGTTAGCCAACTACACTATTGAGATTAACTTCTTTATCAGGTAGAGAATATATCTGACATCTTTCATCTTTAAAAAAAACTCATTCATCTCTCATCCGATGATCTACCTTGGTAGTTTAATTTGTCGCATCCATTCCCTCTAGTTGAGTGTCTTCCTCTCGAATTTGTATCCAAGATTGAGGTAGTTGATGATTTACCCAACTCTATACTTTGAATCTCTTCATTGAGAACTATATCACGATTATTAATCATTTTTAAGTTGTTGCCTCTTGACTCTCTTATTTGAATCCCGTCACTTAGAACTATATCACGCATATTAATAATTTTTAAGTTGTTGCTTCTTCATGAGATACTCACAACCGTGACATTCCAACTTTATGGTAGGAAATATAAAAGTATCAATGCTCTTAAAGCTACATGAAATTCAATTGTTATAGAACTCAGTTGGGTTGTGATTGTACTGAGTTAATTGAGATATTGAGCTACTGATTTACCTTATGAATAACCGCTTCATTAAGTGAACTTTATTAGACGTTGATGGCTTCTTATACATACTGGATAAAGCCTTCATAAGACCTATCATGGTTGTTTTCGTTACAATATTGAAAGAAATATTATGGATGACGTTAATCGGATGATTCCAATCTTTATCTTCCATAATATTTGGATTTTTCAAGAGGGGTTGATAAATATTTTTCTAATTAGATATAGTTTTTAATCTGCACCTTCCAATACCCAAAATCTTCACCATCAATTTTTTTGAGTCTCTCATTTTCTTCGTTTATAGCCATTGCTTCCACTTAAATCTGACCCCCTTTAGATTGCTACTAAACCCGATACTCTGATATTAGCCATTAGTAAAATGCAAAACTATCATATAATAAGATTAGTTAAAGAAAAATAATAATAAAACAAACATAAATTATTAACGGAGTTTAACAAATTGTGCATACGTGTTTGATTTTATTAGAAAGGATTTTGTGAATCTGTATTTTTGATACACTCTCACAAGTTAGTTATAAGTTTTATATAGAGTTCAACACACAGAGGGAGAAAAAAAATTTCAAGAGTTATTGAGTCTTATTAATAAACCTTTAATGACTTATTAAGTGACTTCACTGGTCTCTCATAATCAAAACATCTTGAGGCCCCTCAGCTATACATATCCCAGTTGAAAACTAGTTTCAAACTGTCTTCACACTTTGATCTATACAACAAATATTTCTTGTCGTATTACTCTTGTAAACCAACTGAAGCTGAACACAACTTTGTTTTTTCAATAGCTATTATCTTTGTCAAAATCACTCGAATTCTTGTTTTCTTAGATATTTTCAAGTATTAGCATCGCATCTTCCAATAAAACTCTGATGAAATGATAACACATACCGATATGCTTGGATCTCAAATGAGATACTGAATTAGTCACAATATGAATTGAACTTTAAATATCACAATGCATAACATTATTATTATTTTTGAATCCAAACTCAGTTAGCAGATCTGAAGTCATATAATTTCTTTATTAGCTTCTGTCATTGCTACATACTCAACCAATATAGTGGATATAGTGACAATCTTCTGTAACTTTGACATCCAACTAGAAGTCGTTGCTCTAACAATTAATATATAATCGGGGTGTTTTTTCTGCTGATCAGCTTCACCTTCAAAAACTGCATCTACATAGTCTTCTACCTTTAACTTACGCTTACCAAAGTACAAACACTTTCTTTTTATGCCTATTAAGTACTTCAAAATCCACTTTACTGCTTCTCGATGAGTTTTCTTGGGCTTGACATAAAACTTATCATAACTCCCACTACATGACAAATGTCTGGTCTCGTACAGACCATTGCATAGATAGAACTCCTAATAAGTTAGGTGTAAGGAACCTTAGCCCTGGAGTATTTATCTTCCTTCATTTGAGGAGATTAATACTTGAATAAAGTGGCATGCCAATGATGTATTAAATGGCTTAGCATCAGCCATGTTAGATGTATACAAACACAATTGATGTACTTTGACTCAGATAACTGGCACGATTGATTTACATTCCAAGAATCTTCTTCACTGGACCCAATTCATTCATGTCAAATTCTTTTTATAATTGTTGCTTTAATATTCCAATATAATCTATATTTGAACATATCATCAATATAGAGTAGGAAAATGATATAACAGTCTTACATATTTTGAAATAACAACAATTGTTAGCATTGCAATTCTGGAAACTCTCATTGTGCATATAACCGTCAAATTTCTTGTAGCACTGTATTGGGGTTTGTATTAGACCATACAAACTTTTTTATATAAGAAATCCATAAAATGTAATAAATAATAATATAAATAATACAAAGCTTTCATAATAAAAACTCTCTCAAATTCTTCTTTTAAAACTGGTATCAAATACTTTTTCCTTTATTCTCATAGAGGTGTCTTCAACTGAGCAAATTTTGTATAACATGACAAATAAAATACCAGCTCAAAGTCATATGAACAATGTCAAGAGCATCAAATTAGTTTGTAAAAACTATCTTTACGGAACATTATGATTCATCCTACCATTAAGGTCATATGATAAGAGGCTTTATTACTGAAGACAAGTTATGTCCTCCACCTTTAATCAACCAGATGACTACTAAATAGCCACAAATCAATTACTTTTATGATAGTTGTTTAGTACAATAAGCTTGGAAACCATGGATCAATTAATGAAATGATAAACTTGAAAGAACTTATGAGATGCATCAACCAAGGTTGCTAGCTCCCAATCCATGTAAAAATAACTCTATATAAGTTAGAGTTCAATATAACTATAAAACAATCTCTTTCTATAATGAAGTACTCAAATAAGATGCAGAACATAGTTGATAACTTGAAATTGGCATGTAGTTTTATAACCCTGGATGATTTGGTAACTTAGTTCCTTGATGTATTGGACTCTGAGTATACCCTATTGTTGTTAGCTTAGTTTATAAGGAATTCATTCACTAGTTGGATCTTAAAAATAAATTCTTAACATTTGAGATTAAACTTGACGAATTAAATCATTTGAAAAACATTAATACTAATATTAGTCTTGCTTTAGCTAATATTATGTCTACTAACATAACCTAGAGGTCAGAATATTAACTACAAAGGCCAAACAAAATATTTATCTAGAGGCTCAGGCAAAGGTTTTAAAGGTGAATACAGTAATGAAGACAACTATAGAGGAAGAGGTTATTGAGGAATATGAGGAAGGTACAATAATAACAACAAACCTAGTTTCCAAATATATCAGAGATTTGGATTTAATCTTGTTGTAACGATGATTTTAATTATATGGGTTATGCTTCAACTGATAACTCAAACACCGAAAGTACTCAGGGATTCTACATGGTGACTTAAGATCAAATAAATGACAATGCATGGTATGCAGATAGTAAGACAACTCTTAATGCGATCAGAAATCACAACCTAATTACTTAGATACACGATTATATGGTAAACTTGTTGTCACAATAGGTAATGGTAAAAGCTTTCAATTATTAAAACAAGTTACTATAACATTCCTAGATGCAAACTATATGCATCGCATTAAATAAAATTATGTATATACCAAAAATCACGAATAATCTAATATATGTTTCCCATCTTACTTCCTAGAATCTTCTTTATTAGAATTTAATGATTATGTTTGTTTTCTGATGGAAAACAAACATGGATCACCTTATTAACTCAATCAAAATTACCATATATTTACTTGTTTGAGGCATCCTCTATAATATTCATTTTAGCTAAAGTTACCTACTATTGTTTTAAATCATTTAACATCCTTTGAAAAACTTTATCACAAGCAACCATACTATTCTTTTCTAGAATTTTGTGTGTGTGTGTACTTTATACATGCCTTAGATCATATGAGAGTCATAAATTTAAATTTAATTATGTTAAACGTGTATTCTTAGGCTATTTTGATAGTTATAAGGGTTATAAATTCTAAAGTTCTAGTTTGATGTTATACATTTTTATAAGTGTTGCTTTCAATGAGTATGAGTTTCCTTGCTATACATGTCTCCTATACACTACATGTTATGACTTTTTATTCACGTTTCCTGTAATTCTTAGTTATCTACCTTCTCAATGTTGATAAGGTTATATTATATATATATATCATATATGTTTGTAATGACGAAGTAAGAACTTGTTAAAGCGTAGCAAAAGAGTAAGTAAGGTGCACGTAATAAAAGACGAATACAAGATGAGATGATATATACGAGACGAGAATCATATAAGAAAAACCAAGTATGACGTAGCAGAAGATGGAATAAATAAGAGACAAAAGTCATAAGAAAAAACAATCATGAAGAGGTATAAAACAAGATAAATAAAGCTAGTCGAAGATCATGAAGAGATGAAAGATGAAGCTTATATAAAGATAGACGAGGGTCATAAAAAGATACAAAAATCATAAAGAGATACAAGACAGAAGTCATAAAAAACGAAACAATGATCATAGTAAAATGAGAGACAAGGGTTATAAAGAAATATGAGATGTCCATACAGATGGATAAACAAAAGTTATCAAACAGTTATAAAAAAATCACAGGTGTCATCATGTAATAGGTTACTAAGAATTATTATTAGACGATTAAACTGGATGACACGTGAAACCTTGTAATTTGCGGAATATTTATTGTAAACTCTATAAATAAGGACCACAATATATATAAAAAAACTAATCACATTTTAATAGAGAAAATATATTTACGTAAAGAAAATTCTTTCTTGAAATTCATTCATCATTTTGCCATTGTATTTGAGAAAAAAACCCCATTATCAAATTTGGCATCGTATATGGGAAACTTTTCTTTTCAAATAATTCAAGTTCCAACATTTACAAATGATGATGAGACATTTCAGAATCGAAAAAAGAGACTTTGAGAATGCGTTTGATTTGTAGTACTCTGATTGTCATTCCAATAATCACAACCCCAAACTTGCTAGATTTTAAAACTCATTCGGTCAAAGTCAGCTAGTAGCCATGGCAGCTAGTGCATGGATATATCAGGTTGAGAATAGAGTATTCCAACTATCACGGTAGCATATCAAAATCAACTCATTTGTGTGTCTTGATGGAGTTATGTAGGTTCAATATGGTCCGACTAGCGTCGCGACGTATGTGCACGACTATGTTTCACTTATGTAGGGAGAAAAACTTTATGCACAAGGTATTCATTCTACTACTTCTATATCCAACTATTAGAAATTTAGATCGATGAATTGAGACATGAATATTTTTAGTCTATAAAATTATGGAAAAAACAAAGAAAAGAAAAAAAACAACAAGTTGATATCGTGAGGCAAGTCATACGAAGAAAATAAGAAAACCATAGTAAAAACATAAAAATGAAAATGAAAAATGTTGAATATGAATAAAAACATAATGTTGAAGATAGATAAATAATTTTTTTCCCATAATACAACAAAAAGAGATCTAAAGTGGTTGCTTACATGTTACAAGAATCATTTTCATTTATCGAAGAATGCTTGAAGGAAATCTCTCTCAAAAATTTGATTCGTTCAGAATGGGTACTTATGATGCTTCAAGGGCTCTTGAGCATCACTTGAAAGAGTTAAGGAATATAATTATATGTTTCAATGTGGTTGTGGATGATGTCCTACTTTTCTGAGATTTCTTAGTGACGTTCAAGGGAAATGCTCTGACATGATTTAAATGTCTCCCAAAAGGAATGATTCAGAACTTTGAAGATATATATAGTGCCTTTAGTTATTGGTTTGTCGAGTACATAAAAATCAATAAGGAAGGTAACTATATCATGAACATGTATCAGAGAAATGAAGAGTTATAGAATAGATATGTTCAGAGATTCATGGGAGAAATAAATGGTTGGATAAGGTGGAAGGAAGAAATAATATAGTTAAGTTTCTTATTTAATCCATAAGTGATATTTTAGAAAGGCCAGACCAATTTATAAGAGTTGAAGAGTAAAAAAGATAAGCCTTTTCATGTCCATAATTTACAAAATCAAAAGTATGAACACCTCAACGAAAAAATAATAAAGAGGCGGGACATGGCTAGATCATGAAATCCTTGTTAGGCAGACCAAGATACTCATACTATCATAATCCGAATGAGAGGTTTATTCATTTGACTAAAAAACTTGAATCTGTTTTTTATAAGATCAAGTGTAAAGAAAATTATCAACCTCCTCGCGTAATACTTGCATTGAATACCAAAAGGTATTGGAGTTATCTTGTGATTATCATAATGATTATGGTCATACGACTAATGATTTTATTTTATTTAATTGTGTAATTAGGTGCAAAGGTTGATAGAAAATTGTGAGATATTTTAGTTCATCAAGAGAAAATAAGGATAAATGAGAGAAAACAAAAGTGACGAAGATCCTAGAGAGGAAGGCATGAAAAAGAGAAAAGATGCATACAATGATATACATTATCTTGGACGAGCCAAGTTTCTAGAAAAAAACATAAGAAATATTTGAAATTTCACATTGCTGGTGAGTCATTGTATCATAACTACATGAAACCAATTATTGAATTAACCTTTAATGAAGATTATTTAAGAGGGTTCGTCACTTCTCATGAAAATGGATTGTTAATTACTTTTGATATATCCAGAGTAATGGTTACGAGGATTCTGATAGATTAAGGTAGCTTAACGAACATTAGTTTTAAGAGAAATTATGGTAAAATGATTCGGTTAGCTCTACATAAGCCCACTGGCCAAAATTTGGTTAGCATAGAAGGAATATATACTGATTGTGTTAAGGATGTATAAATTCCTAAAACTACTACCAACAAAAATACTAAGAATAGTGGAAGAACTTTTTCCATGATAGTCGACGCTTGAAGCTCGTATAACAAAATTCATGGTAGATAGTGGCTACACAAAATGGATGCGTTCACCTCGTGTTTTTATCAGTGTATGGAGTCTCATTTTGGAAAATTGTTGGGTATAATGAAAGGAAGTCTCAGAGTGGTTAGATAATGTGATTGAGTTTTATTATGTCATGAGAAATTGGCTTCATAGGTATTATGAAATATGGGAGAGGGTCTGCAACTTGTAAATAATGAGGAATTTGAAAAAGAAGTTGATGAACCTAAGGATAACATGTAGTAAAACGGTCCACTGACGGAGGTATCTGAATAAAATCTAGCTAAACGACAAGTGTGCAAATCAGGAATGAATTAAATCGGAGTTTAAAAATTAAACTAGTGTAGATATTTAATTTTTTTTTTATGTTTTTCTTGAAGTGATAATGATGTTTTATGGATGAGTTTGTCTATTATTTGTCATGAGTTAGCAATTGATAAAAGTTGAGATAATTTCGTATGAAGAGGAGAGCAAGCAGAGCTTTCTATCCATAAAAAGCAGAAGTCATTATTTAGATAAATTACTCAGATTAAGACATATAAGGGAATCTATGTATCCGACTTGGGTTGGTAACCCAATGCTGGTTAAAATTAATAATGGATAATGTAGGTGTTATATTAATTTCACAAATCTCGGCCAATCATGTGCAAAATATTCTTTCCTTTTGCCTCATATTAATCTTTTGGTCGACGCAACTTTGGGTCATGAGTTTTTATCATTTATGGATGCATATTCAGGGCTCAATCATATATGATTGAAACCAGATGATGAGGAAGACAATGCATTCATGACATAAATAAATCTATATTGCTATAAAGTCATGCTTTTCGGGTTGGAAAATACAGGGTCAACTTATCATAGGCTGATTAATCAGATATTTGAGAAGCAATTAGGAAAGAATCTAGAAGCATATATTGATGACATGATTGTATAGAGTGAAAGATAGGGTTAGCAACCTGAGGTTCTATCTAAACTTTTGAAAAACTGAGAAATTGTAACCTAAGATTGAATCCATGGGAATTCTCTTCTGGAGTACGAATTGAGAAGCTTTTAGTTTGAAACCTTTGTTAAATAAGAAATATCCAACATCTAATAATAAAAGTACATATGTTAACTAGACATTTTGCACCATTATCGAGGTTCATTTCTAAAGCCTCATATAAGAGTCATCCTTTATTTGAAGTTCTTAAATGAGAAAATAAATTTAGTCGGAATGCATAATTTAACGAGGATTTTTTAGCGTTAAAGGAATATTTAACTTTAACGAAAATTCTTTCAATTCATATAAATAGGGAAACGTGATACCTATACTAATCTATATTAAAAAATATTCAAGTGTCGTTCTGATACGAGAAGATGAAGGATTTCAAAGACCAATTTATTGTCTAAGTAAAGTTTAAATGATCTTGAGATAATATATTTGAATTTTAAAAAAAAATTGGCTTTGAGTTTGTTGGTAGTTGCAAAAAAGACAAGACCATACTTCTAGAGTCACACCATCATTTTGAAAATTTCTTTTCCTCTGAGGAGCGTATTGCAAAATTCATATATATTTGGAATAGTTATAATATGGTCTATAGAATTGAGAGAATATAAGATATTATATGAACCTCATACTACTATAAAAGCTCAATTAGTTTTGGACTTCATAAACTAATTCATTGGAGAAATGATTAATAATGAGGAGGATAAGCACCCCGAACATATAAAGCGATCTTGAGTAGTTGGTTTTGGTTGACAAGGCTTCATGATTGAGTGGGTGAGGAGGTAAAATTATCTCGAGAACATCATTTCTGGAAGAAAGTAGGCAATCAGTAATGACAATTAAGATAGATGAGTATTGAAGAAATAATATTTGTTATTTTAAGACTATCAAGTACTTCCCTATCGAAAACTCAAGGCTCGAGCATTGAAAATACAAGCAACCAAATATGAAATTCTTGATGACATGTTATATAGAAAGAACGCTACATGACCGAAGTTACGGTGTCCAAATACAAATGAATCTCTATTTATTTTTAAGGATTTTCATGAAAGAACTAACGGGGCTCATTATAGACAAAAAAGTTTGATTAAATATTTCCTCATTACGGGTTTTTATTGGCCAAATTTAGTTGCATATGTTGAGAAAATGCTACAAGGATATAATATCGGTCAAAAGTGTGCCAACACTAGCCATTTCCCAAGTAACCAATGAATATAGTCTAAGTACATTGTCTTTTTTATAAATAGGGGGAAATTTTGTGGTCGTCTATCAATGACTATTGTAAAAAGATAGTTTTTTTATAGTGGTTGTTGAGTATTTTACCAAATGGGTCTGAGAAAAATATTTATGCAAGACAAGGGCTTGTGTAATATGGGATTTCTTGAAAATTCGTATTTTATTAAGATATAGGGTTCTAAGAATCTTAATGACCGATATTGGGCGCCGGTTTTAGAATGATATGATGATATAGAATGGGCTAACATAAAATGACTAGATAAATTTTCAAAAGTATTATGGGAATACATGGTGACCCCTAAGACCGCTATAGGAGAAACACCATTTGTTGTAGTATACATGATGAAGGATGTAATTCAAGCAAATGCAATAATTCCTAATTATCTAATACAATACTATTCATAAAATCGTAAAGATGAAGAAATAAAAATTAATATTCATCTGATTGAGAGAAAAGTATTATAAAATCCTAATAAAAAGAATATTTGATTCGAAGTCGAAGCCTACATTTTTAAAGAAAGAAAATTTAGTTATGAATACTTTTTTCCATGATAACAAGATAAGAATGTAGGAAATTTAGCTCCATAGTGGGATGGATTTTACAAAGTTATTTACAAAGGTCATAATGGATATATTGAATGGAAGACATGAATTTGAATATTTTGAAACACTCTTATATATTCAAAAAAATTATTTATAAAAATAATTCATAGCACGACTGTGCAATCTTCATCCCTTCTTGTGGAACGAAATAATTTTTTTAATGATGCACATTGTAAGAAAATTAGTTAATGAAATATATTTTCATTTGGAAGAAGACGTTATTCAAAAAGAGAACTAGGTGATAAACATGCACAATTAAATTATACAATTTGAAAAGGAGAAATTACGAATAAGACTCACTGTTAATAATAAGCTAATAAAAAAGTAATTAAATGAGTCATACAAATGGGTCATATATAATTATAACTAAGCGAAAATGGTAATTTATCAAGCCTAAAGTTGAAAAACCATAAGGTTACGCAATTGGCCAGTCTGAGCCCTCACTAATATGTCAAAGTTGCAAAAAGAGTTAATAAAGAAAACTTGATAGTAAAAAATCATAAGGTTATGCAATTGGCCATACTAAGCCCTCACTAATATGTCAAAGTCACGAAAATGATTAATAAACCAAGTCGTAAGGTTGAAAAACCATAAGATCACACAATTTCCCGTACAAAACCATACTAATATGTCAAATTCGTGAAAATGGATAATAAATCAAACGTAAGATTATTAAGCTATAAAGTTACACCGTTGGTCATATTGTGCCATGACTTAAATGCCAAATATATATACAGATCCGACGACGAGAAAAAAAGTAAACATATTTATTATAAAATATATATATATATATATATGTTAAGTACAAACAAGAATAAAGAATCGTTCATGGTTTAGATGGTAGTTCAAAATACGAGATACAAATAAATTTCCAAATTATATTAAAATATTTTAGAAAAGAGTTACATAACCACTCGTCAACTGTTTTTAATAACTTCTTTAGGTGGAGGTTTCAAATATAATTGAAAGTATAACAAAATGAAATTTACTGAAAATAGTTTCCATATCTTCCTCCGACAAAATTTTAAAAGAGTTGTTACATATATCTTATAAACATGTAATATATGTTGAAATGAACAGAAAAAATTATCAAAGTCAGCAAAAAACGATAGATGGTAACAAATGATGAAAGTAAGTAATATTGTTTAGATGAGCCTAGAATGGTAATATAAAGTAATTGATTTTAAGATTCAAAATAAGTAAAACGTCAACTGGATTCTATCTAGTAATATTTCCAAGCATAAATAATAAAGTTCACACACAAGATACGTTATCAAATTATTTAATATAGCCTTTAAAAAAAGAAGAAAATATTTTTTATACATTATTTTTAGCTTGTTAATGTTGTCTTTAGCAGACATTAGTGAAGTTTTGTATGTTCATCACCAATTTTATTTTTACTACAAGAAGCATTATCTTTCGAGGAAATATAATTACTACGAGAATTACGTCCAGTAAGCTTTGAATGGTGTTTTATAGGAACATATTTGATGTATGATTCATGATTAATTTTAGAGTTTTTTATGAATTAGACTAACAACAAGCTTTTTAATGTCATTTTACAATAGTTTGAGTGGTGAAACAGTGGAAAAGAGATTTATTGACTTTTTTTTTTCAATTTATATCGTAGTTTAGAGATTTTGATAGGAATTTTAAGAGAAATTTCATATATCATCAAACTAAATGTTAGCCAACCATTAGGTGTAAGTTGAATAAGTCATATTCTACATAATTATAATCATTCAAGGGTTTTAGGATGAAGTGAGAATCTGACACCCTATTCTAACTTTTTATAGAAAACAAACCTCGTCACCATTACCATAATTTGTGTAATCTCCTACTTTTAGAGAACAAATTTTGACATTGTCGATTATACCATATTTAAGAAGCTAAGTGTTGAAATCATCTTATCTTTTGGGTCAAGTTTGTTGGATGATAATACATTTCATGGTGGATGGTTTCTAATGGGATAAGAGAATCATCATTATGATAAGAAAGGTTGGAGAGTTTTAAATGTAGATTTTAGGTTTTACTTTGATTTATTCTTTAGCTTTGGGGATTATAATCATGAGTTGTTTAGTTTCTGAAGAGAATTATAGTCGTTATTTGATGATGAAGATAATAAAATGTTCCCGATTCACCAATATTTTTTTAGTCTAAATAGTTGACCACTTCGTTGGTCGTTTTGAGAATATGAGAGTTTTCGTTCTCAAAATTTAATTAATTTTGCCACATACATGCTACATAATGACAAATGTATTGGATCAAATCTTTTTCAAAAGGTATACATGGTGATGTGTAAAAATGATGTTTGATGGATAGACGATGGTTAGAGATAAGGTAGGAAAACTTCATCTTCAATTCGCAATTATAGAGAGAAATTTTATGAGTGAGAAGCTCTCAAATTTTAAAGAAAGAAAATTTTGTAAAAGTTAAATATGAATGTTCCAAATGTGGTGTCATATTGTGTCGTAAATATTGTATTGGGTCGTAAGTATTGTATTGCGTGATAATTGATGGAATTTTTAAAGTTTTCTTCATAATAGTATTATATTATTATTTAATTATTAAAGTATAAACGACCGAAATTGATGACGTATATATAATTGAATATTGACTTAAGAAGTATGTTTTTTGGTTAAAGTTGAATCTTACTTTTCATATTTATTTATAGTTTCTAAACATATAAATAAATTTAAAGACTAAAGGAAATCATGATAAATTTATATGTCGTTAAGACGTGTTTATCTTTTTTAGAGAAATGTAACGATTCATGATGATTGGTAAACGAAAAACCTTGGCAAAGGTTAAATATGTTATAGCCAATCCTCTGGTCTAGATAACTATAGAGGATAAATGGTGGTGATTACATTCGCCCAAGAAAAAAAAAAAGACCACAGAGTGAAGGATTTATAGAAAATATATCAAGAAGAAGAGAAAGGGGAAGTGGAAGTGGAAGGGTGAAACTATATAATTTGGAGGAATATAGGTTAAGCATATCGAAATGTTCATTTTTAAATAATTTGCATGAATACGCCGAAGAAAACATGAACTATGCAACCGGCAGAACGAAGTATATCTACATCACTTGTCTTATAGTACATTCGCACACGAAAAAAAGACCACAAAGTGAAGGATTCGTAGAAAATATATCAAGAAAAGCCGAAAAATACAGAAAGATAAGCAAGTACCAAGAACACCGGACCTAGCGGCCTGTCATCAAGATCGACTCATTGGTACAAATGGAATGGGAAGATGAAGCCAAGGCAACTATGGTATCAGATGCTTCATGATTTCTTCCTGAAACTGTAATTCCAGCCTCATCGAGTTCAAAATCCACAAACTTGGCAGTCCCATCCAAATATTGCATCAGCTGCCTCATGCTAGGCCTTTTGTTTGAAACAGAATGACAAAGAATGCCTAGCTTTAATACCAACTCCACTTCTTCAGCAACGTAAGTGTCTTCCAATTTGGGATCAGCTGCACCGAGCAAATCACCCATTTTCCAGCACTGAATGACTGACTCGACCAAAACAACCTCATCAGGTAGCCCCGGAGATTCTATAGTCTTTTTACCACAAGCCAGCTCAAGCATAAAAGCCCCAAAAGCATACACATCTGTACCTTTGGTAGGTATCCCACTTCGCCAAAGCTCTGGAGCCATGTGACCAATAGTCCCGACTAAACGTGTTGCCTGCGCATCATTTCCATGATCGTGAAACTTGGCCAGACCAAAATCAGCTAGTCTTCCATTAAAACCAGCATCTAAAAGAACATTGCTTGCTTTTATATCTCTGTGAAGAACAACTTGTTCCCATTCTTCGTGGAGGTAAAGTAGAGCTGCAACAATTCCTTTTATAATATGAAATCGCTGAGACCAATCAAGAGTTTGGTCGGGATCATGACTGTATAAGAGCTTTTCGAGGCTTTTATTAGGCATATATTCGTACACAAGAAGAAGTTCACCTTTTCTTCTGCAATAGCCGAGGAGCTGAACCAGATTTTTGTGCCTTAGCCTT
The DNA here is from genome assembly GCA_036936605.1 of Limnanthes douglasii subsp. nivea. Classification (NCBI taxonomy): domain Eukaryota; kingdom Viridiplantae; phylum Streptophyta; class Magnoliopsida; order Brassicales; family Limnanthaceae; genus Limnanthes; species Limnanthes douglasii. The sequence goes on along the minus strand of JAUPFV010000002.1, from coordinate 79,144,627 downwards.
TTCATACTAACGATCTCGGTCACAAATTCTTGCATTCCTTGTTTGGAATCATGAGAAATTCTCTTGACCGCAATTTCTTCTTTGGATGGAAGTTTTCCTCTATAGACTTGTCCGAAACCTCCTTTACCAAGGAGCTCTTTGTCGTTGAAACCTTGGGTTGCTTTGTACAGTTTCTTGTAGGAGTATCTTTGCGGACTGTACTCTCTTTCCCAACTCTCGAGCACTTCTCGGAACTTCATATTTCTATATAAATAAACTCCTGCAAATAAAACCAGCACCATAACCAATGATACAGGTATTATAATTTTCAATTGCCTCCGAATCTTCAGAGCAGCAGGAGATGGTGGTGGAGGAGGCGGCGGCGGAAGACTGGGGAGAGGCGGCGCCGGAAGACTGGGGAGAGACGGCTTTGGGGTTTCAAGATCTTGTGCTTTCCCATTTTTGTTAAAGCTCCATCCAAGAACATAATGGCTACTCACAGCTTTGCCCGTCGCGGCACTGAAACCAACAAACATAGAGTCCAGAAAAACATCAGACGCATTTACAACTTTTGAAATAAGTGGAACTGTTGGTCTTTGGGTTGTACGAGGTGCAATTGTTACATTTAGCAACATCTGTGATGCATCGTAGTCTATCCAAACCTGAATTGGATCACCTCCACTGAGTGTTAAATTTTTGGTTTTCCCCTCTTGGTCAGAGAAATAAGAGGCCGGCTGTGCTGCAATCGACGTCAAGTTGTTAACATCGACTCCTACATGATTAGCATCAATATCACCAACCTCTTTGCTCCTAACAGTATCAAACTCTATTGCTAGGAGATGGTTTCTTATATTCGTAGTATTGAATATCCCTAAGTATTGATTATCCTCTGCGTTGCTGAAGTTAGTAGAGGAAGAGATTACAAAGGCCATTCCGTGACCAGATTTGTTAGAAATTCCGTCTGGAACGATAGCAATTACAAAAGTAGTCGAAAAATTGAATGGACCAAATTGAAATGGAAACTGATAAAAAGCATGACCCATTTTATTCTCGGAAGTATTGGTTAGCTGCAAAAGGCCATTTGGTAGGACTTTTGCAATCCCATCTGTAATCAGATTGGCTCCGTTGAACCCATGGAATATGAACTTGTCTTGAACTTGAGCTGAGACAAAGCAAATCGCGAGAAAGATGGAAGTTAACCAGATAGAAAGCCATTGTTGAGATGCAGACATTGAGAATGTAACAAGGCTAAAGAACAGTTTGTTATTATAAATTTTCTTGTTTTTTTCTTTTGGTTTCTTTCTTCGTCTCCGTTGTACGGACGAGTGGCGAAGAAGTAGCTTAGAAGAATGTATATGTCAAATCACATTGTGTAATTTAAGACCTACTTGTGTTACTATATTTAGACCAATAGCAATATTTAGTATCAAATAACATTCTCTCTCGCCTAAGCGGTGTATTTAGATTTTGGTGCCAGTATAGAGGTGTTGACTTTATAATTTTATGGAGGAAAAAACCGTCATCAAATTTGGTGTTAAAATTATCAGTCGAAAATAATTAATATAAGTTTTATTAAATAAGTAACCATACATTTAGTTAATAATTCCCTAAAAATCTTAATGAGTCATCTTTGTTTGACATTTATTACAAATTTGTCATTAAGGTTATTTCATGCCTCAAACGGATTATCTATGTTTAGGAATTTTGTCTATATGATTATTTTCATGTGTCAATTAACTAGGTGTTAACACGTGGCACACAAATATAAAATTTGTTTTTGCATATGCATTCATTCAACCATTCACACCCAAAAAAATTATGCTGTGTGATAGGAAGTTGGAATAAAGATATTTTCAAAGAATTTTTTTTTACTCTGAAGAAAGCTCATTGCCTTCGGTGCTCCATTGATTGCCGCATTCAAGACTTACTCCTCTCCCTATTATATGCGTCTCCTCCTCACCTCCTTGTTCGGTTGATCTTCGTGCTCCATCTTCCCAGTTTCTTTGTGATTTGCTTATCGTCCAATGAAGCTCATCATCACTCTGTTTCACAGCACAAAGATTAGCCATGGTAACCCCATTAAATCTTGAATACTTGAGAAAAATAACAGTAGATAATGCTTCTTACGTGTGGGTACAGATGGATATAACCCAAAAGATTCAACATAAGATCTGGGTTGGGTTTGGAGAAAATGAAGGATGCTCGATGGAAATCAGCTACAAAAACCTTCCCCACAATTGTCACCAAGGTAATCATATTGGGCGCAACAAAAAATGATGTAAGAAAGTTAAAAAAATATTCAAAAGAAGCTGAAGCTGAAGAAATTAAAGACTGAGAACCTGAAGCTGAGTCTTTGAAAGATCTGGAACCTCCCCTACTAAACATACCATCAAGCCACAATCTTCATCGATTCCTGAAACTACAAAAGATCCAAATAAACCACAAAAACTCATAGTGCAATATCTCACATCACATGTTCTGATCAGATAAGAGAAGACAGGCTTAACAAAGCCAACTACATGGAATCTCAATATCCCTGGACTATGATAACAACATATCTTCTCCTATGGATTTAGATAGCTACCACTTTGGAAATCATACCCCAGCCCAAGAAAATATTGGTCGTCTCTCTATTACATTAATCCTAAAGAAAACAAATTGACACTAGTTTTAAAATTATTCTAAACATGAAACTTAAACAAGTTATGAGCAAAAAGAGAAATAATTATGTTGTCATCAAGTCTGTGCAATTTACAGAATCTAAAATATCTACACTTAAAAGTCCATCATGATCAAAGTTCTAAACTGGAATATTCGAGGGATTAGAAATAAGGTTTTTTTGCGCATGTTTAAGTCTATCATTCGTAAAGAAAATATCAGATTTGTTAACCTCCATGAATCTCTCATTAATATCAATCTTCATGATATTATTGCTACTAAGCTTGGTTTTTATTACTTTGTGACTAAGTCTTGTAATAAAATATGGATGTTTTGGAAAGAGGAATTGAAGATTAATGTTCTTCAGGATCATTATTAGTGTATCCACAGTGAGATTAAGACCCCCAACAACAAAAAATCCTTCTATATAACCTTCATTTATGCTAAGTTTCAGAAAAATAATAAAATCATTACTCAGAAAACTCTGGGACATATTTCTAAAATTGTTAAACAATGGTTAGTCTTGGGGGACTTTAACACTATTAGCTCCTTTACTGAGCAGCTTGGCTGTTCAACATTCTGCATGACTTTAATGACATGATTCAAGACTACTTTTTGCAAGACACTGGCTACATTGGTACTAAGTATTCATGGTCTAGCAAGTCTAAATGGAAACGCTTAGACATAACTTTACATAACTAGGTTGGGTCAGATTACTTTTATGACACTAAAGTAACTCACACGCACATTTATTTATCAACATCATTAATGATAATATCAATCACAAAAAAGCTTCAAATTTTTGAACATGTGGACTCTTGACAACAATTTCTTTAATTTTGTTGAAGCTAATTGGAATCAAAAGATGGAAGGATTTCATTTATTTCTCTTCTGGAACAAAATTAAAAGACTCAAAGTTGCTTTGAAGAATTGGAATAAAAAATACTTTGGAAATATATTTGACAAATTTCTAGCTACCGAAGAACCTGTCAAATCCTTAGACATTTAATATTAGAACTGTAACAGTCTAGAAGAAAAAACAAGTTTTCTAAAGCTAATGTTGACCATCTTCTAGCCATGGCTATAAAAGAGGAATTATGGTTACAAAAGTGCTAATCTGCCTGGATTAAAGAGGTAGATAGAAATACCAAAGCCTGACATAACTATGTGAACAACAAAAGGAGAAGATGAAGAATCTCAAGAATCAAAATCAACAACAATTGGATAACAGATGATGATCAACTCTTCAGTTGAAACTTATTTCAAGGATATACTTTCTTATAATAATCTAAACGAATAGAATATTTTGATGAATGATATAGTATTCAATCTAATTCCTAATATTGTGAATGATGCAAATAATAACTAACTAGTTGCTTCTCCAATAGAAGAAGACATTCACAGAATAATCCAAAGCTTCAAGCCTTCAAGCGTTGTGGGAATGGATGAGTTTAATAGATGCTTCTTTTTTACCTGCTGGAACATTAAGGAAGACCTTTGCAATGCCAAGAGATCTTTCATTCTTGGACAAGACATACATAAAGTAATCATGGTAACTGGCATTGGCTTAATCTCCAAAACCTGTAATCCAAAAAATTGGAAAGACTTTGGCCCATCAGCCTTTTCACTATGTTAAACAAAATTATGTCAAAGATTCTCAACAATAGATTATCTAACATTATTCCAAATATTATTTTAAATATGCTGGGAGATTATGTTAAGGACTAAAAAATTCAAGACTGTATACTCATTACTAAGGAGTCGATTCATGACTTAAGAAGGAAAACAAAAGCTGCTAACATAATGATAAAAGTTGGCATATCGAAAGCTTTTGATAATTTTTCTCATATATTTATCAGTAAGGTTCTAGCATATTTTAAATTTAGCATCATATTTATAATCATAATAAGTAGTTTAATCAAATCTGTTATTCTTTCCATTATTATTAACGAGAATGTTATTGGCTTCTTTAGACTAAAAAGGGAGTGAGACAAGATGACCCTTTGTTCCCAAGTCTCTTTATAATGGCTGAAGAAGTCCCGATTAGAGGAATCAATTCCCTGTTTAAAACTAACGGATCCTTGAAATACTTTTGTAGAAGCAACATCAGTATCCCTTGTTTTGAGTTTGCTGATAATTTACTGATTTTTACTAATGGTTTTGCATCATCAATGGAAACTATAAGATCTTTATTACATCATTATTAGGATATTTTGGGTCAAGCTATTAACAAGGAGAAAACAATGATAATTAATTTTGGAAACTTATCTCAAGATATGATTAATGCCCTTGCTATTTAAACCAGCTATAACACTAGCCTTCTTCCAACTACTTATTTGTGCATTTCTCTCAATTACAAATAATATCAAAGTAACTTCTCTTCTCTCCTTAATAAGATAAAAAAATAAAATTAATAATTGGGAGGGAAAAAAGCTAACATATGGTGGTTGATTAATGCTTATAAACTTTGTTCTAATATATATTCCTTCTTATTGGATGCAGAGTACCATTTTTCCTAAGACAATCATCTCCAAAATACACTAACCATCTTTTTATTCATGTTCTTTTTCTTGGATTAGTTGGTCTTACTTTGCATATCTATTCAAGGTCAAAATCAACAAGTATATGTCTCTAATTCACATTACTAGATGCTGGGTCTGGTCTTCCCCTAACAAAGTTCATATCAAAAGTATTCTTCCTATTATCACAAATTGGGTTATTTGGTAGACTAGTAACATATTTATAATCAAATGGAGCTCTTTCTCTACTATCTCATCTATTAATCATATTAAGAATATTGTGTCAAGTATTGAACATACAAATCCTTTTAAATATAAACATTGGAAATACTGTGAAAATGCAACTATATCTATGGGCAATATCAATCACCTCAATAAGACCAAAAACATTACTCACCTCACTTTGAATCCTCCTCTTCTTGGAAGATACAAGCTCAAAACTCATGCGTGTTGCCTTCCCTCTGTGGAATCAAGTAGAGGAATTATCATCAGAAACAACAATGACATGATCATTCATGGTTATAACAATCTCTAGGGAAAAATTTCCCCTATCAAAGTTGAATCAACGCCTCTTCAAGATGTCCTTCTAATCTGTAAATTATACGGTTAAAATATGATTTTCATATAAACTTATTCTGACGTTTTAGACTCTCTTATCTCGTATGGCCATTTCCATTTTCTTTTTAATTTATATCAAGAAACATTAGATCATTAATCTCCCCTTCAATGAATCTCCACCATATTTTCAGAGAGCAAAATCAAGAGGCTGATTGGCTCACTAGATGGACTCTGAAATGTAAGATGAAGATGGACTATCTCAACTTACAGGCTCATAATGATCTCAAAGCTATTTGCTTCTTAGAAAGTCTAGGTGTGGTTTATATAAGAAGAGAATAGAATTCCAAGTCTCTTTATCTTGTTTTTCGTTAATCTGCCTATTTATTATTATCTTGAATCTTTATCACTGTTCTTTTGTTAATTAACATTTGTTTAACATTTTTTTATTAATATTCCCTCTTATAATCTAGCTTATCAATCTCATTATCCCATGAATTCAGCGGAAGACTTTTTGTTTGATTATCATTACCCGAGTTATCCTTGAGCTCTTTCCTCAACATAGGCATCTTCATCTCATTATCATAAACTCGATTTAGGTTTCTTTGTTATTCAATATAACCTTCCTTTGTTTCATGACTCAATTTAATTTGGTTCCTTACTTGAAATTATAAAATCTAATTCTTCTTATGTCCTTGAATTTCTCAAGAGTAGAACAAGCTTTTAATGTCATTGAATGAATCAATAATCCTATCTGGATTATTCTCAAGGGTCGAGTGAAATCTTGTTCTTCCTTATTATCTTATGTTAAATCAGATTTCATCAAATTTCTCCTCCTTAATCCTTTAAGAATAAATTGTGTCTTTGCTCGAAGGATCTTTTGTTTATTAGCTAATCAACTCTCTAATCAGATGTTTCTAAAAATCTTAGAGTTGTCATTTGAGGGAGTCTAATTGTCTGGCTGCAAATATTTGAAGGGAAACCTCTTTTGACTGAAACATTAGAAGCAATATATTTGTTCTAATTTCAATCTTTAAGCCTTGTAAGCCTGGTCATTCTTAAGCTTAAATTGGACTTTATTCTAACCCATTCTTTGGGCCTTTCCATTTTAAAAAAGTTCTTTAGATGGAAAAAACAACTAACACCCAAAATACCCATATTTAGTTTTTAGCCTTCTACATTTACTTTAACATTTTTACTTTTAATTTTATTGATTTATATTTTTTTTACTTTTCACTAAATTATCCTATTTACATTAATTCTTCACCTACTAGCCATAATACTATTTAGTTGTTATCATCTGATTAGCCCACTTAATTTAAAATAATACGACCCAATTATTTTTTATCCAAATTATTAAACCCTAATTAATAAAATAAAGTAGATCGGTACATTTAATTTATAGAGATAAGTACCCATAAATACACTCTCAAGTATGCCATTACCACAAGATACCCAAAAAACTATAGTACCAAAAGGTACCTGGACCTAAAAAGTGGACAAACTAACCTCAATACTATAAATAAGCTCTTTTAGGTTGAAAACTTTTTTTTTATTCTAACTCCAAACGTTTCACTACACATTCCCTTACAAATTTAATAAAAAAAATTAAGTAGTAAATGTGAAATCCTTAAACCCAAACCAATAACTCGTGGAACGAACCAAAGTACCTTTTTTCTATCGGCAAAGTCTCCGACCATCATTACTCACTCTAGGGAAGTACTAAGAACGTCGATAGCCGCTCATTGTCCACTGAATAGACATATTCGACGAATAACTCACTAGTTTTGAAATTGTTAACTTAAGTCACCGTGATATGTATCTTAATAATAAAATAGCATCCGTGATTATTGCTTTTTTAGGGTATGTATAATATATTACATGTCCGTTATTAGTGTATCTATAGGTTCATAAGTATATCTTCGATTAGTGGTCATTTCTGGTATTGGTGGATTTTACGTTTCGTGTTAGTTTCCATGGTTTCGTAATTGTATGTATTTTGTTCATTTTGATTGCGTTGTACTCAAGCTATTGGTTCGAAACAATCGCATGAGTAGACTATGTGTGTTATTTTTCTGTAATAACATGCATGTATATTTTCAAATAAATCGCGCGATCGGTTGTTATTTATGTAGAACATGCACGATGATTTTTAGAGTATCAAAGAAATCACAAGGTGAATTTACAGGAAAAGTGTTATTATTTTATTATCAAACAACTCACATTTGTCTTAATGGAGGCAATATGATTGTAAAATGATGTTTGTACAGATCAGGATTAGTGAACATCATAAACGTACTGAAAAGAAATATGATTACGGCTGAAGAAAATAAAGCTACAATAGACTCCCTTCTACACATTTTTGAAAGCATCATTCGACATCCAAAATGAAAACATGTTGATGGAAAATTAAGTTGATTGATAAGATAGCGAAGACATATTTTGTCGAGGACAAAGCTTTCTAAATTGGCTCTAAACTAGTGAAGCTAACTACAAGCGATGCAATGGACATATGCGGGCTTAAACACGAAATTGAGGAAATACTTCTCACCAAAGCCGAGGATTTATTTTTCGACTCGAAGAAGGTGTTGAGAATAACTCGAGATTAGTGAAAAAGTACTACTTAAGTACCCACTATAAGAAGCTGAACGGACAACTAGCAAATCGATATCGAATGATGCGATAAAGGTATCTTTATATGTGAGGTTGTTATTTGTGTAATTTTCATTTACACTAATCTATCATGGTGTGGAATTTATTATAAGAAGGTATATACAAAACATAAGGGAAATAGGGGAGCATGTTGCAAAGGATGTTGCTCCAGTGTTGATATTGTTTATTTTCTATACACTGTTCTACTCAGTTTCGGGAGATATATTAGGTTGTTTCGGGAGATATATTAGGTTGGACGGCGGTGTATTATGTCGAAGACATGGGAAAAATAAGCGACTACGGTTGGTCCAGAGTAATATTGGAGAAGCTTCTCTGGTCAATTAGAAAATGTTTTACTGTAGGAAATCCTGATAGAGTTATCAGCTATGTTGCACTTTTATTCGTAAGTATGATGTTCTGAAATGACATGTAAGTTTAAAAACAATGAGGTAATGCTAATAAAATTTATGATGCATCTTTTCATCATGGAGCACATAACGATTGGGTTTGATCTCGCCAGACCCGACATAATCTCAAGATATTATAAATGGTGGGGATTGGAGTGCAAGCGGCAACCATAGACATTCATGTTCAAAAATATTATTATACTTAGTAAATAACTCACGCAATAAGGGAGTTAAAGGAACACGCATATATGTAAAATTATTAAACATGCATGGGTTGATATAATACAACATGCATGTAGTATGTTTTATTGAATTCGCGTGTAGTTTTTAACCAAGAGAAATCGCATAGCTATATTTTAACAAAACTCTCATGTTTGATGCACCAAATGAATCACATGGTGTTTAGGAAAACAGTACGATGACTAGTGACGTCTCTTTTAATTGTTTGTTTTTCACTGGATAGGTTTTGAAGACTGAGCTAACGTTCACAGAGTCTGAAAGAGAAGCTTTTAAATGCATTGAAATTAGTTGGACCCCGATGTTGAACCTATTTTACAAAAGGGAAGGCCTACGAAAATAAAGAAAATTATGGCCCAACAAATAAGCAAAAAGCAAAAAACCAAAACAGGCCAACTTCCGACCACCAAACCCTGATCAAATAACCTATCAACCCTTTCTAAAACACCAACACAAATATCCCTACCTGAAATTGGGGGCACATAAGATGAATTTGAATAACCACTCCATGATTTGATAGTCTAACACAACTTGACTCTAAACAATTCGATGAAGACTATAAAAGACGTCAAAGAGTGGTTCAACGACATCCAAATATCTAACCAGTATTAGTACGAAGAAAAAAATAATTTTCAAGAACTGTACATGTTATGTTTTACATCAAAGATTGGAAAAAAAAAGAATACGAAAATGTATAGAAATTCTTTTAAAAATAGACGTTTGAAGCATTCACTTGTCAAAAAAGAAAGAAAAGTACATGTCTCTGATGTCTGGTACCGTTGGATATGTTTTAGCATTTAGTATATATTGTTGTATATGTTTTAGTAATTACATGTGTGGCATTGTTGAGAGTTAGCTTATTTAAGTACTAAATATGAACTAAAACGAAAAAACAATAAGATGTTGAAAATCAATCCCTTGTGAAAATATTTTCTCTACCTTTTTATTCTGTATATGAAGAGGTAGCCGAAGATGTGGGTTTGGTACAAACTGAGACGGTACCACCTGAATCTATTTATATATGTTTCACACAAAGATGGTTCACGATAGTACCACCTGAATCTATTTATATATGTTTCACACAAAGATGGTTCACGATAGTACCACCTGAACAGGATGAAGATACCATATCAGTGGACAAAGCTAAGGAGGAGGGAGACGGAACACTAGTGGACCAACCTGAACAAGCAGAGAACCACACCATACAAGATGGAAACACTATAGAAGTGGACCAATCTGAAGAGGTAGTCTACGATGTAGCTAAATGTGTCTAGTACCAACTGAAATTGTATCAATTAAATATGTTGGATTATATTCTAGTTCGTAATCCATGCTAGTCATCATTAAATATGTTGGATTATATTCAATTAATATCATCAAATCCATGCTAGTCATCATAAAATATTTTGGTATTTTTTGCACATAATGTGCGAGTATCGTGCTCGTCTTCGAACGTAACATGCGAAAACGAGCACATAACAAGATTTGGTTTGCCTATAATATCATAATCTCTAATCTAAATATGACTTATAAATACCTAAAACGTTAATCATCATAAACCTTACCGTTAACAACTAACAAAACATACAATAAACAACTTAAAATATACAAAGATATTTTTTATTTTATTTTATGAACACAAAAAGTTAAATAACTAACCAGAACCAAAACTTAAACAAATTATATCATAGAAATTCTGATTTGTACCTTGAAGTAGATGCGAACTCTAACTTAAAAAGAGTGGACTTTGGAAATGGATATTTTTTAATTTTTTTTGGTTAATATGAGTGAGAATATATGATGAAAGATAGAACAAAAATGATTTATATATATCACATCGAGCGAGAGACGTAACAAAAATATGATGAAATATAAAATTGAGAGATATAAAAAAATTATTACAAGATAAAGCATGGTCCAATATCTTTCTCGATAGGTTTCGTATATTTATATTGAAAACTAAAAATATATGATTTTCTGTTTAACATATTAGTATATAAAATAAGATACTACTTTTTGTTCCATACATTTAGCGAATCTAATTTTATAATACATAACAGAATATGTATAGAAAATATTTTCTCAAAATTAAAATAAATATATTTTGAAGAAATTTTAGTATCAAAAATTTAAATTTAAATTTTCTTTTTAGATAACTTGAAAAAAAATCATAATAAAAATAAAGATTTAAATAAATTATAACTAGAATATAAAAAGTTTTTGAGTTTTGGTTACGTTTTATTGCTCGGTTTGTGGTGGTTTTGAACTATAGATGGTTCTTTTGCTATCCATTTTTCTTGAATTCATCGATTTCAAGATTTTAAGATGTGCCACACAATTTTCACGAGTTGTATATTTGTGGATAAATAGTCTCTTATGCGAGAAATTTTTGGTACTTCCATATTACATCCATAGAAGAGTTAAAATATGGATAATTGATCAATCCGATCATAAGTCATGTTTACCTATGAAATTGTGTGACATGTTAGATGATTTTTTTTTGTTCTAGTTTTTTTTATTAAAAAAATAAAGCATCACACTTAACGTGAAGTTTTTGGAGTCGATTCTAAAATTCTCTTGATCTCTGCTTCTTGGCCTTGATGTTTTGGTCGAACAAACATCATACTTGACGTGAAGTTTTGCGTGCACTTTAGTATCAGCCAATAAGACTTCTTTAAACCAGTCCTACCCTACCAAAGGCGTGTCTTTTTTTTACATTTTCTTACTACTTGTGGTAAATGGCATAATTTATTTGTCCATGTAATCATATCTTTACAAACTTGGAGCCACGTCCTTCTCCAGAATCTCCACTGAAACTTTTTGGCTCAGTTCATCTCCAACGTCTATATTTTCGGTATATTGGCATCAACTACATGCCTTGTCGAATTATTGCATTCTTCTATTTCTTTATGCTTGTGGCATACTGATATTTTCCTCAATAAACTGTATGATTTATTTTTTGAGAGGCGAACTCTTGCTCGCTTTTTTAGTTGGATGCGACACCTTCGCATTTGTAATGGTAGAAATTGTTGCCCCTTCTAACCCCTCTTCCGGTGATAACTCTACATACTCTTCCTCCCTATGAGGATAATTACCCACATAGCCCGTGTATATAACCCGCAACTAGTATGCTAGGTACCGGAATTCTCCAAACCTCCTACCATATCTCCTACAACTTCAATGTTTTAGTAAACACCTTACAATCTATATATGGTGCGAAGAAGGTACAAATCAACCAAAAAATAAAAAATAAATACCCAATCACGAAAGACAATAAGATTCATTTAAAGATCTTTCACTACCTTTCGGTTTCCAAGTTCGACAATAAATCATCAAATATTTTATATTAGAGGACTCTCAACAATTAGAAATATATACAAATTGGTTCTAAATCCATTTAAAATCGGGAAGATCATCAAACAATTTAAAAGCAACATTGATGAACAAGAAAAAATATAAATGATCTTTTCTACCTAAAAACTATATTCAACGCTCGAGTGTTCAAACTTTTTCAATTGATCGGGACACAATATTATATTTTAAATCAACACTCTACAATCATTGGGCACCAGTTGAAATAGGCAAACCTATGTGACCTTAAAAGACCGTAAAAGGTCCGAGTTGAGACTAAACGGAAGCCCATGCTCCAACATTTAAGTAAACAAAATATCTTTTGACATGATAACTAGTATAATATTCTCTAGCAATACGTTCACTACGACTACAATGTATTACATTGTCTTTCCATAAACAAAATAATTTTTTCACTAACGTATAGTTGACATGATAATGTACATCTGATTGAACCAAGGTTGGCCCCCATAGTAACATCTAGTTTTAACTCACCAAGCAAGGGAGTCTCTGTGATCAACGATAATCTCCTTCAAGGGCATTGCACCATGACTATTTTATAGGGTGAGTGATCTGTTATGACTTGGATTTGATTGTAGCTCTTTCCCAAAATTATATTTCCAAAACTTCTTGTGTTAATCATGACTATTCTGACTTTAGCTTCTTAATTAGTTATTAAGAAAAAAAATCTTGTACAAGGGAACCAAAATCTGGTTGACTTGGTTGATATAAGAACCAGAAGCAAGGTACAAGCTGAAGAGAAGGATTTAATAAAGTTTGGAGGAAGAGAAGGACCAGCGGAGCTGTGTGACTCCACTGTGAAGGTTCGAGAAGAAAAGGGTCTGAGTGCTTTCAAACAAAGGTAAAGTACATAGAGTTGAATCCCTAAGTAACTTATACCATGGGCCAACTAATAAAGACCCGAGCCCAATAAGGAGTCCAACAAATCCAAGCAATTCAAAAATAAATAACAAAACCCAAATTGAATAAAAGGCTAGTAAAGCCCAAGTAAGAAGTACAGCCATGGTTCTAACTCTCCTCTCAGCTCTCTCTCTCTCTCTCTTACATAAACAAGAAATAGTACAACCATTACGAACAGAAGAATATTCCCAGGAGTGCTTCCCAATGTAACAACCTAAATTGGATGCTTTCACCATAGACTTGTACTATATATATCTGCAAGAACAGAATGTAAAGGTGTGAGAAAAATGAGAAAACAAACATTCTTACTCTCTGAAAATTTACTCTCTAAATCACTCAAAATCTCACTTGGTATCAGAGCAGACTTTCATTTCCTGGAGAATGGCAAACAATGACTCACCCTCCTCTACTGAAACTTATGTCACAGCTCCTTACTCTAGTGATATCCTCAATGATGGAGGCAGCCACCTGAATATGAACAAGATGGCATCATTTACTTCTATCAGGTTAGATAGAAACAATTTTATGATGTGGAAGACAATGGTCTTACCAATTATAAGAGGAAATGACTCAGGAGAGTTTATCACTGGTGAGGACCATGTCCTCCCAAAAACATTACTGACATAGATGGAAATTTCACCCGAAATTCAGCATACAAGATCTAGATAAACAAACACAAACTTCTTATGGGTTGGTTGTTCAACACTATGACCCCAGAAGTTACCTCTCACCTGATGGAAGAGAAAACTGCAAAGGGTGTATGTGATGCTGTTGTGAGACTAACCGGCTCACAAACAAGATCGAGAATAATGCTTCTCAGATATGAGTTTCAAAATACTTGAAAAAGGATCTTTAGCAGGATCTTCGTACCCATTGATCACTTTATGTCTCACATACTGGCTGGATTAGAATTAGAATACACTCTCATTACTGTTAGTCTGGCAGAGAGGGTGGTGTATAACTGGTTGGATTTGCAGTCTACTCTCTTAACCTTTGAGAACAGACTGCTACAACTGAACAAGACCACTCAGTGTCTGGCAAGCCTGAATGTAGCAACAACAAACTTCAGAGGTGACAATAAACAAAACAACTACAACAACAACTCTAATAAATATAGAGGAAAAAACTCATATAGAGGACAAAACAGGTCAAACAGAGGGAGATATAACTATCAGCGTGGTAGATCTACCTACAAGGAAGGCAGAAGTGGCAGGTACACCACTCTAAACAGACCAACATGTCAAATATGTGGTCGTTATGGACATACAGGTCTATATTGCTACTACAGAGATGATCAAAGTGTTATCGGGACTATACCTACACTTCGGGACAAGCAAACCCAAGAGCAATGCGCCCTTTTAACTACTCAAGACTCAACAGAAGAGAATGCATGGTTCCTCGATGATGTAGCCCAGAAAGTCCAAACAAAAGCCTTTTTTATTTTATTTTATTTTATTCAAATATCTTATGTATTTAAATCAAATCTAATTATATTAAGATTTTATTTTATTTTATTTTAGAATATTTATTTTATTTCCTTGTATTCTAATTTAGGGTTTTGAGAAGCTATTATATAAAGCCTCTTATGCCTTAAGTTATTTTAAGTTTTTGGAATAATATATTTTTATCTCTGAAAATTTCAATCTTTGTTACCCTAAAATTAGGGTTTCAACATGTTACTCTTGAATTAGGGTTTCATCTATCGTTGCTTCTTCTTCTGTTTCCTCCGCGTCATCAGTTTGTTATCAGAGCCTCAGTTCCTGCTACGGGTCAAGCATGTTTCTGAATCTTGATTTCATCTGATTCAAGGTCTAAAGGAGAGAACAACATACGGCCATGAAGATCTCAAAGATCGTTTGGTATGCGGGAGACACACTAGGCGTTTCAATGACGATCATATTGACCGGTTACTGAAGGAGTTTAAATTGGCTACCGATTATCGAATCAAGGTAAATATTGCTTATCGAGATGCTGTCTCAGGCTATGAAGAGGTTTTCAAAACCATTTTTTTTATCAACTGGACATAGGGATGTTGTTTTCAGGCTATGAAAAGGTTTTCGAAACTATTTTTTTCCTTCAACTGGATGGCTTCAATGTTACTTTGAATAAAGAACACTCGAGAAGAATTTATCTTATTCCGATAAGGTCAACAATTATAATTCCCAATGTAACGATTGAATAAAATGAAATATATAATTTAGGTTCTTGATGGTGATGGTGTTGTGAATTCGAGGACGAATTCTTGTCAACCAGGAGAGGATGATGTAGCCCAGAAAGTCCAAACAAAAGCCTTTTTAATTTCATTTTATTTTATTCAAATATCTTATGTATTTAAATCAAATCTAATTATATTAAGATTTTATTTTATTTTATTTTATTTTATTTTAGAATATTTATTTTATTTCCTTGTATTCTAATTTAGGGTTTTGAGAAGCTATTATATAAAGCCTCTTATGCCTTAAGTTATTTTAAGTTTTTGGAATAATATATTTTTATCTCTGAAAATTTCAATCTTTGTTACCATTAAATTAGGGTTTCAACATGTTACTCTTGAATTAGGGTTTCATCTATCGTTGCTTCTTCTTCTATTTCCGCCGCGTCATCACTGGACAGTGGAGCCAGCCATCATGTGACAGGGTCCACATCTTATGACTCAGAAAACTGAGTACTCTGGTAAGAATTCTATTGTTGTTGGAAGTGGAGAAAGACTTAGCATACATCACATAGGAAAAACTGACCTAAAAACATCTATATGTTCATCATCTTACTTTATGTAACCCTGTTTATGTTGAATTTCACAAAAATTATTGTTTTATCAAGGACAAGAGAACATGGATGGTGATGCTTACAGGGACAACTAATCAAGGTGTCTATTAGCTGGACACACTCACCGGGAATAGCAAGTCTAGTGTCAAAGGTCTATGTCAGTCTCTAAACGTTTTTACTACTTCTAGTCTACATGAGGGTCAGTCTGAGTCTAGTGTCTTTGTTTCCCTAAAATAAGGATAGCATAGGAGGTTAGTCCATCCTTCATATAGAACTCTAGGTATTGTTTTGAAACTATGTAATCTGTTTACCATTCAAAGAAACGAAAACTTGTTTTGTGACTCCTGTCAACTTGGGAAATCTCACTTTTTACCTTTTAATAGATTTGAATCTCACTCTAAACAGGTCCTAAACCTAATTCATTCAGACCTATGTGGACCATCTCCCACTATTTCTAAAACTGGTTTCAAGTACTACATTGTTTTTGTAGATGATTACTCAAGTTTCAGTTGGGTATATCCACTCAGACATAAAGGAGAAGCTCTCACCGTTTTCAAAACTGTTAAAACATTTGTTGAAAATCAGTTCAGTAGGAAAACCAAAGCTTTTCAATCTGACTGGGGTGGAGAGTTTAGGTCTTTTGTACGTATTGTAAGAGAATGTGGCCTTCTCCTTAGGGTTTCCTGTCCTCACACCTCTGCGTAAAATGGTAGAGCTGAGAGGAAGCATAGACATCTGATTGAGACAGAGCTGACCTTGTTGTCTTAGTTTAAAGTTCCATTTTCGTACTGGCCAGAGGCTTTCCTCACTGTTGTGTACCTAATCAACAGATTACCTACACCTATTCTAGGAGATGTATCACCTTTTGAAACACTATATTCAAAGGTTCATCAACAAACTACATTCTACGTTTGCTCTCAAAGACTTAGGTGATCTAAACTATTTTTTGGGGATCGAAGTGGTCACAGACTCAACGGGATTTTACCTATCTCAACAACAATACATTTTGAATCTATTACATACAATGGGACTTACCAGTACGAATGCGTGCTCCACTATAATGCGTGCCACTCCTCCTTTTTCTCTTGGTGATGGAACTCCACTACAGCACCCTACACAATGCAGAAGCATTTTAAGCTCGCTGCAATATCTAATTCCCACAAGAGCAGACATTTCCTATGTAGTCAAAAAAGTAAGTTAGTTTTAACAGAACCCTACAACTACTCATCTACACGCTGTTAAGCGAGTGTGTCGGTACTTATCTGGGACTATTTTGCTAGGGATTCACATCAACCCCAGCCCTGAGTTACAATTGCGAGGTTCTACTGATGCAGACTGGGCCTCCTCTATTGATGATCGACGCTCGGTGGGTGGCTACTGTGTATTATTTGGGGACACCCTTGTCTCCTGGTCCTCTAAGAAACAGCATATCTTGGCACGATCTAGTACAGAATCCGAATACCGTGCACTTGCAAATCTATCTGCTGAACTGATTTGGTTGGTTTCAATCTTGAAAGAACTCAACTTTCCAATTTCTCAGTCACCGGTCATTTGGTGGGACAACTTGGGAGGTAGCTCCCTTGAATGCAACCCTGTCTTTCATGCCCGAACGAAGCATATCGAACTCGACGTTCACTTCTTCAGGTATCAAGTTCTTCAAGGGGCTCTTGACATCCAATACGTACCCTCTCATGACCTGATTATTGATCTGCTCACGAAACCTTTTCCTCAAAGACGGTTCCTGTTTCTTCGTGACAAACTTGGACTGACTGATTCAATCCTCTATTTGACGGGGGATATGAGAACCATAAGAAAGGTACAAGGTGAAGAGAAGGATTTACTAAAGTTTGGAGGAAGAGAAGGACCAGTGGAGTTGTGTGACTCCACTGTGAAGGTTCGAGAAGAAAAAGGTCTAAGTACTTTAAAACAAAGGTAAAGTACATAGGGTTTAATCCCTAAGTAACTTATACCATGGGCCAACTAATAAACACCCGAGCCCAACAATGAGTCCAACAAACCCAATCAATTCAAAAAGAAATAACAAAACCCAAATTGAATAAAAGGCTAGTAAAGCCCAAGTAAGAATTACAGCCCTGGTTCTAACTCTCCTCTCAGCTCTCTCTCTCTCTATGTTACACAAACAAGAAATAGTACAACTATTACTAATAGAAGAATATTCCCAGGAGTGCTTCCCAATGTAACAACCTGCATTGGATGCTTTCACCATAGACTTGTACTATATATATCTGCAAAAACATAATGTAAAGGTGTGTGAAAAATCAGAAAAAAACATTCTTACTCTCTGAAAATCTACTCTCTAAATCACTCAAAATCTCATTGTTGACCTTAAGGTTACCGATGTGTATCTTTCTATAGGAAATAATTATTTATGCGAGGGTTCCATATCTATCGTTCATCCTAACTATTTTAATGTTTGGATTGGTATCTAAATTATCATTGCATACTTAATAAACTATCATAGTTCCAACTGTCAGTTACATTGCAACTTCACATACTGATTTAGAAGGATTCTCATTGGGAACAATTGGTTGATCTAGAAGTTTGCAGTCATCAATAATTTTTAAAATCTTTTCTTTCAGAGTTCTTCATTTTCAGATGTGGTGGCCAATATTGTTATTGTAATTACATAACTTGTTAGGATTTTTAGAATACTTTCAAGACCATATTTTCTCCGATTTCTATAACTGGATTGAATCTTTAGCTGAGTCATAGATCGTGGATATACCTTTCTTGAGCTCCATATATCAGATATTTGAATGCATACATTATTGAGTATCTTGAAACATTACTTGTCTTCTGTTCTGATTGCAATAATAATTATTTTGGAAGAAATATTGTCGTTAAGATAACTCGACGATATGTTTTCCTGATTGAAATAAAAGAATAAACGTGGAGCCTTCATGGAAGTCTTGCTCATATAGTCTCGTTAATCATTATTTCCTGATCTAACTTGGCTAGAAATTGTCTGAAGAGAAGAGCCAATCATTTTATCATATCTTTGGCCAACAAATCGGGAGGATGACTTTCCTCTATACAACGCAAGCCACCAAATTTATGGTAGTTTTTTAGGTTATTCTTGGTTTTAATAAACCTCTTGTTATAGTCATACATATTCTCATTGATCTTGATTGTAGTGGATTATGTAATCCACATCTATGCAGATTATCTTACTCTAATGAATTAGTCTCGGAACACCCTCGATAGAGATTCTAATATACAAATCAATCATGAAAGAAAATATTTGAACCATGTTACAACGCTACCTCAGAAGGTCATATATAAAACTCGGTAAATGAGCATATTCATTGTTACCAAAGTATCTCGTTTTAGAATTTCTCGATGTTATAATTGAGTTGTCTGCCATATCCCATTTGTCCATTTTTTACTGGTTGAATATTCTAGTGAAATCGTCTACTAATATTTCCGGTGTTATTGGGGACGTGGCAATAATAGATGGTAAGTTTACTCCTCTCGTCAAAGGTAATTATAGATTGGCGTACCCGAGATTCGATTCTTTATCTAAAGTATTTATTATTGATTGTACCCATACCACTGTAAGTTATTATGAGTGTTTCCAAGATTAAACATAGGGTTCGATAATGCTATTAGAAAACTCGGTAGGTTATTTTCTTCTCCGTTACCGGGCTCGACCCGGGCAAAAAGAATTTCATTACGATGGCAAATACGATATTTTTTACTTAAGTTAGCAAGATAACACCTACGCTGAAGACTTTCATGTTATTCAATTGATCCTTAATTGGCTTGGGTCGTGAGTGTTAATCTCAAAGAACAACTCTCGCATGAAATATTTTATGTGCTCTCAGCTTGGGAAGTGCTGTACCATCAAACTAAAATGGTGAAAGAAACACTTATTTCTTTAGAATTATCACAAAAATTAGGATGAGAAATTCCTGAATGCAGCCTTGCATTCCCATCAACAGATCTGGTTGGTGCCGACTCTTTGAGAGAAACCACCATCTGCATTATAGCCAGGTTTTCCTTTACTTAAGTTTGTCGTTGGCTATCCATGCTGTTTTATCGAATCAACATAATCTAAATCAGTATCAAAGACAGAGTCGCGAGCCTGAGAAGTCAAGGGTTTCAACATAATAAAATGCTTGGATTTGTTTCTCAATTGTGGTCAAGAAACTAATTTTGATTAATTTTTTAACAAAGTTTTTAGGTACCATATGATTTCCACAGACGACGCCAAAGAAATGGAATAAAATAGTTTGACCGTAGTGATTGGTGCCTATAGAGATATTAATATTTATCCAAAAATATATAGGAAATAAAATTAAAGATAAATAATGTAGTAGAATAGTCAAAGTCTGATCTCGAGTTGGTGCGTTTGAATTCTTATACTCCTTCCGTTTCATAATATTAGTCGTTTAA
Source organism: Limnanthes douglasii subsp. nivea (assembly GCA_036936605.1). Lineage (NCBI taxonomy): Eukaryota > Viridiplantae > Streptophyta > Magnoliopsida > Brassicales > Limnanthaceae > Limnanthes > Limnanthes douglasii. Next base: position 79,124,166 of record JAUPFV010000002.1, on the reverse strand, counting down.
GGTTTTTTCTTATGAAGTTAATAATGAATTTGAAAAAATAAAAGAAAATAAATTTGATTGGCGGAGTTAATAACTTGTGCCGAATGTTAACTATTTTATTGATTGAAAGTGAAATATATGTAATTAATGCTGACATAGATTATGAATCAGAGGGAGTATATACCAGTAGAATAGTCAAAATCTTAATGTTTATCTTATATTTTTTTCCCAATTAGTTTTATCAAAACCGATGTGCTCGGGATTACTCGGATATTAGTACCCATACTCTCGTTAAAAGTTTTACCGAGCATAACCTATTTCGACAAAATCATTATATTTTTCTGATGTAAAAAATAATAGAAATCAGTATCATAGTATAACTGACACTTTTTTATCCGTAATAAAATGTCATTTTTTGTATTTTTAACAAAATTTGATAGCCTACCTGATATTTCGAATGAAAAAAATAAAATTACGACCGATTAAGTTAAGTTTTTTTTAAATGAATCTAGGAATAATTTTTTTTATTTTTACAAGACTGAATTATAAATTTAATGGTCTGCCAAACCTGTGAAATGATATGTGATAATTTAATCCAAAAAAGAGGAATCGATGAAGATGTGATTATCTTCTAAATAATGATATCAGTTATCGGTCCATCTGTGAAGGCAAAATGAGCTCAAAATTAATGGAAGTAACTTTTTTTGTTCAGTATTTTTATAATAAGTACCTTATGAGTATTTTTATTTTTATTTTCCAAGTTATATTCAATGTATTTTTTATGCTTGTGATGGTTGAGTAAGATGGAAAACCAAATATGCTCGACCTTCACCTATTTTTTATGTCGTGGTCGAGTTTTTAGAGGATCATAGGACAATAAAAAAATAAATAGACTAAGGTGGAAGTGTTAGGTGCGACCAAAGTCCCATATACATATTTTAACTAGTGTGAGGTCTTTTTAGAAAGGACAAAAAACAAAATGGTAGTTTTTTCCTTACTTATATCTAAGGGAAATATGCTAATTTCCTGTTAAATCAGATCAAAAGAAAAAAAGAAAAGGAAAGCACAAAAACAAAAGTAAAATCAAAGACACAATTGTTAACGGAGTTCAGCAAATTATGCCTACGTCTCCGGACCTGCTGCAGATCGATTTTATTAGGAAGAACACAGTGACTGCCGTTTCTGGTGAATACACAAAAACCATAACACTAGGTTTTGTAGAGACTGTAACACTTAAAACGGGAAAAATATCACAGTCCTTAATTTGTAATTTATAACCCCCTAAAATTACACTGTCTTTTCAATTCACTCCAGTTATCTTTAATGTGCTTAGCACTTGCCTCACCTCCACTTCCTTCCACTGTCTTTTCATCTAGCATCTCTTCTATCCAATAATAACATGTTGAATAATGCTGGATTATTATGTCAAAATAACACATTCTACTTGAAGGTTATGATACATTTTACTCAAGTGATGGCAAGCACTGGCTTCATTGGAAATGCAGATAAGTTCAAAAAAACTTAACAATCTCCCACTTGAAGACTGGTTTCAACCTGTCTTCACACCTTGATCTATGCAGCAGATCTTTCTGGTCTTATTACTCTTGTAGACCAACTGAAGCTGAACACAACTTCAGTTTTTCAATGGCTACTGTCTTTGTCAACATATCAGTTGGATTCTTGCTTCCTTGGATCTTTTCCAGTATTAGCACCTCATCTTCCAATAAAGATCTAATGAAATGATAACGAAGATTAATGTGCTTGGTTCTTGAATGAAATGTTGAATTCTTCGCCAATTGAATTGCACTTTGACTATCACTATGCAGAACGTTGTTCTTCTGTTTGAATCCCAACTCGGTTAACAAACCTTGAAGCCATATCATCTCTTTACTGGCTTCGGTCACTACTACATACTCAGCCTCTGTAGTTGATAAAGTGACAATTTTCTGTAATTTTGACATCCAACTAACAGCCTTGTACCTTTAACTCACCCTTACCAAAGTACAAACACTTTTCTATGGTACCTAGTAGGTACCTCAAAATCCATTTGACAGCTTCCCAATGAATTTTCCCTGGGTTTGACATAAACCTACTCACAACTCCCACTGCATAACTAATGTCTGGTCTCGTACAGACCATTGCATACATCAAAATTCCAATAGCCGAGGCATAAGGAACCTTAGCCATGAAGTCTTTTTCTTCATCCGTCTTAGGGGATTGATCCTTGGATAAACGAAAGTGACCTGCCAATGGTGTACTAACTGGCTTTGCATCACACATGTTAAATCTCTTCAAAACACGATCGGTGTACTCTGACTGAGATAACTGCAAAACTTTTCTATGCTTATCTCTTATGATTTGCATTCCAAGAATCTTCTTCGCCGGACCGAAGTCCTTCATGTAAAATTCTTTTGACAATTGTAGCTTCAATCTTCTAATATCATCCATATCTGGACCTGCTACTAACATATCATCAACATAGAGTAGCAAAATGATATAACTGGACTTACATCTTTTAAAATAGCAACAGTGGTCCGCATTACACTTCCGAAAACTCTCTTTGTGCATAAAATCGTCAAATTTCTTGTACCACTGTCTTGGAGCTTGTTTTAAACCATACAAACTTTTCTTAAGTCTGCATACCATGTTTTCTTTCCCTTCCTTTAAGAAACCTTCTGGTTGATACATGTATATCTCCTCATCCAAATCCCCGTGAAGAAATGCAGTCTTCACATCTAACTGTTCAAGATAAAGGTCTTCAATGGCAACAATACTCAACACTGATCTAATAGTATTGAGCTTCACAACTGGAACAAAAATATCGGTGTAATCAATTCATTACTTTTGCTGGAACCCTTTGACAACTAGTCGTGCTTTGTATATCTTAGAGCCATCATGCTCATCTTTCACCCGATACACCCATTTGTTATGAAGTGCCTTCTTACCCATTGGTAACTCAGTTAGATCCCATGTATCATTTGAGATTAAAGACTTCATCTTATTTTTCATAGCAAACTCCCACTTACTAGCATCACTGGTCTGGCAAGCTTCATCATAGCATTCAGGTTCTCCTCCATCGGTAAGTAACAGATAGTTCAAGTATCTCCTGTTGGGTACATGGCGTCGGGAAGATCTTCGAAAAACAGGAACTGCCTCAGTCGGCTGTAAGGTATCGGATTACCTGTTGATCGATCTGTCCAACAGACTCTCCTTGTTGAGGGGTTAATCTGATCGACTCTATTTCTTGATTATCTGGGACTCCCTCGATATCTGCGAATACTGATTCATACGGCTTTGAGTCATTTGCTTCAGTTTTATGTCTGTCCTTGTACATCAATGTTTCATTGAAGATCACATCTCTGCTTCGTATCATCTTCTTGTTCTCCTCATCTCAAACACGATAACCGAACTCATCTTCGCCATAGCCGATCAGAAAACATTTTTTCGATTTTGGATCAAGCTTGTTCCTGCCTTGGTCACTTATATGAACATATGCCGTACAACCAAAAACTCTTAGATTTGATAATTTTATATCCTTACCACTCCATACCTCCTCGGGTATTCGATGTTCTAAGGGAATCGACGGGCCTTGGTTAACCAGGTAAGCCGATGTGTTGATTGCTTCTGCCCAGAACTGCTTCGGTAAACCAGACTGTATTCGAATGCTTCTGGCTCTTTCTGTCAACGTTCTATTCATACGTTCGGCAATACCATTGTGTTGAGGCGTACCTGGAACAGTTCTCTCCATCTTGATACCATGCTCATAGCAAAAGTTCTTGAATTTGGTGTCCTCATATTCACCACCATTATCAGTTCTCAGCTTTTTAATCTTCAGACCTGTCTCATTCTCAACCATAGATTTCCATCTCCTAAAAACATCAAACACTTCAGATTTATGCTTCAGAAAATAAACCCATACCTTTCGAGAATGATCATCGATAAAGGTCACGAAATAGTGTTTCCTCCTATAGATGAAACAGTTGTTGGCCCCCAAACGTCAGAGTGAACAAACTCCAGCCTTTCTTTCTTTAGGGTTCTACCACTCGTCTGAAAACTGACCCTTTTCTGTTTTCCAAGTATGAAATCTTCACACATGTCTATATCGACTGAATTTAGACCTGGAAGCTTCCCATTCGAGTATATAATTTTCATACCCTTCACACTCATATGGCCAAGCCTCTGGTGCCAAACATTTGGATTTTCGTTTCCTGCTGCTATTGCAATTGAACAGCTCGTCTCTGCTGTCTTGTAAAGAGTACCACTCTTCTTTCCACGAGCAATCGTCATTGCTCCCTTTGAAATTTTCCAATTGTCACCATAGAAGATCGTACTATAGCCTTCCCTAGCCAACTGTCCTACTGAGATTAAGTTCTTTCTCAGACTGGGTATATGTCTGACATCTTTCAGTTCCCATACAGACCCATTCAACTTAATCTTCACAGTACCTTTACCAATAATATTACAAGGTTGATCATCACCAAGATATACTTTTCGAAGGTTACCAGGGATATACCTCTCGAAGAATTCTTTCTTCGAACTCGCGTGAAACGATACTCCATAGTCTAATACCCAAGACTCTTCCCTGCTTTCTAAGGAGCATATTAACGCATCCTCTCCTTCTGAAGTGATATTTGCCTCTGTCTTCTTCTCTTGTTCCTTTGGTTCTCTCTTGCACTGAAATTTAAAGTGCCCGGTCTTCCCACAATTCCAACACTCCATGTTTCTCAACCCCTGGGAATTTTTAGGATTCCTAGACTTGGACCTCCAGTCTCTTGATTTGCCTCGGTAGTTCGACTTACCACGTCCATATACTTTGGTTGAATTTCTTCCTCTCGATTCTGTATGTAAGACTGAGGAGATTGATGACTCACCTGATTCTCTCCTTCGAATCTCTTCATTGAGAACTAGGTCACGAACATCATGAAATTTCAACTTATTGCTTCCTGATGAGCTACTCACCATAGTGACAGTAGCATTCCAACTATCCGGTAGTGAAGACAACAGTATCAATGCTCGTATTTCTTCATCAAAATCAATTTCAACTGAACTCAACTAGCTTGTGATTGTATTAAGTTCATTGAGGTGTTGAGCTACCGAAGCACCTTCCATCATTCTCAAATTGAATAAACGCCTCATCAAGTGAACTTTGTTAGACGCTGATGGCTTCTCATACATACTGGAGAGAGCCTTCATAAGACCCGCCGTGGTTGTTTCCTTTATGATGTTAAAAGCAACGTTGCGGGATAGCGTCAATCGGATGACTCCAAGAGCTTGTTAATCAAGAAGGGTCCATTCTTCATCTTCCATACCTTCTGGTTTCTTTTCTGAGAGGGGTTGATAAAGTTTTTTCTGGTGCAGATAATCTTCAATCTGCATCTTCCAGAACCCAAAATCTACACCATCGAATTTTTCGAGTCTCACCTTTCCTTCGTCTGTAGCCATTGCTCCTACTCAGATCTGATTTCCTTTGGATCGCTACCAACTTGGCTCTGATACCAGTTCTAAGGGAAATAAGCTAATCTCCTGTCAAATCAGATCAAAAGAAAAAAAGAAAAGGAAAGCACAAAAACAAAAGTGAAATCAAAGACACAATTGTTAATGGAGTTCATCAAATTATGCCTACGTCTCCGGACCTGCTGCAGATCGATGTTATTAGGAAGAACACAGTGACTGCCGTTTCTGGTGAATACACAAAAACCATAACACTAGGTTTTGTAAAGACTATAACACTTAAAAAGGGAAAAATATTACAGTCCTTAATTTGTAATTTATAACCCCTAAAATTACACTGTCTTTTCAATTCACTCCAGTTCTCTTTAATGTGCTTAGCACTATCTTTTCATCTAGCATCTCTTCTATCCAATAATAACATGTTGAATAATGCTGGATTATTATGTCAAAATAACACATTCTACTTGAAGGTTATGATACATTTTACTCAAGTGATGGCAAGCACTGACTTCATTGGAAATGCAGATAAGTTCAGAAAAACTTAACATTATATACTATAGACGGAGTATACTATGCCCATATATTTTACGCCGTAAAGAAAGATATATCGAAATACCTCCGTAACAAAGTAGTTTTTTCCTTACTTATATACTATAGACGGAGTATACTGGATCCACTATTTTTAGTTTTATTGAAAAATATTATGATAAGAAATGATATTTTACTAGGTTTATTCTTACATGTTTTGTAAGAACGTCAAGTAATGTCGAACTTTTTCCTGGATGAAAAGTTTTGGGAATCAAATAGAGATGGGTGATCTCGTACAATAATGAACATTTGGCGTTAACACTTTGAAATTTTGGTGAAAATTATATATTTATTACTAAGAAAAGACCATAATGATGAAATATTTTATCAATTAAAAGTGTCTAGTTAAAATCTATTTGAACGATCGAAACATGAAAAGGCAAAATTTCTAATATAGAGATAAACTAACAAGAAAGTTCACGATCTTAAACTAGATAGAGATAATACTCAGTCTATTATTATTGAATTTACTTAGACTATTACAGTGTCGGCACCTCATCGTATGGTCTTAGTTTTCCAAGTGTTTTATCTTTGGTCAGGACTGTTATTGCTCTGGTTCGGTCTGGGTTTTAAGGGAACCGGACAGGATCGTTAATTTTATCGGTTCAAACCGGATCGGACCGTTAAATTTTCGGTTCTAATTTTTGGAATTGGACTGAACCGTTAAGTTTTCGGTCTGGTTAGGTCCGGTCCCATTCCGGTGCGGTTCGGTTTATTAAATAAAAATAAATTCAATTAAAATTTGATTTTTAATTTTTTTTATTGGAGTAAATGATATAAAAACTAAAGTTTATAAGTTAATCTTTGATTTTCTTAAAAAAATTGGTAATTAACTATTAATTTTGGTACTATAATATATAAAAGAATAAATAATCGGTTCTAACGGTTTTATTGGTCCGATTTCCTATCGGTTCGACCGGTTTATCTGTTATATCGATTCGATGGAGATGAGTTGTTCCATGGAAAAGACAATCTCCGAGATTCTGGAGGCCATGATACTGGTCATAAGCGTGTACCACATGTTGACGCCAGCTTGAGAAGGACACAGTACGATCAGGTGAAAGTACTCGACCAGAGCGGTATGAAGGGGCAAACAAAGACCCCAGTTCATGAGCTCGGGTATAAAGGACTAGCTCATTGTTCCCCGCAGATAATTGAGTCTCTCCGACAGTAGGAAACCTAATTGTGTCTCTCAGCTTTACTTCCTTAGTTGGATGGAAGTATTTCTACTTCACTTTGTACAACGAGAGAAGGTGTTTAGACTCGATGTCGCAAAGATTGTTACCTACAATATCCTCTATTTCCGAGGGCAAGTCTGTTGTGCGTTTTCTCTTCTTTTTATCTTTCTTCACTGAAGAAGTTTCCCTGCTTCGAGGGAGCGGATCAGTGGCAGTTTCCGGGGGAGAAGAGGAAGCACCTTAGCTCGGCTCGGATGGTCCGAGTGGAGGAATGACAGCAGGAACTACTTGCAAAGGCTGCGCTTCAACCACCACCATATCAGGTCGCTCTTGGTCGTTATTGGGCTCATCTACGAGATCCGTTTCTTGAAGTTTAGAGATGGATGTCAACACCGGCTCTGACCGAACTTCTCTCGTTGAAGGTCTCTTGGGACTCAATTCTGTAGTCGTCTGAGGGGACCCATGTGGTGTCACTTGGGAAGTTGCAGTTGAAGATGAGATTCTCGTTCGAACATACTTTACTTCTGGGTCGGGAGATCTCTTCCTTTTAATGCTTTCCTTTGTATTCCCGTCAGATTTCTTTCCTCTTTTATCACCCATGGTCATGAAAGGAGAAAGTTTGGAAGGGAATTCAGAAGAAGTTTCAGACGTTGAAGGGTCAACCTTGTTATCACGAGGACAAGATTGACCGGGGGATGAAGTAACAAGATTGAGGGAACGTTCCCGGATAAGGGACCAGTTATCACGAAAGTGTGAATCCCAAATTTCTGCAGGTGAATGATACTTTCTTTGACCAGGGGTTTTGGCGAAGCGATCTGTTTGGAAATATTAAACCACCTCCAAAGCTTATATCTTTCAAGGTTGACGAACTCTTCCGGCATGAAGATTCATAGCGCGAATTTGGTGTTGAAACTTTCTTTCTCTAGAACAAACACTCTCAAGTCAAAGAAAGGCAGAAATCAAAAGTGTGAAACCTATGCTCAGAGAAGGAAGTAAATATTTATGGCAAAAAAAAACATAAGGGGAAAGGTTAAATATTAGAGGACCTTTGACACGGTTCCCTGTCACAAACCGTTTCGAAAGACGCGCTAATAAGTTGGGATAAGAGCACGACACGTGGCCAGAAGCGACTTTGTCGTCTAAAGAATTTCAGACTCGATTATGGTGAGGTAGGAGCACGCGAATCCAAATGAAATGATTATTTATGAGAGGTCATCATGACCAAAGGTGAGGTCATCACTTCCAAGGAATGTTGATCCAGATAATCCGAACGGCGACACCTAAATAGTTTACAGGGCGGCTTGACAAGCAAAGGGCTCCAATCCGAGGAGGTGGTCACTGAAAAGTAAAGGGCTCCGATCCGAGTAGATGGTCACAGACAAGCATCGACATCCGATCCGAGTAAGGTCGAAAAACAACTGTAGTCCACACTCAGACATCTTCGTATGGATTGGGGGATACTGATAAGGGGAGAAAAATATAGGTGATCACTAGGAAAATTATCCCAACGAAAAGGACCAGGTTTGCATGTTTTTGGTGGTTAAGGACCAAAGTAAAGCAAACATAAGAAATAGAGGGGTTAAATGATATGCCTCAAGAACTTGTTTGTAAATAGTCAAAGAGAGGGGTGAGAAATCCACTTGAATGGTGGTAATTAAGTAATTTTACTACCTACCTCATTTACTATATAAAAGACATTTTATTTTTGGGAAAATGACCAATGATTAGTCAATTATTGGTACATTTATTCCCTTTGTCTTTTTCTCTCTCTACAAAACACTAAATTAGTTATTTACTGTCACTTTATACGAACATTTCCTAGTCTCATCCTCTCACACGAACATTTCCGCTTTTGAATTACACTAAAGATTTTTAAGTTCATCAACCTTATCAAACCGTAAAAGGTCCGTGTTGAGACTAAACTGAAACCCATGCTCCAGCATATAAGTAAAGAAAATATCTTTTGACATGATAAGTAGCATAATATTCTCTAGCAATACATTCACTACAACTATAACGTATTAGATTAGTTTTTCCATAAACAAAATTAATTTTTGCACTAATGTATAATTGACATGATAATGTGCATCTGATTGAACCAAGTTTGACCCCCCAAAGTAACATCTAGTCTTAACTCACCAAGCATGGGAGTCTCGCTGATCAACGAAAAATTCCTTCAAGGGCGTTGCGACATGACTCTTTTAAAGGGTGAATGATGTGTTATGACTTGGATTTGATTGTAGCTCTTTCCTAAAATGATATTTCCAAAACTTCTTGTGTTAATTATGAATATTCTCACTTTAACCTGTCAATTCGTTATCGTCAAAGTGACAATAAATAAAAAAATCATATAGAAGGGAACCAAAGTCTGGTTGACTTGGTTGACCTTAAGGCCACTAATGTCTATCTTTCTATAGAAAATAATTATTTATGCGAGGGTGCCCTATCCATCGATCATCCTAACTATTTTCATGTTTGGATTGATATTTAAATTTTCATTGCACACTTAATAAACTATTATAGTTCCGATTGTAGGTTACGTTGCAACTTTTAACACTTATTTAAAAGGATTCACATTGGGAACAATTGGTTGATCTAGAAGTTTGTGGTCATCAATCATTTTTAGAATCTCTTATTTCAGAGTTCTTCGTTATCAGATGTGATGGCAAATATTTTTATTGTAATTACATAAGTTGTTAGGACTTTTAGAACACTTTCAAGACCATATTTTCTCCGATTTTTATAACCTTGTTGAATCTTTAGGTGAGTCATAGATCATGGACATGCCTTTATTGAGCTCTCTATATCAGATATTTGAACACATATATTGTTGAACATTTGGAAACCTCACCTGTTCTGATTACAATAATAATTATTTTTGAAGAAAGACTTTCGTTAAGATGACTCGACGATATGCTTTCGTGATTGAAATAAAAGAACAAACGTTGAGCCTTCATGGAATTCTTGCTCATATAGTCTCGTTAATCATTATTTCTTAATCTAAAAATAGCCATATATTTTATCATATCTTTGGGCCAAATCGGGAGGATGGCTTTCATGTATGCAATGCAAGCAACCAAATGTTTGGTAATTTTTTAGGTTATTCTTGGTTTTAATAAACCTCTTGGTATAGTCCTACATATTCTCGTTGATCTTGATTGTAGTGGATTATGTAATCCACGTCTATGCAGATTATCTTATTTTAATGAATTAATCTCGGAACACCCTCGATAGAGATTCTAATGTACTAATCAAGCCTGAAAGAAAATATTTGAACCATGTGAAAATATTTGAACCATGTTATACCGCTACCTCAGAAGTTCATGTATAAATCTTAAATGAGCCTATTCATTGTTGCCAAAACCTAATATCTCGTTTTAGAATTTCTTGATGCGATAATTGAATGGTCTGTCATATCCCATGTGTCCATTTTTTACTGGGTGAATATTCTAGTGAAATCGCCTACTAATATTTGCGGTGTTATTGGGGACGTGACAATAATGGAGTGTAAGTTTACTCCTCTCGTGAAGGGTAATTGTAGATTGGCGTACCCAAAATTTTATTATTTATCTAAGGTAGTTGCTATTGATTATACCCATACCACTATAAGCTATTATGAGTGTTTCCAAGATTAAACATAGGATTCCACAATGCTATCAGAAAACTGGACAGACAATTTCTTATATGAAGAACGGGTTTTCCCTCTAACCAAAATCACAAAAGGTTCAGAACAATTGTGAGAGGAGGTGGAGTCTCAGTTTTTGATAGTCATGAAAAATATATCAATGAGTTGGATACACAACTCTGGATTATTGAAGCCCATCGAAAGACAGTTGCTCGTCTTAACCAAAAGATTAGCTATGAAACAAAAGAGAACCAAAAATAATTTAGTTATTTGCTTGAGAGTATGAGAGATGCGTATGTATATTTGCTAGAAATTAGTACCAACCTAATGAGGCTAAGAGGGTTCGACTTGATACCGAACTCACCGAACTGGGGGAGGTTTGTTTCAGAACAATGAAGTATGAAAAAGGTCCATGTAAATCTTGTTCTTCTCTTGCACCAGGATCTTCCAGATTTCAACATCGGGTGCTTCTCAGATTTTGTACCTCATAAATATTGGCCTGCTGGGGTATATTGCTCCTCTACTGGTGCACTGGTTGCCCTAATCTTTGGTAGACTTTGCACCATTGATACATGAAAAAGTAAATTTATAGTATAGAGATCAACTAAAAAGAAAGTTTACGATCTTAAACTAGAAAGAGATAATACTCATTATAAAGTAGAGCTTTAGACTGTAACAGCTTTATGTTAGAATTGGTGCTCGAGTGTGTGAACCGACCTCACGGACTAGCAAGATATTGTCCGCTTTGCGCTCGTAGGCGCGCACGGGTTTGCTTTTGGGTGTACACCCAAAAGGCCTCTTACTAGTTGAGGTGGGCTCACACTTATATACACTCTTTTATGTTCCTTGTTAGCAATGTGGGACTGGGGGTCCTCTATGGGATGAAGTTTATTCTTAACATTCCCCCTTAAACTTTATCCCAGTAATTTGCCGGAACTTCGGCGGTTAAGCCATTTATGGCTCTGATACCATGTTAGAATTTGGTGTGCGAGCGTGTGAACCGACCTCATGGACTAGTGAGATATTGTCCGCTTTGCGCTCGTAGGCGCGCACGGGTTAAGCCATTTATGGCTCTGACACCATGTTAGAATTGATGTGCGAGCGTGTGTGACCGACCTCACAGACACTTCATCCCACAAAGGACCCACAATCCCATATTGCTAACAAGGACCACAAAAGAGTGTATATAAGTGTGAGCCCACCTCAACTAGCAAGAGGCCTTTTGGTAGTACACCCAAGAGCGAACCCGTGTGCGCATACGAGCGCAAAGCGGACAATATCTTGCTAGTCTGTGAGGTCGGTCACACACACTCGCGCACTAATTATAACATGGTATCAGAGCCATAAATGGCTTAACCGCCGAATTTCCGGTAATTACTGGGATAAAGTTTAAGGGGGAATGTGAAGAATAAACTTCATCCCATAGAGGAACCCCAATCCCATATTTCCAAGATTGAACATAAAAGAGTGTATATAAGTGTGGACCAACCTCAACTAGCAAGAGGCCTTTTGGGAGTACACCCAAGAGCAAACCTGTGCGCGCCACCGAGCGCAAAGCGGACAATATCTTGCTAGTCCGTGAGGTCCGTCACACACTCGCACACCAATTCTAACACTTTAGACTGTAACAGTGGAGGGACCTCATCGTATGATCTTTTATCCTAGGTGTTCACGGGTCTGAAAGTTCATCGATAATCATGACTTCAATTGCTGATTTTAATTTTTTGGTTTACTTTGGTCCAGAAATTTGGGACGTCTCTTAAAAGGAAAACTCAAATGGTAGATTCAACATACCTCAAAGAAAAACGTCCATCTACTATTGCATTTTCTACCCAAGGTATTTTTCATATGGACGCTTTGCTGCACAACTTCTTCACATAAGGGATACGATTTTATTATTTATTGGCTTGAGGTCTGAGTCAATGAGGTGTTTTACGCGCCAAGCTCTATAAATTTGGGGTACCAGTAGTCTCACTACTGCTGATTTGAATTCATACTTTCTTATATTTAAAATAAGAAATCCAAACTAGATTAATTGGTACACACAGGATCCCTGAAGAGGATGTTAGTAGTAAAGGATTATAAGTAAGATTGTTTGAGCCTCCACCGATTTTGACTATCTACATAAGTTTGGGATCGTATTTGAAGGGAGCTACCTTTCTAATTAGAACATAATGAGTAAGTCTACCAAAGCTTAAGTTTTGATGGCAGTCTATGGTTTGGACCATATCTCAAAGTCATCAAGCTGTACTGACCATCGAGTTTGATTGATTGTATGAGCTAATATGTACTTTCTCACAAAAAAAATGACAGACATGTGAGAGACATTACTCAATCGCGTTACAAATCTGGTATGATCCCGCAGGTTTCCACCGCGTCACATCTTGTTTGTCACCCCTAATTGCAGCATTATTAGATTACGAAATATAAAACCCAAATGCTTACTCAAGGACCTCATTAGAAATAGATAATGTGGTGATATGAGATTTCAATGTGAAGGATAGCAGGTCCTTGAAGCATGGAAATGGTGAAGCTTCAAGGACTGCTTCGATGAAGATTTCGGTGGTGGAGAAAGAAGAGAAGAAGAAGAGAAAGGTAGCTACTGAGGAAGAGAAAGAAGAAAGGGAAAGTGACTTAGGGTTACTGTCTGAACCCTAAGTCGACATGGGTCTCTTGCTATGGGTCTGTTGGTCTTGGATTGGTGTTGGGCCAGATTGTGTGTCGAAGCCCAACAGAAGCTTTTGAGTGTGGCCTTTTGGGTTTGTTGCTGGTCCAAGATTTATCACACGAAAATAGTCTAATGGTCTAAGTGCTACAAGATTAAATAAATGTAACAAGAATATAAATAAAAGAATTACATGTCTAACTAACTAACAACTTATTGTTAGTGAACTACCTATAAAATGTATTAGACAGTACTTGATTCATAAATGGAAAATATACAATCCTGAAAACTCTCTCTCTATACTCTTGAAATTCCACTTGGTATCAGAGCTTCTCGCAGGCCTTCAATGGCGAACTCAGAATCTCCTACCCATAGCAATGAGTCTCTTGGCTCTGTATTTCCCAGCAATCTCTCTGGTGCTACCAAGAGTGTACACCTGCAAACAATTAACAATAGTAGTCAGATAAGACTTGATAGAAGAACCTACTTGCTATGGAAGACTATGGTGCTGCCTATTATCAAAGGCAATAAGCTAGGAGGCTTTGTTACAGGGGATAAGCCCTGTCCTCCTAAGCTTGTCAATGATTCTGAAGGTAATACTATTGACAATCCTGAGTATGAGGATTGGACTGCCAAGGATCAGTTACTCCTTGGCTGGTTGTACTCTACCATGATTACAGAGGTCGCTGCTCAGTTGATGGAAGAGAGGACCTCAAAAGAGTTGTGGGATGCAGCTACTAAACATTCTGGCTCACACACAAGAGCCAGAATAACATACTACAAGTCAAAATTTCAAAGAACAAGGAAAGGTAACTCGACTATGACTGAATATCTAAGCAAAATGAAGAACATTGCTGATAATCTTGTGTTAGCTGGCTGTGGAGTATCAATAGATGACCTAATCACTCAAGTACTTGCTGGTTTGGACTCAGAATATACTCCTACTGTGGTTAGTCTAACTGACAAGGACTCTATGGGGTGGCTTGATCTTCAAACTAGCCTACTCACTTTTGAGAGTAGGCTGGATCAACTAGTAAGAATTCAAAACAATGTATCAAACCTAAGTCTAGCTACAGCAAATCTCACTCAGAAAGCAGACTACAAGACACAAAACAACAATGGGAATCAGAAAAACTACTCTGGTCAGTACAAAGGATCATACAAGAACAACAGAGGAAGGAACAATTCATCAAACTATTCAAGGGGAAGAAACAACTTCTATAGAGGGAGAGGTGGACGCTTCTCTCAAAACAAACCTACATGTCAGATCTGTAACAGATATGGACATGCTGCACCAGTGTGCTACTACAGGGATGATCCATCTGTTATGGGGTCATCTTCTTCTGAACAACCTAAGGGGGACAGTGATCATGCAGCCTATGTAGCTACTCAAGATTCTACTGGTGATTCTGCCTGGTATGCTGACAGTGGTGCTGGCCACCATGTCACAGGCAATCCTAACATGTTAACTCAAAAGGCAGAATACACAGGTAACAAAAGTATACTTGTTGGGAATGGTCACAGGTTTCCTATCCACAATGTAGGGTACTCTAGTTTACAATCTCTCAATCACACTCCTATTTCTCTCAAAAATATACTACATGTGCCCTTGATTAATAAGAATCTCCTATCTGTCTCTCAACTTACTAGTCATAACAATGTTTTTATTGAGTTTCACCATGGTTTCTGTCTTGTGAAGGACAAGTTAACAGGGACAGTGCTTCTCAAAGGGACTACTGAGGGAGGACTATACAGGTTGAAGGATGTTTTTAGGTCACAAGGTACTGGGGGTTCTTCTATCAGTGTCAAACACAAGAGTCAAGTGATTAGTATGTTTAACCAATTCAAAAGTCTTGTTGAAAAACAATTTGAAAGAAATATTAAAGTAATTCAATGTGATGGTGGAGGAGAGTTTCTGCCTCTATCTACTATGGCTAAGGAACAAGGGTTTATTGTGAGGAAATCCTGCCCTCACACTTCAACTCAGAATGGTAGAGCTGAACGTAAACACAGGCACATAGTTGAGACTGGTCTAACTCTTTTGTCTCAAGCTAGTTTACCCTACAGATTTTGGGTTCAAGCCTTTGAAACATCTGTCTATCTTATCAATAGGCTACCTACACCTGTCCTATCAAATAGTTCACCTTTTGAAGCCTTTTTTCACAAGAAACCTAATTATCTAGCCTTGAAAACATTTGGGTGTGCCTGCTTTCCATGCCTCAGGTCTTATCAATCACACAAGTTTCAGTTTCATACAATCAAGTGTGTTTTCTTGGGGGTTAGTCAATTCCACAAGGGCTATGTGTGTCTTAGTCCTAAAGGCAGGGTCTATATCTCTAAAAATATCATTTTTAATGAAACTGATTTTCCTTTTAAAAATCAGTTTCTTCATACTACAGTCCCTGAGTCTTCTACAAAAATTTTCTTAGAGTCTTGGCTACCTAATCTACCTCAGGCTCTTGTGAAATATGAAAACTCTTTATCACCTACTACAACTCTCAGGGTTCATCAAGATGGTACTGCCCTGCAACCTATGTCTCCACAAGGTACAACTCTACCCTCTTTTAATAATTATGCTCATACTATACCTAATACTTCTACTGCTTCTCAAACACATTCTGAGTCATCTACCTCTAACCCTAGTCATACTCAAGTCTCTAGTCATTCTCCAGATCAAATAAACCCTACTGATAAACACCTAAGTCATTTGAACCAATCTAGTCCTAAAATTTCTATTTGTCTGCCCTTTGAGTCTACTGATAAGTCAGTTGTTTTAACTTCTAAACCTACTTCTCACCCTATGATAACCAGAAATCAGGATGGAACTAGGGTACCTAAAAATCCTTATATTGGCTCTGTGATAAAAAATAACCTGGATGCTATTGAACCTAGCACCTATTCTAAAGTTGTGATGTGTTCCCATTGGGTAACTGCTATGGAAACAGAGTATAAAGCTCTAATGGTCAACAAGACTTGGTCCTTGGTTCCCTGAACTCCTAATCTAAATGTTGTGGGCTGTAAATGGGTTTATAAAGGTAAACATAATAGAGATGGGTCTGTTCAACGGTATAAGGCAAGACTTGTAGCCAAGGGGTTTCATCAAACCCCTGGCATTAACTATTCTGAAACTTTTAGTCCTGTGGTAAAGCCCTCTACTGTTAGACTGGTTCTAACCTTAGCAGTTTCTAAAGACTGGGAAGTTAGGAAATTGGACATTAATAATGCCTTTCTCAACGGGTATTTAACTGAGGATGTTTACATGGTTCAACCACAAGGGGTTCAAGATCTTCAGAAGCCTACACATGTATGTAAGCTCCACAAGGCCTTGTATGGTCTTAAACAAGCCCCAAGGGCCTGGTATTCTAGGCTGAAGGACACACTTATTCACTGGGGATTTACCAACTCTAAGTCTGATTGTTCTTTGTTCTATCTGATTTCTAAAACTACTGTCTTACTAATTCTGGTCTATGTAGACGACATTAGTGTGACAGGTAATCAAACAGAGTGTTTGAAGGAGTTCATTCATAAACTCAACACTGTATTTTCTCTCAAAGACATTGGACCACTCCATTTATTCCTTGGAATAGAAGTTCATCGTGATCCAACTGGTTTCTACTTAACACAACAACAATACATTAAAAACTTACTGAGCTCTCAGGGCCTCTCGCTAGCCAAGTCGTGTCCTACACCAATGGCTGCTGGTGTTCATATTTCCAATGAATCTGGCACTCTTCTTGCTGACCCTACACAATACCGCAGTTTGTTAGGTGCTTTACAATATCTAACACATACGAGGCCTGATATTACCTTTGCTGTTAGTAAGCTCAGCCAATATCAGCAAGCCCCAACAACTATACATTGGCAAAATTTAAAAAGAGTACTAAGGTACTTATCTGGGTCTTGCTGGATAGGGTTACATCTCAAGCCAACCTTCAACTTTCAGCTGCAGGGGTTCTCAGATGCTGACTGGGCTTCATCTTCTGATGATCGAAGGAGCGTTGGTGCCTATTGTGTGTATTTTG
Organism: Limnanthes douglasii subsp. nivea; assembly: GCA_036936605.1. Taxonomy (NCBI): domain Eukaryota; kingdom Viridiplantae; phylum Streptophyta; class Magnoliopsida; order Brassicales; family Limnanthaceae; genus Limnanthes; species Limnanthes douglasii. The sequence continues at coordinate 79,106,658 of JAUPFV010000002.1, read as the reverse complement.
GAGACTCCCTAATCTCTTGGTCTTCGAAAAAGCAAAATGTTGTGGCTCGATCCTCCACTGAGTCAGAGTATCGAGCTTTGGCAAACCTTTCAGCAGAATTGATGTGGTTGCAATCGCTTCTGACTGAAATTCGATTTCCAATCGAGACTCCCTCTGTTATCTGGTGTGATAACTTGGGAGCGAGCTCACTCGCCTCCAACCCTGTTTTCCATGCCCGAACAAAGCACATAGAGATTGATGTGCACTTTGTTCGGGATCAGGTTTTGAAGGGCCTTCTTCAGGTCAGATTTGTTCCATCTCATGACCAGTTAGCCGATTGCCTCACAAAGCCACTCACGCATCATCGATTTCAGTTTCTGAGAGACAAACTCGGACTCCTATTTTCGCCCCTTCGTTTGAGGGGGGATGTGAAGGATAGCAGGTCCTTGAAGCATGGAAAAGGTGAAGCTTCAAGGACTGCTTCGATGAAGATTTCGGTGGTGGAGAAAGAAGAGAAGAAGAAGAGAAAGATAGCTACTGAGGAAGAGAAAGAAGAAAGGGAAAGTGACTTAGGGTTACTCTCTGAACCCTAAGTCGACATGGGTCTCTTGCTATGGGTCTGTTGGTCTTGGATTGGTGTTGGGCCAGATTGTGTGTCGAAGCCCAACAAAAGCTTTTTAGTGTGGCCTTTTGGGTTTGTTGCTGGTCCAAGATTTATCACACGAAAATAGTCTAATGGTCTAAGTGCTACAAGATTAAATAAATGTAACAAGAATATAAATAACAGAATTACATATCTAACTAACTAACAACTTATTGTTAGTGAACTACCTATAAAATGTATTAGACACTACTTGATTCATAAATGGAAAATATTCAATCCTGAAAACTCTCTCTCTATACTCTTGAAATTCCACTTTCAACATGAGTAAATGATGAAACACAATTATCTAAGTTTCATAAGTAAAATATTGGCTTAAAAGAATAGTCCACGTCACATACAACGGGTACTATAGGGCTGACTAATCATTCTTGAAGATCTAAAATTGGTAGCGCTGAATATTCATTACACATAATCTTTTAAACCAATCTGGACACTATTGTGAATGAGCTGTGCAAATTTAATGCAATCAAAGAGAAAATGATTAGTAAATAAGAGTTCATTTAGCATTTGTGTTTAATGAACTCAACCCATTATTACAGATCTTATAGACTCATCATTGTTCAATCAATATTTACTAGCAACTATTCAAACAAAATCAAACAGAAGTACTACACAAACAGACCACTATTATAATATGAAGTCAAACAAATGTTGTTGCCCCACGTCTAAAAACAGCATTTGATTGTAGTAGAGGATAGCGAGGGAAACACTTAATTTACGCATATTTATATTAGATATTATTTGTATTCACATTTCTTTTGAACAAGTCTCGAAGCGTTTTTATTAGATATTATTTGTATTCACATTTCTTTTGAACATTTGTGAGGTCTCGTTTATTTACAGATATATAAGCATTTTATAATAATAAATTTACTGAGTATTTTATAATAATAAATTTACTGATTTCAAAAAGTTTAATTTTAGATGATAAATATTAGTGTTAAGTGAATCTTTTCAAAAATACATAAAAATATAAATAATAGATTGATAATACTTTTGTTTGTACGTGTTAAATGTTAGTATCAATCTATTATTTATATTTTTATGTATTTTTGAAAAGCTTCACTTAACACAAATATTTATCATCTAATACTCTAAATGGTTGGTTTTAGTTAAATTATTTTTTCATTTTTTAGTTTTACGATAATCGAGACTAGTGATGATTCAACTTCTTTTTTATTTTTTATTTCTTTTGTTTTTGTGTGATTTTAATTGTGTTGTTATTTGATTTTGATGTTTGATTTTGGGTTTTTGTTTAGGTAATTCAATTTTTTATTATGCTTTTTTATTTATATTTAGGTAAATCGATTTTTGTATTTTCGTGATTTTTCGTTTTCATCTAGTATTATTTTGATTTTGTAGTTTAAATGTTGTATTGCAGTAAGATTTTGATCGCTTCTAACGTATTTTGGGGTTTCTCAAAAATTTGGTTCCAGAAAAGGATTTACAAAAAGTAAACGAAAAAAATGAAGTTTGGAAGATGCGAAACCTTTTTACTTTAAGTACTCATAGATGCAAAACATGATAAATGAGAAAATGCGAAACCTTTTTTTTTTGCTAGATGCGAAACTTCTTTATTTTTTGTAGAGCTAGATGAGAAACCACGTTTATGATATATGTGAAACCATATAATGAGAAACCATTGTAAAATATATTTTTTTTTAATTCAAAACATATCAAGAATATATCTAGTTTTGTTCATCTTAAAAAATAAAATCAATATATTTTCATATTATTTTTTTCAGACTTACGATTTAAAACACATGGCCCTTTAAAATTTTAATTTTTAGTGCAAACGAGGAAGACGAAAATTACGAAGAAGATATGAAACCTTTTTTTGTTGGATACCAACCCTTTTAAATTTTTGTATTCACGAGTCTAAATGTTCATCAATAATCATGACCTCAATTATTGATTTTATTGTTTTGGTTTACTTTGGTCCAGAAATTGAGGAATTTCTTAAAGGAAAACCCAAATGGTAGATTCAACATACCCAAAAAATATACATCTACTACTGTATTTTCTACCTATGGTATTTTTCAAACATAACTCGTTCAAATTTGGAAGCTTTGCTGCACAACTTATTCAGGTGAGGGATACAATTTTATTTCTTGACTTGACATTTCCCTACAACATGATTGACTACCAGTTGTAAGTCAATGAGGAGTTTTACGTGCCAAACTCTACAAATTTGGGCTAACATAAGTCTCACTACTACTGATTTGAATTATAATTTCTTATATTTAAGATAAAAAAATCCAAACTAGATTAATAGGTACAGAGGATCCCTCGAAGAGGATGTTACTAGTAAAGGATCATAACTAAGATTGTTTGAGCCTCCATCAATTTCGACTATCTACATGGGTTTGGGATTGTCTTTTAAGGGGGCTAAACTTTCTACTTGGAACATAATTAGTAAGTCTACCAAAGCTTATGGTTTGATGGCAGTCTAAGATTTGGACCATATGTCAAATTCATCAAGTTGTACTGACCATCGAGTTGATTCTTACCTATGATTGTATGAGCTTTAAAATATAGACTTATTTTCGTAGTATCTACCATTAGTGCTAGTGGTAGTCTCTCGATTTGTAACTGGCAAGTTTCGGCATCGAGCATAGGCTTTCTCACAAACGAAATGACTATACAAGTTAATTCTTGTTCTTTTACTAGTAATGAGTTGATAATGTCGTGAGATACTACTAAGGTATAGTTGAACCTTATGATCCTCTTTATCATTTGGAAAAAGAAAAGAACTTATCTAAGGATTTAGAAATAAATCTATTGAGCGTGACCAACCTTTATGCCAATATTTGGAACTCTTTGATGTTATGTGGATGCTTCATAACTATTACATTAAAAAAAATATGAGATTTACTATTCAGAGGTTTCTGAAGGTTTCTTCAAAATCAATAAAGTAGTTGGTTTCTTCTCTATTTGTTATTGATATATTATTGTAGTAAGTTTCAAGTTCAACTAAGTAGTTGGTATTTTCTCAATTTGTTACTAACAAATCATTATTATATGCTTGTAATTAGATAATTCTTTGTATACCAATATCTGGTATATAATTCTTGTATTCTTAAGGCTAGAGTACACCAACTTGTAGTAATACTGTGTACGTTCAACATCAAGGTTCTATGGTATTCATCATTCAAATACATCGTTATCTAATTGTAGCAGTAATAAGCATACATTAAGGATAATACCTTGTTTTCTAAAATATAATATATTATATGAACGGTGCGTTGGACCCACATACATATACATATGTTATTTTCCATTTGAAGTTTTAACCAAGGCCAGATTAATAGTCCATATAAGGTAAAACAATTCTTAGTCGTGACCTACTTGGCTTCGAATTTTGACTTTGACCATGATAAATTCGATTTTTTTATTATGCAAGGGTCGGTGTCTGTGCTTAATTATCATGAGTTTTATATTTATACATAGATTTTAGAATGCTATCTTGGTCGACTATCCTAAGGCTTCTCTATTTGTTATTAATATATCATCGCGGTAAGATTCAAGTTCAACCAAGTAGTTGGTGTCTTATCTATTTATTACTAACAAATCATTATTGTATGCTTGTAATTATATAATTCTTTCTATACCAATATCTGGTATATAATTCTTGTATTATTAAGGCTAAAATACACCAACTTGTAGTGATATAGTGTACGTTCGACACATGATTGTATAGTATTCATCATTTAGATGCATCCCCATCTAATTGTAGCAGTAATAAGCATACATTAAGGATAACACCTTGTTGCCCAAAACACCTTGTTGCCCAAAATAGAATTTATTATATGAACGGTGCATTGGAACCAGATGGCTCCTTTAAGAATCCTCTATTAAAATCAATGAATTCTACATAGATATGCTATTTTCCATTTGAAGTTTTAACCAATACAAGATTAATAGTCCATATAAGGTAAAACAAATCTTAGTCGTGACCTACTTGGCTTCGAATTTTGACTTCGACCATCATGAATTCGATTTTTCTCTTATGCAAGGGTCAGCGTCTATGCTTAATTATTATGAGTTTTCTATTTAAACATAGATTTTAGAATGCAAACACATCTAAATCTTTTAGACAAGAATGCAAATAAATTTGTTTGGAGGACCTCTCGTAAGTTCTAATTAATAAGGACTAATTGTCTTACCCGTGATAGTTCCAAATATTTCTTATAGAGGTGATTAGTTAAAAAATGTTCATATGAGAATATTTAAAGAGAAAAATACAAGAATAAGTAGAGAGAGAAAATAACAAAAGGAATAACCAGCAATGATTGAATATATGATCGATCCATTTTCCCAAAAAGGGTGTTGCTTTATAAAGGACAAGTGATAGGTCCATAAATTACACGATTACCCCTTTTTATGGTCATTTCCCCCACTATTTCACTATTCTCTAACATAATATTTATTTATTACCTTAGGCCCCTTGAATGTTTTATATTTGTTGGGTTTCTTTATAAAGCTTTTATAAAATCTAGCTACCTACTTTATTTAACCAATTTAGTATATTTCTTTAAATATTTCTTACCCTTATCAGTAGCCCCCAAGTAATAACGAAGATATTCAAGCAAGGATTAAAGTGATAAAAATGCTTCGGAGATATCTGACTTTCTTTACCTTTTATTTCTTATAAGAACAATGAAAAAACCTCATAGATATCCGACATCCTTTACCCTGTATTTCTCATCCGAATAATGACATTACTGATCAGATTACTTGATTCATGACACTGCATGTTTTGCTTCATATCTACGTGTCACAATGATTTGTAACCACACAACGCGTTCCCCAATCCAAGTCCACATGTCATAATAACTTTTGACAGCACCACACATGCTCTGCTCCAAATCCATGTCTAACTCGGTTTTTGACATAGGCGTGCATGGTTTCTAAAGATATTTTTAGGTAGTTACGTGTGTCAGAGAACTCTTACACTTATCCACATATGGGTGCTCCAGATGATAGGTGGGACGACTATCTTCCAAACAACTCTTTATCTTTCATAGGTATTTGTCACCTAAAGAAAACCCTTCATCTGTTTGAACCCTTACAACCATTGGAAGCCCAAACTTCTATTTATAAATACTTGAATCATTTTTCATTTTCAAGTTATTCATTTTTATAACTTCTAGAGAGATATAGAGATAAAAAATTGGTTAGAGAGAGAATATATTTTATCACTTCTCCAAACATTTTGTTCCACATTTCACGCATAAAAAACCCGATCAGCTTGAGAGATACAATATCTGGGAGTGGTTTAACATAGGTAAGAGAGACAAAGTGAGAAAATCTATCGGCGTAGACGAAGAGCCCAAACCGGTACAAATGCTCAAATCTGTACTCCTTCAAATCCATCTACCACTCAGCCCTCAGTAAAACTTATCCGACCCTTCACAAGGGTGACACTATCCTTTCAAAGAAACCAAATCACGCTTCAAGGTTCATTCTGATGAGTTATAAACACAAAAAAGCTGAGAAAATAAAGGATGATTGTTCTAAGAGGAAAAAATTCTCTGAAGACATATAAAAAAGGTATGTTAAAATTAAAACTACATATACCACTTCTACGCTTGTATACACTCCCCAAGGAAGCCCTCAAACCACTCCTGATGTTACTCCTCAAAATATTTCACAAACCATTCCAACAACAACCTCTTAACCAACGACGACAACAAATGACGCTTCTTTAACAAAACCCTAAAGATTTCTAATCTCGAACCCTCAACAAAGTGAGAGAAATACATTTATTTAATGAGCCTGAAGATGATAAACAAAAAATTAACTGTTGTGGATGCTCAACCAATCAGATCAATCCCTAACTCGACTTCCCAGGTCGGACCTTCCATCTCGACTCAGGCCCCAACCCTAGGGTGAAGCTAAAACAAGTTCTTATGTTTCCTACAAGACTAAGTTAACAAAGAAGGAAAAAGATGCTATCGAGCTTCCCTCGAATTGAGGCTATTTTGGGAAATAAATTGTGAGAGGTCGAAGGTAAACATCATCTAGTTTTGCACATAATTAAGTATAAATACTTTCAACCATTCGAGGAGGTTAACTTTAGAGACGGATGAAGAATTCCTGGCTTCATTAATATCCGATTTCTTGAGGTTGGGGAGACTCATTTATCAATTTGGGACAACAAGATGATTTTCTACTATGAAATCCTCAAATGGGGTCTTCGATTCGTGTTGGACGCTTCCCTGGTGAAGTATTTTGAGCTAATAGACTTATGTCCAACTCAAGTTGGTCCAAACATGTGGTTCACCTTGATGGCCTCCATAATGACTTCTTGAATATCTGGGGTCAATTTTCAATGAAGCACTTCGTCGGGCTGACAGTGTTGCAAAATAATCCCCATTGTTTATTTTACTCCTTAATCATTGGGCGGAAATTAAAGATAGTGGATGATCTCTTGGAAGCTGACAAGAAGTGGAAACATAGATTTTTCTTTATCTCTGGTTTGTAGGAGAGAAGCTTTGAAGAATTTGCTGAGAGACCACATTGGCACACATTAAGATGGACTAGAATAGTTATTAATTTATATTTACCTCCAATTTGCTGTATTTATTTTATCTGATTTACAAAATTCTCTTTTGGAAAAGTAACGAAAAGGATCTCTAAACCATTCGAGGGGCATATAGAAGAATTTTTTCGGATCTGTGCTTAGTCAAGTAATTGGGCTAGCACCTCCTAGTCCAATGAATTCTACAGACGCTTCACTGCATCAAATCTGGCCAAAAACCGATTCCTCCGAAGAAAATTTCTTTGGAGGAGCTTATGGCCATCAGCACAATAACATTAAAAATAGTTAAAAAACTAAGACTTAGTTTGGAAGCTGAATGATACACTGCTACTACATTTTAACACAATGTCCATATACCAATCTAGGTGAACTTGGACGTACTATTTAGTTACCAAGCTAACTGAACTGCTCATACTCGCTCGAGATAATTCTTCGCTTGTTATAAACGTCGTTGATATAAATACTTAGTTACACAGACTTTGTTCCAACAAAGCTTCTCTCTGCATAAAAGTTGATGCTCGCACAAGAAGAGATACAAGACTATAAGACCACATCGATACTATCTGAAACATATCCAGATGGAAGTAAATTGCATTCTTCATCAGCTCTACACATATTTGAAATATGATAAAAGTTGTTTTAAGTTGAAGCAAGCATACAAAACATCATATAAACCATGAACGCTAACGTTGCCAGCCAATAACAACATAGATTAAGGAGTGATGTCTACATCAGGGAAGGAACTTTGACAACGTGTCCGCGTCGTTTTTGAGTGAAAAGATAGGATTAACATCTGAGCTTAGCAGCAAATTACTACTGACAATTTAAAAATACGAAATCAAGATCAAACTATATACATAGATGCTTAGAACATTACAACTTCATAAAAACCCTGTTTGTTGATAAACCTAATATGCATTCACAGCTAGTCAATATCTCAGCCTTTGTATGTTAAAGAGTGCACATTTCCCATAAATAAAAAAAAGGGTTTGGCTAAATTAGGGTCCTTTTCAATAAGCAGCCCCAATTTTAACCATTCCCATATAAATTTTAAGTAGCCCCATTATTTTATCCAAAATACCCTCTCAACTTTCACTAAGCCCTAACCCTAAAAACTAACCATCCCCAAAACCAAAACACGATTCAATCCCATCTTTCTTCTCTTCTTCTTCAAACCTCCAAAACACCAAACTCAAATTAGCTCCAACTTCAACTCCTCTTCTCGTTCCACAACAACTCTACTAGATTCACACTCAGTCAAGAACAAGAATGATAAAAGAAAGAGTTAACATCTCTAAATTTTGTTATTGTTGATTTTTTTTTTTGTAGATTTGTGCTAGTTTATAGTGAAATACATGTTTATATTGGTGTTTATAGTAGTATACTGATGTTAGGAATGTTTTGTTGTGGCTGATTCAGTGTTTTAGAGGTAGATTTAGGAATCGGTTCAAGGTCCTTCAATGGTGGAAAATTTCTGGTTCGTGGTTACCCCGCCGGGTGAAAAGTAGTCCCACCGGCGGGAATTTGTTTTTTTTTTTTCAGGTTTCGTTTTTACCCCGCCGGGTGAAAAGTAGTCCAACCGGCGAGGAATGAGTTTTTTTTGCAGGTGTATATGTTACCCCGTCGGGTGAAAAGTAGTCCCACCGGCGGGGAATGTGTTTTTTTTAGGTTTCGTGAAAAGTAGTCTCACCTTTTGAATTCATCATTCAATGATTTGGTTTTTACAAAAAAAATTGTTGGGTTTCGGCGGTTTGGAGTTTTCTTGTGATTTTTGGCATTTTTGCGTTTTTTGGAGTTTTTGATTTTGTTGAGTATAAAAGGGTTGTAGGAGAAGTAATTTTGTGTTCTTCTATTTTGTGTTAACTATACCCACAATTCACTAGAAGACAAAATTAAAAATTCTTGGTCAAAAGGCAAACTCGTCTTTGATTATTTATTAAAAAAGATTCTCTACCATTTGAGAATGGTTAACAAAATTTGGACCTTAACTTAACCATACCCATAAAAAAAGCATACAAATATACATGACTGCTAAAGAGTGTATACCTAGGCCAAACTATTTTTTTTTAATTTCTGAATAAAAAAATAAATATGGAGTAACCTAAACGGTAAAGTACAAAGCTCTCCACACCAGATCACATCAAATAAAGACAAAGCTCATTTTTACTATATCTAACTTAAACCCACATACGTAATAAAAAAGTGAAGAGTTTAACCAAGTAAAAACATCCGGAAGGCTAGAGGTGTCAAATGGGTTGAACCAGCACCGTTTAAATCAGAACCACGGGTTGCGGTCCTGCCGGGTTGCAGTTCTGGCGGGTTGCGGTCCTGACGGGTTGCGGTCCTGGCGGGTTGCGGTCCTGACGGTCTGGCGGTCCTGCCAGGTTGCAGTCCTAATGGGCCAGTTTCACAGTTAAACCGCCAGTTCAAACCATCAGACGAACCATTTAAGAACTGCTTACCAGTTCAAACTATCAGCCAAACCATTTAACCATTTAAGAACCGTTTATCAGAATATTTTATAATGTTATTTAAAATTAATTTGTAAGTGTTAATTGAATCTAATTTCAATAATTGAGATATGTACCATATACACGAGTTAATTATTCTATTTCATGTATTTTAATTTAAATATGTTATCATTTTAATCGAAAGTTTATAATCATCAATTACATTTTAAAAAAATAATTGGAATTTGATTTTGATACGTTTGATTATATATTTATATTTATGTATTTAAGATATTTTATTTAATATTATGTAGATATTAAATAAAATAAGTACATCTACTTGTATTTCGATTACAACTTTCAATAATTGTAAAAATATAAAAATAAAAATTTGATTGTCTTAAACAAGATATCGTAAACAATATAATTGTAAAATGATTTGTATATTGTGTTAACATACTAGATATTTAAGATGTTATATTTAATATTATGTACATATTAAATAATATATACCTATTAGACATATAATTGTATTCTAATTTTAAATTATTAAGTGATTTGTATATTGTTTAGAACCGATTCCGAATCGAAATAAAAATTATTAAAAACTTGTTAAAACCCGTAATAAATCTGCGATTGTAATTAACAAACAAAATTGTTTTAAATTATAAGAGATTAATTTAGGAAATATATATTTTTAAGTTTTTTTTTTCGACAAATATTAATAACTAAGTTAGTAGTATGTCTTTAATAATTAAACGTTTAATATTAAAACCAATCATATAAAAATATTAAAATATATAAGCCCAATAATCAATAATTAAATAATATATGATCATTCACAATCTGGATAATCTTAGATTACTTCGGATTCTTTTATATAGATTGACACTTTCATCTTCAATGGTAACTATCGATGTGGGATTGTTTTAAACAAAACTCCTCTTTAATGGTAACTATAGATTTGGAGTTTTGTTTAAAAGAATCCCACATCTATAGTTAGTACTACCATTAAAGAGGAGTTTTGTTTAAAAGAATCCCGATAGTTACCATTGAAGATGAAAGTGTCAATCTATATAAAAGAAGGCATAAACACACCCTCTCACTTACCAAGTCTTGGGCAACTACTTGAATGCCTAACATGGTGGTTAATAGTTAAAAATTTCGAATTAATTTTTTTTAAAGTAGTCTTGAGCAACTACTTGAATGCCTAACATTTTCTTAAAATGCCTAACATGGTTTTTAACAATTTAAAAAAAAAAAATTAAAAAAAAAATTAAAAAAAAATTAAAAAAAAAATTAAAAAATTCATAAGTCCGGGCCATCCGGACAGATCTCCGGATGGCCGGACCATCCGGACAGATCTCCGGATGGTCCGGGCGTCCGGACCTTATGTCCGGACCATCCGGATGGTTCCAAATTTTTTTTTTTCGTTTTTTTAATTTTTTTTTGGGTCTCCTCTATAAATAGAGGAGACCCCAAATCCACACTCATAAATTCATATACTCCTCTCTACGTCTCTCTAAATCTCTCTACTTGTTCTAAATATTCTAGAAAACTCAAATTTCTTATTTTACATATTGTAGTCCTACTTTCGGAATTGTTTGATTTTTTTTTTCCGCAAATTGTTTCTATTTGATAAAAACACTTAAATAACGTTGGGATAACATTATAATAGCTCAATTAAGAGCTTCGTATAATTTATCAAGTTATTTAATTGTTATAGTAATTTAAATTAGCTCTTTTAATTCTAATTTTATTAGTTGTTGTTAGTTGTTATTGCTTGTTATTAGTTGTATTAGTTGGTATTAGTCTAAATTTAGTTTTTATTATTTGCGATATTAATTAGTTTCGATTAGTATTTTATTGCATATTTAAAAAAAACATTGTTTTAAGTTTTAAAATGCCTATAAATCGTAGACTTACTAATACTCACCAATCCGTTAATTTTCACTTGTAATGAATGATGTTTGTGATAACCTAAACAAATTAATAGTGACCAAAATGTAATAATAATTTTATAATCATTATTAAAATTACAATAATAAAATTCAAAATTTATTTAAAATTATAACAATATAACTTGTAATCTTTTACCATGATAAAATATGATTTTGGTTTAAAAAATAATAAATAACATTTGTAATATTTAAAACCAAATCACAATAATAATATTCAAAATGTAATATTAAAATTATAACAATATAACTTAAAAATAATAAATAACACTTGTAATATTTAAAACCAAATCACAATAATAAAATTCAAAATGTAATATTAAAATTATAACAATATAACTTAAAAATAATAAATAACACTTGTAATATTTAAAACCAAATCACAATAATAAAATTCAAAATGTCATATTAGAATTATAACAATATAACTTAAAAATAGTAAATAACACTTGTAATATTTAAAACCAAATCACAATAATAAAATTCAAAATGTCATATTAAAATTATAACAATATAACTTAAAAATAGTAAATAACACTTGTAATATTTAAAACCAAATCACAATAATAAAATTCAAAATGTAATATTAAAATTATAACAATATAACTTGTAATATTTTTGCATGATAAAATATGATTTTGGTTTAAAAAATAATATATAACACTTGTAATATTCAAAACAAAATCACAATAATAAAATTCAAAATGTAATATTAAAATTATAACCATAGAATTTGTAATATTTTAACATGATACGATATAGTTTTCCTTTGTATTAGATCTAAAAACATAATAATAATAATATTCAAAATATGATAATAACATAAGTAATATTTAAAAATTTGGACTATATAATAATTACAACACTTAAAATATTAATAACCAAAAAAAATTAATATTAAAAAAAAATGTAATAATAATTCTATAATAATATGCAATATCACAATATTTTTTAAATATAACATTTTGGTTATAAAATAAATAAAATCAGCATAATATTTACCAATAAACCGCCGGTTTTTTACAAATAAACTGTGGTTTCGCAGTTCTGTCGGGTTGCAGTCCTGCCGGGTTGCAATCCTGTCGGGTTGCTCCTTATGCGGTCCTGGCGGGTTGCGGTCTTGGTGGGTTGCGGTCTTGGCGGGTTGCGGTCCTAATGGGCCAGTTTGGCAGATAAACCGCTAGTTCTTAAACAGGTTGTCAGCTTTGAACCGTGGTTCCAGAACCATTGGACACCTCTACGGAAGGCTAATAAAAAGGCTCACCAAAGAAGATACTACATATATTCTTCAGAAGCATGTAAGAGAGACTTGGAAATGAGTCTTGCAAAACTACCTACCACTTCTCTAAACCACTTCTTTAAGAAATCTGTTTCAACTGAACAAGAGTGAGACAATAACAAAGAGGAGAAAATTGGGAAGAGGGGAAAAGGAATGATTTTATTGAAGTTCATTAAAAGAAACAATTATTGGACTTTAATTCTAATAAACAAACCAGTGTTAGCTGTTACACAGAGTAATCGTTGGTTCGATTCCGTCGACTAACAGAGAAATCGTTTGTCTACGCGTTTATGTTACGCGGTGACCGTCTAGGGCTTGACAGTGTCATTTAAGAGATATCTTGAGTCTCAAAAGAAGATTCCAGAAACAATGAGGTGTTCACTCCATAGCATACCAAGAAACATGAACACATTACAACTAGCAAGAAGAAATATATGTAATATCCCCAAGGAAGTAAAATTCGGGAAAATACATTTCCATCAGACAGCCAAATGTTACAAATCACCTGAAACGGACTTTCGCTCTCCATAGCACCACAGGAGAGGAGTTTGTAGTTCCATTCCTTCTATTTAGGGGAAAAAAGTTGGAGGGAAGAAAGAATAAAGAAAGAGAAGAGAAACAAAAAGTTGGTGTCTTGGAATTGATCTTCCATCTCTTCCTGTATTAAATTTGGGTTATAATAAATTTGGATATATTTTAATTGGATAGAAAAAAATTGGTAAAAAAACAAGCCGCAAACATGACCACTTTATATTTTGGTAAAATATTTGAGAAAAAATAAGGTGTAACTTAAATGGAACCAAATCACGTAATCTAAAAAATAAATTAAATACCGTTGCAAATCCATTTCTACTAGAAAAGTTATTCAATCAAATAGTACGTTCGTAGCAAAGCTGTTAGTAAAAACTGATCCGATTTTCATTAAATGGATCAAAACAGACTGTGGTCTAAAAATATTTTTATTTATAATTGGTAACCGGAAAAAGGGATCGATATAAAAACATTATCCAATAGTGTAGAAGATGAAAAAGGTTCCTCATGATGAGATAAATAAGGAAAGCAATACAATTTAAATCCAAATCTAAGTTGATGTGTAGAAGTTGATTAACAAAGTTAAGAGATATAAAATTACATTTCAAATCTTAGCTGATGGGTAGAAGTTGATTACCAAAGTTTCTTTAAAGAACATTGGTCAATCGATCAATGTTGAAAAATGAAAGCCTTACTACGCATTTCGGTCTGGATTTATAACCGAGGGCTGGCTACACAGTTCAGGTGGAAAGGTTAAACTTTCTAATATTTTTTCATTCATCCGCGCTGTTCATAGATGAGCTTTTTTTTGCTGAACTTCAGACAACAACTGTGTGGAAGTTGCTTCTTGAATCCATGCGGGTGGCTCAACTATATGACTGGTACATTCTAGTACTACATCTTAGTTTAATGCAGAAGGGCATGTTAGGGACTTCATAACACTAATAAGTCTATTGTAATGGTGTTTTGATTGGAAATGGAATTTGGTGCCTTTTGTGCTAAAGCTCGTAGGAGTTGGGCCTCCTAATGTTCTTCATGTTCTTCTAAATTGTCAAAATATTAGTTATATATCTTCTCGTTTAGCTACACAGGTTTAACTACAAAGGTTGTCTCTTATTTATGAGAATTAAATGGGTTGGATGCTTTGCCGGTTTCGGATGACCTTGAAGTTGGTTATGTTCCTCTAAGCATTAGTTGACATATCTCGGGCTGTACTTGGCAACATGTCCTTTTAAGTCCATAAAGCCACCACTATCGAGGGAGATCATAATTTTGAACAGGTATATACGAACATAAGATGACGGAAGAAGTAATTCGAATAATTATAATATTTTTTTTATATATTTTTTTAATATATTAGAGAATTATTTTATTTAGCAAATTACATCTCTCCAGAATTCATTGTACTTCCGGTTTAATATGTTAATTTTATTTAAAATAATATTTAATTAGTGTTTTGTTTGGATATCTCCAATATAAAGTATTGAATATTAAAATGTAAAGATATATTTTATTCAAATACACACTATTTTACTGAATTTTCATTTTTTTTGGCATTTAGTTACATCTATCTCCTTACTCTTTTGTTATTGGCAATGCATCATAAATAATATATTTATCACGATAGGAAGCACTTCTATATTTCATCACATTTATTTTTAGCATATGACTCTCAATTTATGCCTATAAATAGACTATCTTAGGGGCTATATTCATAGACGGAGCTAGATGAGTTCCAGTGGATGCTCAGAAACCCTCTCAATTTATGCCTATAAATTGACTATCTTACGGGCTATATTCATAGACGGAGCTAGATGAGTTCATGTGGGTGCTCAGAAACCCTCTCAATTTATGCCTATAAATTGACTATCTTACGGGCTATATTCATAGACGGAGCTAGATGAGTTCATGTGGGTGCTCAGAAACCCTCTCAATTTATGCCTATATAATTGACTATCTTAGGGGCTTTATTCATAGACGGAGCTAGATGAGTTCCTGTGGATGCTCAGAAACCCACTATGCTCAATATATAATATAATTAGTATTAAAAATACGAATTAGATTTTAGTTTATTAGAAAACATCAAACCCGAGAACCTACAATAATATGATAATTATATTCAATAAATTCAAGACATAACTAAATCAAGTAAATTTTTGGTACAACCATATTTAAACTAATATAAGTATAGAAACCAAATATAAACAATTGCAACTAAATTTTTGGTACATCATAATTATATTCAATAAATATGGCTTACAATTACATCAATTATATTAAACTAGTATAAGTATAAAAACCAAATATTATCATTTGAGTAAATTTCTAGTACAAATGACTAATTTTAATCTCATATTTTGATTTCACTTAATTCTTTCTAGAAGATAGTTATATTCATAATTTATGGACACAATTACATCAATTATATTTAAACTTTTATAAGTATGGGAACCAAATATTATACTTTGACTAAATTTTTAGTACATATAATTAGTTTTAATACTATATTTTGATTAAATTTATATTATATAAGATTGATGAGTACGGAATTATCCACCACAGCTCACTGAAAAACTGGACAGAGGCAATTCAGACAATAGGTGCCCACTGAACTATCCGGATAGGATAAAAGTACTAAAACACTAAACACTTTTGACTAAGCTAGGTGCTAATCAACTTAAAAACTAATGGGTCTTTAAACTCGACCCCGTTTTGTAACTTAACCCGAAAGCCCATGAGTCCATAATTAGGGGTATAAATACCCAACCACTTTCATTAATGAGGGTAATGAACATTTAATACAATTAGGTAGCTTAAATCTCTCACTACAAAACACCCAAACATTTAATACCCTTAAAATACCCTAAAATATTTGACAAAATTACCCTCAGTTCAAAATAATCATCACCAAATTGGCGACAACAGTGGGAGAAGAAGGTGCCTGAATCTAACATTCAAAACCAGCAAGAAAAATCAGTTCGGATGAATCCGGACGAGCAAGCAGTGCCACCACCTTTGATAGAAGTGGTGGGAGAAAACGATAAGTACACGATCGAAGAACAAGAGAGGCTGAAAGCTGAAATAGAAGCCTTGAGAGCTGCTAAAAAGGCGGAGTTAGGCTTGAAAAAAAAATTGAAAGTGTCAGCCATTTACCACACTGACAATCCAAGGGAGAATGATCCATCAGCAAAGACTCACTTGAGTACTAAAAAGACCCATGTCAGCCCCAAGAAGTCTCACTGGTCTAAACCGGTAGAGAACTCAGAGTCAGAGTCATCTAGTAGCTCCTCGAATGAGGATAGACTTGAGGAGTCCATGTCATCTAGCAGCGATGAAGGTAGATCCAAGAAGAAGCAAAAGTTGGTTAAAAAATATTCAAGAAAGAGGGACATGCATGGAAGGTTGATAAGGCATCTGAGTAAATGGTCATCTCATAGCCACAGCCATAGCCGGAGGCATATAGACCAGTTGTTGATGGATCCCTTCGCTTTCCATGATGAGCCAGGTATTTTTGCAACGCCCACTGAAGATACTGTCTTTAGTCATGGCCGAAATTGGAGACAATCTCCATTGTCCTCCAAAATATTGTCCGGAAACCTTCTTAAGAGGTTTGACAGTACTAAGATGGAAAAGTATGATGGGAGCAAGGATCCGCATAATCATTTGGAACAATTTAAAAACTTTATGATGAATTTTGACGATGATGACAAGTTGCTCTGCATAGCCTTCTCTCAATATTTTACGGGGAGTGCTCTGAAATGGTACAATAGCCTACCACAAATGTGCATCAGAAACTTTGATACGTTTTGGGTGGCCTTGCGGAGGTAGTTCGTTGGAAGTAAGAAGGTGAAGGGCAATGGAGACACTATTATCCATTGTGCCCAAGAGCCAAATGAATCATTAAAGACTATATAAGTCGGTTCGTGAACACAAAGAATAGGTTAGCTGACTGCTTTGAACAAGTAGTAATAGCTTCTCTGAGACAGGGTTTGAACCCTAGGAATCTGACCGATTCTGTAACCAGGAAGAAGGCCATGACGTGGGGCGGTTTACTGAACCAGGTGGGAAAGTAAATCAATGTAGATGAGAGGAAAAAAAACTAGGGTGCACAGACAAGTGAGATCTTCTCCAGTTCCACCAAACTAGAATCAGTCTGGATACAAGGCTAAGGAGGCCGGACACGGTCCTAACAGAGCCAAGGCTCAATCTCACCCAACTCCAGCTCAGAGCCAACAGTCTAGAAATAAACTAGGACCTTGGGTCCAACCGGAATGGTTTGACGAATTGAAAGAGAATGTGGAAACCATATATGACAAAACAAAAGAAGAGGTACATTTTAGGAAGCAGGCAGCGCTTCAATCTCATAGGGAAAGTCGTAATACTTTTTTATGTCAATATCATCATGATATTGGCCATAATACAGAAGATTGCATCGCTTTGAAACAAGAGGTGCATAATCTGATTGAAAGAGGAAAATTAGGTGCTTATGTCAAGAGAAGTAGTGGTAATAGGCCTGATAATACTCATCAGACTGGCCCAACAAACAATACAGGGACATCGGCTCCGAAAGGGGCCATGGTAATTGTTGAAAGATTTGATGTAGAATCAGAGTATTTGGATCCTGATCCAGCCCGAAATAAGGTGGGTGTTATAACAGAACATACCTAGACGGTGTCTGGGCTCATAAGCCTTTTTGAGTCACTTACAATATTTGGGGGAGACACAATGACTGCACCAACTCCTTCTTCAAGGAAGAGGCATGTTCACACTCTGGCTACTCAGTTAGGGGGAGTAATGTCCTCATATTAATCCTAAATTCCTTTTCCCTTCATTGTTTTTGATGAAGATGACTTAAGGGACATAACTGATCCTCATGAAGATGCTGTGGTGATAGGAGCATCGATTGGGGGCAATGCCATTAGGCGAATTTTGGTTGACACTGGCAGCCCAGCCAACATCTTATTTTTAAGTTCCTATAAACAGATGAAGAATCCGGCAGTGATTCAACGTTCGAGTATGTCCATTGTGTGTTTCACTGGAAGCTCTGCGAACATGGTCGAGGAATTTGAGGAGAAGGTTTTGTTGGGCAATAGCCATTTCAAGAAAATGGTCAGGGCACTTTTCGTTGTGGTAGATTGTCCCACGTGTTACAATACGATCTTGGGAAGGTCTTGGCTCTCCACGATGCATGTTGTGGCGTCAATAGTTTACCAATGTTTGAAATATGCTATTCAAGGACAAGTGGGAGTTGTTCAGAGCAATCTAAAAATAGGAAGGGAATGTTATACAACTGCGCTTGCCCCTAAAACTGTGGGGCAGTCCGGGTAAATGAAGATTAGCAGTTGGTGGGGCCCTCTGGGAGAGGGGGTGAAATTGATGACCCCATAGAGACCCCTGGTGTTTTTATACCAATTGAAGAGGTTGAAACCCACTCTCTGGCTGAAGGGAAAATGTCATAATTGGATCTAAGATGAGACCAGAATTAAAGAGCAAAGTGTTGTCCTTTTTAGCGAACCACCAACATATTTTTTCTTGGTGTAATGCTGATGTAACTAGAGTTCCTGCGAATGTTATATCACACCAACTATCCATCCGGAGAGATGTATCACCTGTTGTGCAAAGAAGAAGAGCTTTATGTAAAGAAAAAATTGATGTCATAGTTCAAGAGGTTGACCGGCTTACCAAAATGGGGCACATAAAAATGTCTCAGTACCCTTTGTTGACAGCCAATCCATTTGTAGTAAAAAAGAAGAATGGGAAATGGCGTATGTGTATGGACTTTACTGACCTCAATAGGGCTTGCCCAAAATATATTTATCCAGTCCCCCGGATAGACTAGTTGGTGGAATCCACATCTGGGAACAAGTTATTGTCCTTCATGGATGCCGTCTCCGGTTATAATCAGATACAAGTGGATCTGAAGGACCAGGAACACACTACTTTTCTTACAGATATGGGCCTCCATTGTTACAAGGTGATGCCTTTTGGACTGAAGAATGATGGGGCTACCTATCAAAGGTTGGTAAATAAAAAGTTTGCTGTAAATTGGGAAAACATGATGGTAAAAAGTATGGAGGAAGAATTACATTTAGCAGATCTTCAAGAAACTTTTTCCAACTTAGCAAAGGTTAATTTAAAATTAAATCCAGAAAAAATGTGTTTTTGGAGTACAGTCCGGAAAGTTTCTGGGTATGTGATAAGTGAGAAATGATAAGTGAGAAAAGGATACAGCCTAATCCAGACCAGCTTGATGCCTTATTACAGATGGATCCTCCTCGGAATATTAAAGAAGTGCAAAGGTTGACAAGAATGTTAGCCTCTTTAAATCGTTTTATCTCAAGGTATTTGGATAGGTGTGCCCCAAGGTCTTGAGGTCCATCTGTCTCCCTAATGATCTCATCTTCAACTACTTTAAGTAAAGTAGCATCAATCCCCCCTTGGGTCTGCGCTTCTTGGTTCTTCGGAGCGATCTCATCTGCAGCACCCCGAACAGCCTCTACTACAGCCTTCTTTTTCTTTCCCTTCCCTTTCATTTTACTTGGGGCTTTGGCTCTGGCGGGCAAGGCCATTTTCGCCCATATTGTAGTGGTAGAATGAGATATGGTGGTTTTTACAAAGACTGGCCACTATAGAAAACTGCTCCATACGGAGAGGAATCCCGGACAACCTTGACGCCATAATACAGGTGAAGCGAGTATACCAAGCATTGGGACTCAGCTGGCTTGGGCAGAGTGTTATCAGTTTAAAATACCTGACTATTTCTGGATCCAAGGGGACTCTGAGCCCCCAGTTGACCAAGTCGGTATAGATGATGATCTCGTTGAGCTTGCAGTCCATCGGAGTCTCCGGTGTGACTGGTATCCTCACTTTGACTGATTCAAGAATTCCCCATTTGGTCCGGATCCGGCCTAACTCAATAGTATGAGTATAGACGTAATTAATATTTCTCATGGCCAACAGATACTTCACATTGACCTTGTGAAAACAAGGTCCCACTTTGCCTTCCAGACTCTCCGACAGATCTGGATGGGTCATACAAACTTTCTCCTTGCCTTTTCCCATTTTATCGGAGGCAGCATCTCCAGTTTTCCTGGAAGCTTCGGTTTCGAATGGAGCCTCTTCAACACTGTCCTCCATCACCTCTTCCATCACCGTGGAAGGTTTGTCAGTCATTGTGGATTGGAGAGTGGTGGTTTGTGGCTCAGCAGGTTGTTCGGACGGTTGAGCGTCGGCCTCTCTTAAGGGTCTGGTGTCCGGCTGGGGCTCAACTCCGGCAGACTTGGTATGAGAACTGATTCTGGTGGCCTCGGATCCGAAGGGTTTGTCTTTTGGTGCTCTAATAGATGCCTCCGATCCGGAGGCTTTATTTTTTGCTCCAGATTTGGAGGGCCCTGTTTTGGAAGACTTGGGTTGAGAACCGGTTGTTTGGCCTTTTACCAGGCGCATTGTCCGGCGAGGGTTAGGTTTTTCTGGGGATTTCTCGATGTCTGACCCCATAGAAATGAACGGAGAAGGCTTTCTAACACTCGATACTGCTTTCTCTTGCATGATAGAAGGTTGAGACTCCTGAACCCAGGAGCCTGAAGGGATTGGAGAGAGTTTTGGTTGGAATAAGCGTCTAGATTTTGTGTTTTTGGCAGAGGATGATCCTTGATCAACTTCTAAGGTTGGTGAATTATTTTTATTGCTTGGAGAGACTAGAAGGCCAGCAGCGATACTTCTCTCACGTTCAACGTTATGCGCTTTTTCTAATTCAGAAAGATTTCACCAACCACCTTTCATGAGAGCGTTTCTTGCTGTGAACATAAAACTGCCCAAGAAAAGTTTTGAGATGAGAGGTAAAAATCTCTGAGAAGAAGAAATTGAAAAGTGATGAAGATGGTGAAACAGTAATGGAAAACAATTTATATTGATAAGGCAAAAAGTTATTGATACCTAGGAGAAAACAAATAGACTAATGTAATGATTGAAGGCGGCGCTAACGTAAGAAACATTAAATGCAGGAGTTACTTTTTGGGCTTAGTGGGAGCGCCGTTCTAGGAAGAAAATGGCTGGAAGAGCGAATCGAAATGTGACACGTGTCCCACGATCCAGAGAAAAACTCTTGGAATTCTGAGAAGGATTCAGTCCGGATAAACCCTGAACTGAATACATGAGCGATTCGGAGAATGTTGTTATTGGCTAAACGAGTTTTTTAGTTCTGCCAAAGAGCTTTGACAAAACCTATAAAAAGGGCTACTTATGAGTCCGAAATTATCCACCACAGCTCACTGAAAAACCGGACAGGAGAAATTCGGACAATAGGTGCCCATTGAACTATCCGGACAGGACAAAAGTACTAAAACACTAAACACCTTTTGACTAAGTTAGGTGCTAATCTACTTAAAAACTAATGGGTCTTTAAACTAGACCCGGTTTTGTAGCTTGACCCGAAAGCCCATGGGTCCATAATTAGGGGTATAAATACTCAACCACTTTCATTAATGAGGGTAATGAACATTTAATACAACTAGGCAGCTTAAATCTCTCACTACAAAATACCCAAACATTTAATACCTTTGAAATTCTCTAAAACACTTAACCAAATTACCCTCAGTTCAAAATAATCATCACCAAAGATGAGTGTTGATATTGTAGATGTCGATATGATTTTTTTACTAAATTTATTCAAAATTTTATCCATTTATTAGGAGTCTCACTATCTCTCAATCAGGATACGATGAATCACACTATTATTAATATGATACTAGAAGAATCAATACTATTCTTTTGGATTTTAAGAAAAAATAACATTTTATTCTACAAATGTTAAATCAATTATAAGATATGTTAATGTGAATAAATAAAATATAATAGATATTCATAAGTTATAATTTATTATTTTAAATTTTATAATATAAATATACAAAAGTTATATATTATATATAATTTAGATACTCTAAATTATATATCATTCAAATATTCTAAATTATAAAATCTTATGCTCTATGTCTTATTTTATTGTTCGATAGTTCTAAAGAGATTAACATGTATTGATCTATTTTTTTTAAGATACAGATTTGTAGAGTTTAATTTCGGAGTAAATAAATTTTCCTGAATCATAACATTTTTTTTATTTTTGCATTGCTAAGTTGAAATTTTATTGTTATTGAGTTTTTTCTGTTTGGTTTGTAGGATGAATAGATATTTTAAAACTACTCATACATATAAATGAGAAAATCCATTTTTTTCCTAGTTTAATCACTAGAGCTACCCGAAGACAAACACAAAATAGAGTTTTTATTGCAGAAACCCATGTTCGGTGGCCAATAATCCACAACCTCGAGTCTAGAACACCATAACGTTTTGGTATTGGGTACGCCACTCGCTATATTGCTACAATGACAAACCTTTTTCCATTCATCAATCATCAATTTGGTTTCGCAATTTATTAATCATTGTTTCTCAATTTTTAGTAATTTTCTACTTTTTATAATAGTTTTTGCAAGACTTAAACTTTAAATGAATTATATGTGTTACCTAAAGTGTACAACTTTTCCATTTTGACTGACTTATTTGAGCTCTATCCGTTAGCCAGAAGTGAAAGAAAAAAAAAAGGACTCAGGTTCAATTTTGTTTAGAAATGAACGTTTATTTTGCTAAATAATTTCTTAAAAAACTTTTTTACAGAAAAACCTAAATAAATCTTGGGAATTAAAATATGGTGGCTCCAAAACAAAGAATTACCATCAACTATGTTAAGTGTTCATTCGTACAGGATTTGCATGAAAATCAGAAAAACGCATGAACTATAATATAAATAATACATTATATACATTATTTGTTGCATAATATTTCAGAAAAGAAATAAATAATATAAATACCTCCAAATAAAATTAATTAATTAAAAACAAATAAAAAAACATAATAAAATATGATCATGTACCAAAAATATTGGATTTAGTGACCAACCATTAAAATGAGTCACACTACTTAGATAAAATATTTTTTACAATTTATTTTTTGGTTGTTGGTTCTTCGTAGCAATTTATTTGTAACACATTTGCAACACAGTTTGTTGTGATCCATTTAATTGAATTCAGGTTAGATTTTACGACGGATTCACAACCGACGTACTATTTGGTTGCACATCTTATTATGTTGCAACAGGTTAGCTACGACTTTTGTTTAAGATTTTTTTTAAAATTTTAAAATTAACTAATTTGGGATTTTGTGGCGCAATATACCGTTGTAAATATTAGCCCTGTTTAATATTTCAATCGACCACCCATTTTATTCTTAATTTTTTTTACCAAAATTAAAAGTATCATGTTTACTGATTATTTTTTACCATATTTTTATCCAATTAAGATCCTCCCAAGTTATTACATGAATTAAACTTAATAGACAAATAGAGAACAAAAACAGAGAACCAAAGATCGTTAATTAGTCATATCTTTAAAAAACTTAAAAATCTTAATTTCCAAAATCTCTCGCCTCGGGTCTCTTG
Organism: Limnanthes douglasii subsp. nivea; assembly: GCA_036936605.1. NCBI lineage: Eukaryota > Viridiplantae > Streptophyta > Magnoliopsida > Brassicales > Limnanthaceae > Limnanthes > Limnanthes douglasii. The sequence continues at coordinate 79,082,764 of JAUPFV010000002.1, read as the reverse complement.
TCTTCGTCGAATTCTAGAGCATATCAATGTATATTTACCAAGGTCCAGTGCTGCATGAGGGTTTCAAAGGTTGATTCTCCTTTTATCATAAGTGCTCTAATATGGGATTTTTATGTTTATCTGAGTTTACTTATCTTCTTTAATTGTTTCATAGCATCTCCTAGAGGCCGAAGGTTTTCTTTTCTATGTTTATCCATTTTAAAAGTTATGTGGTACATTTTATCTTGTATCTCTTTCATTCCCCCTATTTCGTCAATGTTTTTTTTCTAGCATCATTTTGTATTTATGTTCTCTGATTGTTAAGATTTAGGACTCCAATCTTTGTAGTTCTAAACTTCTCTCAACACTGGTAGGCCACACATGTTGAGTTATCAGCGTAGAATTTGTTATGTCTGGAGTACTTTGTGCTTCATTGTTAAAATTTTCTAATCAAATCCAATAAAACAATGAATATTTACTAGAAATATATAGTAATTATATGCAGATTGTGGTATATTTATGGAATGTTTTGTAGGAAAAACTGGGTACAATTGTTGGACTACCCGTGGTATGTCCGTGTATAATAGTTGTATATTTACATATGGTCAGGTAAGACATACTATTGGTTTCATGTTTCCAATTTTAGCATATTAAGATGCATATGAGCTCAACTTCAGTGTCTTTCAGACATGTAGTGACAAAATATAAACCATGATGGGTGATATATGTGAGGCAAAAAGCTCAATAAGCATTGTGAGATTACACATCCTTTATTTGAATATCTATTTTTCAGGATTAGAATGGTATAATAGATACAATTACAAGAACTTATGTATCAAATGTTGCTTATTTCTCTTTCAATTATATTGAGGTTATAATGCAAGGGTAGTGAATTCTCAATTCTAGGAAGAAACTAGACATGAAGGATGAGAAGTTTCGGTGTAAATTCAAATGTTTGTTTTTTGAGATAAACATTGAGCAAATAAAATATTGGTGGAGCCTTCATCCAGTAATCTCTATGTATTTCAGTTGTTTATGTATTTGGAAAGAATTGTTATTCTGCTGGCAACAACGATTTTAACTTATCATGAATCTTAATTTGGGGTGTATCTACAGTATAATGGCTTGGTGTATTATCAGTTGAAGAAGCTTGATAAGGTTATTTGTGTTTTAATAATATTTATGATTTAATGATCGCCTTTTTTTATAGGTATTGTAGGTAGTTTATTCAATTCAAATATTAGCTATCACATGAACCTTCACTCTCGTAAAATATCTAATTGGTTGATAGGTTAGGACATTTGTTTGTCTCTACTTGGATTTATCTGTGTTGTTATATATGTTGTACAATTCTTCAAGTATCTTATAAGTTGATCGTGTATGATTCTTGCATTCATCTTTGTTTTTCATCTGGTATAATGCAATGGTTATTTTTATTTGAAAGTGGTTAACTTTAGCATATGTTGCAAGGAGACTACTGATACCACCAATCTGAATTCTGAAAATTCCAAATCTTAATAATAAAATAGGAAAGTTAAGAGAATTTTATATTGAAGGTAATCTCACATTGTAGAGATAAGTTGACATTGAAGGCAATCTCACATTGATTGGGTGATCCTAATTTGTAGTGTACAAAAGGTATGGGTCACCTGAGTTACATTTTTTTCTCTATAAGAAATACAAAGCTTATACATGTTTGTAATTTCGTATTTGGATTACATGATGCTTCTAAGTTCTCATGCACCCACGATACTTAGACCATACAAAATGCGTGCAAAATTTACCTTATGAATCAATTGAAACTTAATAATACTATTATTTATGGATATACCCGTATATGCAATAGTAGATTATCATACATATCCATTTTGGTTTTGAAAGTTCTTTTCCAAAGTAAGTTTGAAGTAGATAAGTTGCTATGAATTTGTATGTATAAAAAGTATATAGATATGCTAGAACTTTGTTATAATTTGTAAAAATACATGTTTGACAATATTAGAGACCCTAAGACGTGCTTTATGATCCTGAATGTAATTTTTTATGGTTTTAAACATGGTGGTAGTTGATTCTTTATTGACTGACATATGTTGATTGATGTCGCTTTACGATGAGGAAGATGGTCGACTAGTGAATTAGCTGGTCAGATTATGAACTAGCATATTATCTTAGTTCAGCATCATTCTTTTTTTATAAATGGTTCTGTGCACCACTACATCTTTTATTATTCTATAACAGTTCCAGGAGCATAGTTTGTCACCCAGATATGTTTATAGTAAGCTTTTCATAGCAATTAAACTCATCGAGCACCTAGAGTTTATATATGTTTTCCTATAGAGTATTGTTTTTGTGTCAAGTTGATATTTGTTATATAATACAAATCGGAATGATTTTAATTTGAGCAATAATGTTTTTATTTTTCTTCTTGTGGTTATAGTTATCATCGTAGACTTTGTATTGAATGCATTAGGTATAACATGTCTAAAGAATGCGAAAATTCATAATTCTTTTATATTATATATTATTTTGTATTTTTGAATCACGAATCAAGAAACAGAGCTGTACAGCTATGCAACCCCTGCATATCTATGCATTTTTTTAATTTTCATTAAGTTTAATAACGGGTTTGCAATAATATTATACAACCGAACATGTGAACATACATAGCTAAAATATTGCAACGAACTTACAATGACATTTGCAACATAATGATACGGTTCCGCCAGGTCAAAATCTTACAACGCATTCTGGTTGCAAAATCCTTTTTGTTGTTTACTGACGATTTTCATTGTTTTCTGTCTGTTATAAAAAAAAAATAGTTTCTCCAGTACTGTCATGTTTTGTTTGTGAAGCAGCAATTCGAGCTTCATCAGGTTAGAAATCCAAAATCTTGGCACTTCCATCCAAATATTGCATGAGCCGACGCATGCTAGGCTTTTTGTCTGACACAGAAGGGCAGATGCATAGCTCGAATACCAACTCCACTTCTTCAACGACATAGGTGCCTTTTAACTTGGGATCAATTGCACCAAGCAATCACCAGCTCGCCGACACTAAATAAGTGAAATAACTAAAAAAACCTAATTATGTAGCCTTGGAAATCCTATTGGCTTTTCTCCGTAAGCACCCTCGAGCAGAAACACTTTAAAAGCGTAGATATTTGTATGTAGATATTTGTAGCTTTAGTTGGTATCCCACTTTGTCAAAGCTCTGGAAGCCTATATAGTTCCAACTAAGCGTGTGGCCTGCGAATAATTTCCATGATCGTGAAACTTGGCAAGGCCAAAAGCTCTTAGCCTTCCCCTCATATCAGTGTCTAAAAGCACATTGCTTGATTCTATGTATCTATGACGAACTACTTGTTCCCACTATTCGTGGAGGTAAAGTAGAGCGAACACGACTCTTTTAATAATAGGAAACTGTTGCGACCAATGAGAATCTGGTCATCGTGACTATATAAATATTTTTTGAAGCTTCCATTAGGAATATATGTTGGCGGAAAATATAAAAACAACACTCACTAAAACAAACTAAAAACTTTGATATAGATAGAAAAAGAGAAATATTACAAGACACTCTTAAACCTCACACAAGAAGAAAAAATAATTTTCTAACACTCAAGAGAGCATTCTTGTCTCTCTTTTCTCTCACTCTAACTTTCTCTCTAACTTTAATTCTTAGTGTGTTTGGTAATGCTCTAGATGGTGGGAGAGCTCCACTATTTATAGAACCATAGTGGATACAAGGATCCACCATCTAAGATCTTATGGATAGTTAAACACTCAACCTCAAGTCTACACTCAAGGTAAAAGTGTTTCTTACACTCAACATCAAAGTGTGTCTTGCACTCAACCTAAACTACTAAATATTAATTTATATGTTTCTAGAATATTCTTTCTAGATGGGCCTTATTAAGTGGGTTGGACCCTTTGAGTGGGTTGGGCCCTTTAAGTGGATCAAGTTTATGATCCAACACTCCCCCTTAAACTTGATCCCGTGACCCCTAGTAGTTTCCTTAATCGTTTGAAGTCTTCGCTTTTCAGTGGCTTGGTGAAAATATCAGCAGCTTGATCTTGTGTCTTCACATATTCTACTTGCACATCCTTTCTTGAAATACAGTCCCTTATGTAGTGGTAGCGAACATCGATATGCTTGCTTCGATCATGGAATACTGGATTCTTGGCTAACGCAATGGCTGACTTATTGTCGACATACACTTTAGTTGGCTCATTCTGTGTTAGGTCTATCTCCTTCAATAGATTTCTAAGCCAAATCGCATGACTAACACGTGTAGTAGCAGAAAAGTATTCCGCCTCACAAGTGGACAACGTGACAATCGGTTGTTTCTTTGACATCCACGTGAAAGCAATATTTCCCATAAAGAATACACATCCAGTTGTACTCCTTCGATTGTCTATGTCTCCACCCCAATCACTATCGCTATACCCAATAAGTTTGTAATCATTAAATGGAATAGAGTAATCCAAAGTCGATTGTACCTTTCAGATAACGAAAGATTCTCTTTGCAGCCTTGAAATGAGTTGTTGTTGGAGATTCCATATAGCGGCTAACCAATCCAACTGCATGAAGAATATCCGGTCTTGTGCAAGTTAGATAGCATAGACTTCCTACCAAAATTTTGAATAATGTCGGATCCACACTTTCGCCTTCTTCATGCTTGGACATTTTGACTCCATGCTCCATGGGTGTGCTTATTGGGCTACAATTCTCCATCTTAAACTTCTTCAAGATATCTTTAGCATAGCTTTCTTGTGAGATGAAAATTCCATCTTTTTGTTGCTTAACTTCAATGCCAAGGTAGTACGCCATGAGCCCCAAATATGTCATCTCGAATTCCTTCGTCATTACTTCCTTGAATTTATTGAACATGCTCGGGCTGCTTCCGGTGAAGATCAAATCGTCCACGTAGAGACACACAATTAAAATATCTCCATATTTGATCTTGGTGTAAAGAGTGTGCTCGTACGGACATTTGTTGAAGCCGTTCTCTTGGAAATACTTGTCGATTCTACTGTTCCATGCCCTTGGTGCTTGTTTTAGCCCGTAAAGAGCCTTATTTAGCTTCAACACCTTATCTTCGTGACCTTTGACCTCATAGCCTAATGGTTGTTGAATGTAGACTTCTTCTTCAAGGACGCCATTTAGAAATGATGACTTTACATCCATTTGTTGTATCTTCCACTTGTTTTGAGCTGCCAAAGAAATTATTAATCTAATAGTTTGTAATCGGGCGACGGGGGGAAATACCTCATCATAGTCAATTCCCTCCTTTTGACTATAGCCTTTTGCAACAAGCCTCGCTTTGTGTTTTTCAATCTTTCCCTTAGCATTTCTCTTGGTTTTGTATAACCATCTGACGCCTATTGTCTTGCACCCTTTGGGAAGTGAGGTGAGTTCCCATGTGTCATTCTTCTCGATGGCTCTAATTTCTTCATCCATTGCGTCTCTCCATTGTTTCTCTTGTGCAGCTTCTTGAAATGCCACGTGCTCACATTCAGCAAAGAGACAAAAGAGTGTAATGTTATCCATTGGTTCGGTTACATCATAAATATCACTAAGGCTTCTTATATGTTCCATTGCTCTCTCATTTTGACTATCATTTGACGATGATGAATGTGGTGAGTCTCCATGAGTAGATGATATTGGTGAAGCATGTGGGGTTGCAACCTCTTCTGATTGCTCATTTGTTGTCCATTCATCTTCTTCAATTTGGGGGAAAAATGTGAACTCATTTGTATGAGACCCAAAATCTCATTCGCCTTCTTCATCAACTACCACATCTCGGGTTATCACAACCTTCTTGTTGTTTGGGTTGTACAACTTGTAGCCTTTGGAACTTGAGTCGTAACCGATGAAGATAAAAGTCTTGCTTTTATCATCGAGTTTGGTTCGTTGTTCGTCTGGTACATGGACATGAGCTACGCTTCCAAATACTCTCAAGTGAGAAATTCCGGGTTTTCTTCCACTCCACGCTTCTTGTGGTGTCTTTCCCCAAACACTTCTTGTTGGAGATCGGTTGGACAAGTAGACCGCACATGCCACTGCTTCCGCCCAAAAATCCTTAGGCAGTTTCTTGCTTTTGAGCATGCTTTGCGCCATATCAAGGATTGTTCTGTTCTTCTTTTCTGCCACACCATTTTGTTGAGGTGATCTAGGAACTGTCAAGCGGCGACGAATTCCATGTGCTTCACAAAACTCTAGGAATTCATTGGATGTGAACTCTCCTCCTCGGTCAGATCTCATGGCTTTAATCTTATTTCCGCTCTCTTTTTCCACAACTGCTTTGAACTTCTTAAATACTCCAAAGACTTCAGATTTCTGTTTCAAGAAGTATACCCACGTTTTCTTGAAAAATCATCAATTAAGAGAAGGAAGTAGTTACTTTTACCTAGAGAGCTCGGCTTGATTGGACCACACACATCGGTATGAATAAGCTCGAGAGGTTTATTGGCTCTTGACTCTGACTCCTTTGGAAAGCTTTTTCTGAATTGCTTTCCAAGTAAACATCCTTCGCATAACTGGTCAGGATGATTGATACATGGTAACCCTCTCACCATTTCCTTCTTTGACAATAACTCTAAACTTGAAAAGTTTAGATGCCCAAATCGAACAGACCATAGCCACGACAAATCTTTGTAACACACCTTAAGACACTTTGCAACATCATTTTGAATATTCAAAGGAAATATTCTATTCTTTGACATTTGAACTTTAGCAATTAAATCCCCTTTTGCGTCTCTCATAAAAACACTATAATATTTCATATGAATATCATAGCCTTTTTCTAGAAGTTGTCCCAAGCTTAAGATGTTGCTTTTCATGCTAGGTACGTAATAACGATTTGAGATTATTTGGTGACTACCATCTTTTGCACGAAAATGTTACCTTTTCCTTTCACCGATATTTTGCTATCATCTCCAAAAGAGACATTTCCACTCACGGCTTCATTGATCTCTACGAACATGCTTCTTTTCCCACACATATGATTGCTTGCACCGGTGTCAAGATACCAAGTGTTTTCTTGGCCTTCATTAGTGGTTTTGTATGTTAGTAGTAACATATCTTTCTCCTCCGTCTTCTCTTCCACATAGTTGGCCTTCTCCTCAACTCTATTGTTGAGGCCTCTACATTCTGAAGCATAATGTCCAAATCTTTGACATTTATAGCATTGGATTTGAGATTTATCAAACCTCGAGTTCGGATTTCGTCTTCAACGACCTCGTGTTGAGCTTTCTCGTTTCTCGTAGTTGTAGTTTGAATTATTGTTGTTGTAATTCCAGCCACGTCCACGTCCATGATAACCACCTCGTCTGCGGCCTCTACCTCTTCCTCGGCCACGTTGGTTTCTATCATCGTCTTGACTTGCATGCATGTCCTTGAGTTCTACTTTGAGGAATTGCTCAGTGATCTCTTGCTTCTTCTTGTGCTTTTCTTCGTAGGCTTGTAATGATCCTTGGAGTTCTTCAATCATCATCTTCTCCAAGTCTTTAGTTTCCTCAATCGTCACGACGATGTGCTCAAATTTGGGATCCAGCGAGCGGAGTATTTTTTCGATTACTCTCACATCTTCTAAGTTCTCACCATTTCTTTTTAATTGATTAGAAACGGTTGCTACTCTTGAAAAATATTCCGAAATAGTTTCGGACGCTTTCATATGTAAATATTCAAATTCACCTCTTAATGTTTGGAGACGTACCTTTTTCACCTTTTCGACTCCTTTGTAAGAGATTTGTAATTTCTCCCACGCTTGCTTGGCGGAAGATGCGCTTGAAATTTTTTCGAAGCCATCATCATCTAATGCTTGATAAATGAGGAAAAGAGCTTTTTTGTCTCTCTTTCTTAAATCCTTGAAAGTTGTTTTCTCCTCTTGAGTAAGGTTTGCTTCATCTTCGGGTTCGTCAAACCCTTTTTCAATGGCATCCCACACATCATGTGCTCCAAGGAGAGCTTTCATCTTGATACTCCAATTATCGTAGTTGTTGTTGTTGAGTGTTGGAACTTGGAAGGATGATACACCATTTGCCATATTTTTCAATATGTTGAATATTTAAAAACAAAATTTCGGAAAGAGCTTGTGGCTCTGATACCACTTTGTTGGCGGAAAATATAAAAACAACACTCACTAAAACAAAATAACAACTTTGATATAGATAGAAAATGAGAAATATTACAAGACACTCTTAAACCTCACACAAGAAGAGAAAATAATTTTCTAACACTCAAGAGAGCATTCTTGTCTCTCTTTTCTCTCACTCTACCTTTCTCTCTAACTTTACTTCTTAGTGTGTTTGGTGATGCTCTAGATGGTGGGAGAGCTCCACTATTTATAGAACCATAGTGGAGACAAGGATCCACCATCTAAGATCTTATGGATAGTTAAACACTCAACCTCAAGTCTACACTCAAGGTAAAAGTGTTTCTTACACTCAACATCAAAGTGTGTCTTGCACTCAACCTAAACTACTTATATTAATTTATATGTTTTTAGAATATTCTTTCTAGATGGGCCTTATTAAGTGGGTTGGACCCTTTGAGTGGGTTGGGCCCTTTAAGTGAATCAAGTTTATGATCCAACAATATATTCATAAATAAGAAGTAATTCCTCTTTACGTCGTCTACAATAGCTGAGGAGCTTAAAAAGCTTTTTCATTCTCACAACTTCGGTCAGAGATTCTTTCATTCCTAGTTTTGAATCATAATAGAAGTTAGATGGAATTTTTCCTTTGCAAACTTTTCCGAAACCTCCTTGGCCGAGAATTTCTTTGTCTTTGAATCTTTTGTTGAATGAGTATGTTTGAGGACTGTATTCTCTTTCCCAACTCCCAAATGCGTATCCGTAATTAATTTTCCTATATATATATAAGCCCACCCTAGAATCGAGACCAATATAATCCCTACTGTTACGGGCAAAACAATTTTCAAACTCGATGGCAAAGGCGTAGAAGCTAGAGTAACAAGAGATGGGAGGGAGGTTTGAGTTTTCGAGATCCTGTACTTTTCCAGTTGTGTTTAAGAATTAAGATCCATCCGAGAACGTAATGACTACCCAAAAATGTGCCTGTGGAGGCACTGAAACCAAGAAACATATTGTCCAAGAAAACTTCAGAAACATTTATGAATTTTGATAAAAGCGGAATTTTTGGTCTTGGACTTGTAAAGGGTGCAAATGTTACATTAAGCAACATCTCTGATATGTTGTAGTCTATCCAGACATGAATTATTGCGCCTACACTAAGCCGTAAACTCTTTATTTTCCATCCTCGTTGGAGAGATGAGATAAGGGTTCTTGTTGGGAATATGGGTGTTGTGAATTAGGGGTCTGGTCCGCATATTCCGCCTCCGTATATAAGTAAGAACACAACCGATCTCAACACTAGTATGATATTGTCCGCTTTGGCACCCAAAGGCCCTCACGGTTTTGCATTTGGTCCACTACCAAAAGGCCTCATACTAGTTGAGGTATGTTCTTACTTATATACCATTGATCCTTCCTATGTTTAACCGATGTGGGATGTGGGACTTTGGTCGCCACTCTAACAATTCCTCCTCTCGAACAAAGTACCACTTAGCCTCCTCTCAATTGACTTTCATCCGCTCACTCTAATCAGAGAATGCTCCTCCACCTGAGCAATAGAGCTTTTACAGCGGATCTATCTACTCACTCGACCATCCTGCGCTTGTTCCTTAGCTCCACTATCCACTCCAATCAAGTACCACCGCTTGATGAGTCATGGACGCTCTAGCTCCACTATCCACTCCAATCAAGTACCACCGCTTGATGAGTCATAGACGCTCTAGCTCCACTATCCACTCCAATCAAGTACTACCGCTTGATGAGTCATGGACGCTCCGAACTAGGATGTATAGAGTAGATCATTCACCTTGAGACTACTGGTTCATCATGTTCGACCTCCGAGAATTTCACCACCATCGCGTTCCGTCTGGGCCTGACGCTCTGATACCACGTGTTGGGAATATGGGTGTTGTGAATTAGGGGTCTGGTCCGCATATTCCGCCTCCGTATATAAGTAAGAACACAACCGATCTCAACACTAGTATGATATTGTCCGCTTTGGCACCCAAAGGCCCTCACGGTTTTGCATTTGGTCCACTACCAAAAGGCCTCATACTAGTTGAGGTATGTTCTTACTTATATACCATTGATCCTTCCCATGTTTAACCGATGTGGGATGTGGGACTTTGGTCGCCACTCTAACAATTCCTCCTCTCGAACAAAGTACCACTTAGCCTCCTCTCAATTGACTTTCATCCGCTCACTCTAATCAGAGAATGCTCCTCCACCTGAGCAATAGAGCTTTTACAGCGGATCTATCTACTCACTCGACCATCCTGCGCTTGTTCCTTAGCTCCACTATCCACTCCAATCAAGTACCACCGCTTGATGAGTCATGGACGCTCTAGCTCCACTATCCACTCCAATCAAGTACCACCGCTTGATGAGTCATAGACGCTCTAGCTCCATTATCCACTCCAATCAAGTACTACCGCTTGATGAGTCATGGACGCTCCGAACTAGGATGTATAGAGTAGATCATTCACCTTGAGACTACTGGTTCATCATGTTCGACCTCCGAGAATTTCACCACCATCGCGTTCCGTCTGGGCCTGACGCTCTGATACCACGTGTTGGGAATATGGGTGTTGTGAATTAGGGGTCTGGTCCGCATATTCCGCCTCCGTATATAAGTAAGAACACAACCGATCTCAACACTAGTATGATATTGTCCGCTATGGCACCCAAAGGCCCTCACGGTTTTGCATTTGGTCCACTACCAAAAGGCCTCATACTAGTTGAGGTATGTTCTTACTTATATACCATTGATCCTTCCCATGTTTACAAGATGTGGGATGTGGGACTTTGGTCGCCACTCTAACAGTTCTGCTTAAACGAACTCCAAGCTGTTAACATTAATCCCCACATGGTTATCATCTATAAACTTATCTCCAACGCTCTTAACAGAATCAAACTCTATTGTTAGGAGATGGTATCTTCTCTTAGAATCATCAAATAAGCCCTGTAAGATTAAATTATGTAGTCGCCATTTCCGAAAAATAGAAACACCAAATACGGCTTTGATAGATAGGATCAAGCACTTTTGAAGCCATTTTATTCTGTTTATATTTAAGTTATACTACAATGTAATATATAAGATATTATATTAGTCAAATGAATTAACCCTTTCACATAAATCCTATTTTTTAAAGAAGCACATACATTATGAAGAAGTAGAGGGATTCAATCCTACATTCTTAAAGAAGGAGAAGGATTAAATCCTACTTTCTAAAAAAAACATTCTGAAGAAGCAGAGGGATTCAATCCTACTTTCTTAAAGAAGCGTAAGGATTAAATCCTACTTTCTAAAGAAGCAGATACATTCTGAAGAAGCAGAGGGATTCAATCTTACATTCTAAAGAAACAGACGGATTAAAATCCTATATTCACACAAATAGAGAAGGATTAAAATCCAACAATTGGTATCAAAGCTGCTATGTCGCATACGCTAGGACGGGATGTTAGTTACGCCAGTGTGGTGAGGGGCAGTGGAGGCATGCAGACAGAAGTTTCTGGAGGTAGATCTGTCTCGAGGGAAAAATCTTTATCCTTCCGGTACCCGAAACTGTCTGATACAAACTACCAAGTTGACACACAAACGGACCAACTTGCACTCGCTGTTCTCTACCAAGGATTGAATGAAGAGACGTTAAAGACGCCGCAAAAAGAGTGTGGGATGCGCAGATCTTGCTATTAAAGTCAGAACTCAAGCGTTAAGAAGAGAACTAGACAGCATGGACATGGATGAGAATGAATCCGTTGATGAGTATACCAGAAAGATGACCATGATAGTCGGTAAGATAAGGTCTCTTGGAGCAAATGTGTCATCAAAATTTATGTCACTGGCCACGACTATTGAAGAGTTTGGTGATATCTCCTCCAAGTCTCTAGAAGAAATCATTGGATTTTTAAAAGCCTTTGAAGATAAGATGACAAAGTTTGAATAAAAGAAAGGTGTTGAAAAAATCTTGTACCCGAAGACAGATATGCAAAACAAGGAGCAAGGCAGTTCGAGTAACAGAAAAAGAGGCCCAGGAAATGGAGGAGGCCGAGACAGGGAAAAGGGTCGAGGCAAAAATAATTCCAGCAAGGAAGGTGAGAGACATAAGAAACATGATTCCCCCTTTGACATAAAAAAGGTCACATGTGTACAAGACAGAAAAAAATGTTCACTTAATTCAGCAAGTGGAGGAAGAAGCTACGTTGCTTGCAGCGAAGATAAACTTCGATACTTCTGTTAAATGAGAAGTCGGATTTGAAGATGGATGATCGAGTGACCGTTTTATTCCGTTTATATTTCAGTTATTCTACAATGTAATATATAAGATATTATGTTAGTGAAATAAATTAACCCTTACACATAAACTTTGTCTCTGTTTCATTTTTAAACACAATCCTACAATTTAAAGAAGGAGAAGGATTAAATCCTATTTTCTAAAGAAGCAAATACACCAATCCTACATTCTAAAGAAACAGACGGATTAAAATCCTATATTCACACAAATACAGAAGGATTAAAATCCAACAAGCCCTAGTAATGATCTAGATAAGCATGGCTAAATATCGTAGAGGAGGAGATGACAAAAGCCATTACATGTCCGCTGTTACCAGAATTTTCTGATAACCGACTTGGGATGCGCTCGAATTGGATCGAGAGTTTGCTGAATGCATGACCAAGTTTATCTACAGAAGTGTTGGTTAGCTGCAATAAGCCACTTGGGAGGATTGTTGAAATACCATCAACTATCAGATTTTCTCCCCTGAAGCCATTGGTTGTTAGCCCTGTTACACTTTCAAAAGTAAAATTTTGTGTAAGATTTTTGTTGTGCGTGATAAGTTTTGCTTTCATATGATGATGAGTTGCGACCACCTAACTTCAAGAAAAGGTCAGCTTCTAGTTGGGATATATATCAATCAAATCCAGTCCAACAGGCATCTTGTGTTGTATATTTTTGCGAAAAAGACATACCACTAAAGTAGTACTATCTCGGTCTTTTATTAAGTTCGCAAGAGTTTGGGTAAGTTACAAGACGTTGACATTCTGATATTAGACCCTTATTTTAGAGCAGAAACGCTGACGTTGACGTAGATGTATAAAATAGAGGAATGAATAAATTTTCAACTGATTCATAGAAAAGCCAGTACTTATTAAATGACAAGATATAAAGAACTTGTCAACTAATACCAGCTCGACTTTAGAATCTTTCAAGCCAGGAATCATTTATCTAGTACTTACAAATCGAGTTTATAAAAAGTACTGGATAAATACTCCACGGAACCTATTTGGTATGGAAAAACTGAGTTTGAACGAGCCAGAAAAGCAGAGTGTGCTTGATTCCAAATTATTCTCCCATTAGTGAATTCTAAATATACCACACTAATTATTCAGACTTTTTGTATATTTCTTCGAGCAAGGGATTACGGAGTAGTTTATACTTCTATTATCCTTTTATAATTGAAAATAACGAACCATAATTTATATATATTGTTAGGTGCGCCACGGCTTGATAAAGGAGCGGCGCAGATTCATCTAAATATGGAGCGCCACGGCTCATTAAGCAGTTGGCTTCATAAAGGAGGGGCGCAGATTCATCTAAATATGGAGCGCCACGGCTCATCAAGCAGGTGGCTTGATAAAGGAGCGGCACAGTGTCATCGAGTAGGGGGATAGAAGTCAATTGAGAGGAGGGTAGAGTGGTACTTTGTTCGAGAAGAGGATTGTTAGGTGCGACCAAAAGTCTCACATCCCACATCGGTTAAACATGGGAAGAAAGATCAGTATATAACTTAAGAATACATCTCCATTAGTGTGAGGCCTTTTAGAAGTGGACCAAAAGCAAAGCCTTTCGGTCTAGTGGTCCCAAAGCGGACAATAGGACGCTATTGTGGAGAGAATGTAGAAGGTTACGGAAACAATTCAATTATTTTGTTTAAAAATTTTAATACATACATTAATTATTTTGTTTGACTCCAAGTATTAAATATTTTGTTTTTGTCCGAAAATCAGCATGGTTTCGTTTTTTTGTTCATTTTCAAAAAGTCTCATTTTAGTTGAGATATATTCTTATATACCATTAGTTCTTCTAATTTTTAAACCGATCTGAGAAGCGAAATTTTGGCCGTACCCTAACAAATCAATCTCTCGAAAAAAATGCTACTTTAGCTTTCTCTCAATCAACTTTCATCCGCCCACTCTAATGAGGATGCATACTACCTGAGCTATTGAGGTACTGCGGATGTAGCTGTTCACTCTCATCAAACCACACAGCCTTGTTCCTTAACGTAACTCCAATCAAGTCACGTATATTATACACTCCAATCAATTCACACTCAAAATTGGGTCACACTAGTGATCTATATAACATTTCATTCACCTTGAATGTGGCTGCTGCTTTAATAATGTTCGACATCCGATAATTTTACCCATATCACGTTTTGTATGGCCTTTGAGCGCTAATACCATTTTTATTTCCCTTATTCTAAGAAACCTTCTACTTGATACATGTATATATCCTAATCCAAGTCCTTGTGAAGATATGCAGTATTCACGTCTAATTGTTGAAGATAAAAGTCTTCAATGGAAAAAATATTCGTGTAATATATTCTTTTCTTTTGCTAGAAAACGAGTCAGGCTTTGTATATCTTAGAGACACTTGGTAGCATCACAAACCTGACAAGTTTCATTATAAAATTCATGCCCTCGTCCATCAGTCAGCAACGGATAGTTCAAGTATCTTGTATTAGAACATGAGGTCGAGAAGAGCTTCTAAAAAGAAGAGTTGCTACAATCGGTTGCAGTGTGTCTGACTGCTGTTTATTGCTTTGTCCAAATAAATCTTCTTGTTGAAGGCTTGATCCGATCAGCAGTGTTTGTTGGCTATCTAGGACATCATCGACATTTATAAACACTGACTCACTCGGGCCTGAGTCGTTTCCATCAATTTTATACCTATCCTTGTGCATCACTGTTTTGTTGAACATCACAACTCTGTTTCAGATCATCTTCCTTCTTTCCTCATCCTACATGCGGTAGGAAAACTTGTCTTCGACATATGGCCGACCAAAGGTGCATTTTTTTGGTTTGGGATCAAATTTATTCTTGCCTTGAAAACTGTTGTAAACGTAAGTCGCAAAACTAAAAACTTTTAGATGTAATGGTGTTACAGTTTTACCACTCCATACCTCATCGGGTATTTTATTCTCAAATGGAACCGATGGACCTTGGTTGAGCAAGTAAGCTGATGTGTTGACTACTTCTGCACAGAATTGCGTCGGTAGACCTCACTAGATATGAATTCTTTTGGCTCTTTCTGTCAATATTGAGGTGTAACTGACATGGTACTCTCGATCATGATTCCGTGCTAATAGCTAAACTTCTTGAATATTTTGTCCCATATTTTTCACCATTGTCGGTTCTAAGATTTTTAATCTTTAGACCTGTCTCATTCTCAGCCATAAATTTCCATCTCTTAAAAATATCAAATACTTTAGATATATGATTTAGAAATTAAACCCATACTTTTCAAGAATAATCATCGGTAAAACCCATGAAGAAGTGTTGTCTTCTTATAGATGAACTAGTTGTTGGCCCCCAAAAATCTAAATAATCAAGCTTTGTCATGTCTTTCTTTGAGGTTTTGCCACTTGTTTACCCTTTTTCTATTTTCCAAGTATGCAGTCTTCGCACATATCAACATAAATAAAATGTAGACGTGGCAGTTTCCCATTTAAGTGCATAATTTTCATCCATTTCTCACTCATGTGGCCAAGTCTCTTGTGCCACATATTTGGATTTCCGTGTCCTATTGATATTTCATTGAACAACGCTCCTTTGTTGTCTTATAAAGAGTATAACTCTTTTTTCCGCAAGCAACCATCAATTCACCCTTTGATATCTTCTAATTGTCATAATGGAAAATCATAGTGTAGCCTTCGTTAGCCAACTACACTACTAAGATTAACTTATTTCTCAGGTAAGAGATATATCTGATATCTTTCATCTTAAAAAAACTCATTCAACTTAATCTTCATTACAATTTTACCAGAAATATCACAAGTTTTATCATCACCAAGATATATATTTTGAATGTTTCGAGAGACATAATTCTTGAATATTTTTTTCTTTGAAGTAGCGTGAAACGATGCTCCACGGTCTAATACCCAACACTTTACCTTGATCTCCAAAGATTATATCAGGGCATCATCTCCTTCTAAAGTGATAGTTGCCTCTGTCTTTGTCTCCTTATCATTTGGTGCTCTCTTGCAGTTATTTCTATATAGTGCAGTGTCTTCTCGCATATCCAACACTCGATGTTTTTTTACCCATGAGAATTTTTCGAATTGGTAGACTTGGACCTCTCATCTGTTGATCTACCTTATTATTTTAATTTTTCGCATCCATTCCCTCTAGTTGAGTGTCTTCTTCTCGAATTTGTGTCCGAGATTGAGGTGGTTGATGATTTACCCAACTCTCTACTTTGAATCTCTTACTGAGAACTATATCACGGTTATTAATAATTTTAAAGTTGTTTATTCTTGACTCTCTTATTTGAATCTCTTCCCTTAGAACTATATCACACATATTAATAATTTTAAGTTGTTATTTCTTGATGAGATACTCACAACAGTTACATTCCAACTTTATGGTAGGAAAGATAAGAGCATCATCCTACATGCGGTAGGAAAACTTTATGGTAGAAAAGATAATGTTATCTTCAGTAGACATTAGTGAAGTTTTGTATGCTTCATCACCAATTTTATTTTTACTATAAGAAGCATCATCTTCCGAGGAAATATAGTTACTATGAGAATTACGGCCAGTAAGCTTTGAAGTGTGTTTTTTAGGAACGTATTTGATGTATGAGCCATGATTAATTTTAGGGTTTTGATGAAAAGACTAACAACAAGCTTTTTTTAAATGTCATTTTATAATAATTTGAGGTTTTATGATTATTTAATTAAACATCCTCATTTTTTAGTTTCTCAATAACTATTTCAGTATTGATTTTGTTGGGAATATGGGGGTCAGGTCCGCATATTCCGCCTCCATATATAAGTAAGAATACAACCGATCTCAACACTAGTATGATATTGTACGCTTTGGCACCCGAAGACCCTCATGGCTTTGCATTTGGTCCACTACTAAAAGTCCTCTTACTAGTTGAGATATGTTCTTACTTATATAGTACTGATCCTTCCCATGTTTAACCGATGTAGGATGTGGGACTTTGGTCGCCACCCTAACAGATTTCATTTTATTCTGCAGTAGTTTCAATTTCTTTTGTAAACTTGTCAACTTTTTCTTTCAGTTTTTGAAAGGCAATTTCAAAACGATAAATCACAGTCTGTTGGGATTATCATCAATTTCAAACTTTGTTTTGGTATTCTTCTAAAGATCAAGAGCTTTGTGAAGCTTGAATATTTATGTTTCAAAGCTAATGCCCTTTTTTCTAAATTTAGTCTACTGGATTGAATTCTTGTTCAAAACGTTGATTTCATCAGGTGATAGGTTTCCGCCAGCCAAGAGTAATAAGTTGAAGTATCTATGTTGGAGAAGATAAAATAATACAGCTAGTAAGTTATGTGAAGATATTTGTTGATAAATATATGTTAGTAAAATCTCAAACTCTAAGGAAATATCCATTTGACATTGAAGAGGTTCAGAAGTGGATCGAAAGAACAAATATGATCTAGGGAAATTGTTTAAGAAGTATCGAGTTAATAAAATTTGGATCCAAGTTTGTCGACGATCCTACAAGGGTTATTAGGTATTGCATCGTCTCAAAATTAACGTTAAAAGTAGAAGGGGGTTGTTTGTTACCTCTTCTTTCACCAATATGAGTTTATTTATGTTTATTTATTGAAAATGGAAGATCACCTTTGTAAATCAGAGGGATAAATTCTTTGAAAAAAGAAGTTGCAATGATGGTAGGGGTAAAGTTTTTCATAACATATGTTTTTCCATTTGTCGACTTTCTTATATGAGAGTGTTTCCGACTTTTGGTAGTACGAGTATGATCATTAGAAACCTAGCCCTTTTTGAATGATTCTTCTTTTGTAATGGAAAGTTATATACCTGAGTCGGGCTTATCTCAATGATGAGCATTTATGAAGTTAGCCGAATTAGTTTGTTATATTAGAGCTTTGGTAGGAGTATCAATTATTTTTTAGTATTTGTTGATATCTATTATTTCTAGTTGCTAGAATCAAAAGAAAAATAAAATTTATTTGCTAAATAGATTATGGTATTGGTTTGTCCAGATGAGGTAAAGGTTTACTGAAATTTTGGTGAGGATGTTACCGCTAAAAGCTTCAAATTTCTAATATTTGGATAAAACTTTAGTTATTGCGTGACGAAGATGATATATGATAAGTGTATTGTGTAAAAGAATTAAAAAATAATTTACAAGTGAAAAATATAAGGTAAAGATATTTTTTTATCATCTATCATCTTTGAGCTTGACCAACGTTTGTTGATTCGGATTCCCATTTAGCGCCAAGGTTGAAAAATCGTTCTTTCCCTACATTTTCAGACGGTGACTGCCTAACTTTCCTACAATGTTTTTTAATGGTGAAAGAGTAGAAAAGAGATTTCTTTACTTTTTTTAACCTTAATTTATATCGTAGTTTATAGATTTTGATAGGAATTTTAAGAAAAAATTCATATATCATCAAACTAAATGTTAGCC
Organism: Limnanthes douglasii subsp. nivea; assembly: GCA_036936605.1. Lineage (NCBI taxonomy): Eukaryota > Viridiplantae > Streptophyta > Magnoliopsida > Brassicales > Limnanthaceae > Limnanthes > Limnanthes douglasii. Next base: position 79,064,005 of record JAUPFV010000002.1, on the reverse strand, counting down.
AACCATTAGGTGTAAGTTGAATAGGTCATACTCTACACAATTATAATCATTCAAGGGTTTTAGGATAGAGTGAGAATCTGACACTCTATTCTAACTTTTTATAGAACACAAACCTCGTCACCATTACCATCATTTGGGTAATCTCCTACTTTTAGATAACAAATTTTGACATTGCCGATTATACCATATTTAAGAAGCTAAATGTTGAAATCATTTTGTCTTTTGGGTCAAGTTTGTTTGATGATAACGCATTTCATGGTTGATGGTTTCCAATGGGATAAGATATTCATCATTGTGATACGAAAGGTTGGAGGGTTTTAAATGTAAACTTTAGGTTTTACTTTGATTTATTCTTTAGTTTGGGGATTATAATCATGAGTTGTTTAGTTTCCGAAGAGATAATAAAATGTTCCCGATTCACCAATATTTTCTTAGTCTTAAAAGTTAGCATCATTTTCCATTGACCATTTCGTTGGTCGTTTTGAGAATATGATGTTTCGTTCTCAAAATTTAAATAATTTTGCCACATACATGCTACATGATGACAAAGGTATTGGATCAAATCTTTATTTTATAACCCATCTTAAGTAGCTAACTAAATAAAAATGAAATTATTCAAGATATACATGGTGATGTGTAAAAATGATGTTTGATAGATAGACGATGGTTAGAGATAAGGTAGGAAAACTTCATCTTCAATGCGCAATTATAGAGAGAGAAATTATATGAGTGAGAAGCTCTGAAATTTTATAGAACGATTTTTTTTGTACAAGTTAAATTGAGTTTATTTATATAGTAGAAGGTGTTGAATCTTAATCGTTGACTTAAAATATAGTAAATGTCCCAAATGTGGTGTCATATTTTGTCGTAAGTATTGTATTGTTAGATATTTGTGGAATTTTAAAAGTTTTCTGTATAGTAGTATTATATTATTATTTAATTATTAAGGTATAGAAAACAGAAGTTGACGACGTATATAGAATTGAATATTGACTTAATATTACATAAGAAGTATTTTTGTTAAAGATGAATCTTACTTTTCATATTTAGTTATAGTTCTTAAACATGCAAATAAATTTAAGGACTAAGGGAAGTCGTGATAAATTTATATGTTGTTAGGACGTGTTTACCTTTTTTGGAGAAATGTAACGATTCATGATTGATAAACGAAAAACCTCGGAAAAGGTTAAATATTGTTATAGCTAATCCTCTGGTCTAGATAACTATAGAGGATAAATGGTGGTGATTAATATTTTTGACAAATTTAAATACATCATTTAAGTTACCATCATACATGACTAAGGCGATGAATATTAATAACTTAAAAACAATTTATATATGATGGTTATATATCGATATTTAGAAGACGCATATGACTAACATTGACTAATGATTATGGACGATGCATAAGGTGATAATTATAAAAATGATGGACAAAGAGATTGATGATGATAAATACTTAAAGAATAATTGATAATGATGCGACATGTGGATTGGAGAATGTTGTAAAAGAGGAATGGACATGGAAGGAGAAGGGGAAGAGAAAGAAGAATGAGAAGAGGAAGGGGAAAAGAAAATGGAAGGGAAAGAGCAAGAGGAAAAGAAAGAAGAAGGGCAAGAAAAAGATGAAGGGGAAAGGGAAGAGAAAAATGAAGAGGAAGAGGAAGAGGAAGAGGAAGAGGAAGAGGAAGATGAAGAGGAAGAGGAAGATGAAGATAAAGAAGAGATAAGGAGGAAAAAGATGAGGAAGAGCAGGAAGATGAGGATGAGGAAGAGCGGGAAGAGGAGGAGGAAGATGAGATTGAAGAAGAGGAAAAGAAGTAAGAAGAGGAACAAGAGGAAGAAGAAAGGAAGAAGAGAGTGGATGCACGAGTTAGCCATCCGAGAGTGGATGCAGGAGTTATCCGTTTGAGAGTGGATGCACGAGTTAGCCATCCGAGAGTGGATGCAGGAGTTACCCGTTCGAGAGTGGATGAACGATTTAGCCATCCGAGAGTAAATTCACGACTTAGTCATCTATGATTGGATGCACGAGTTAGCCAACCGTGATTAGATGCACGAGTTAGCCCTCTGTGATTGGATGCAGGAGTTATCAGTTCGAGAGTGGATGGACGATTTAGCCATCCGAGGGTAAATGCATGACTTAGTCATCTATGATTGGATGCACGAGTTAGCCAACCGTGATTAGATGCACGAGTTAGCCAGCCGTGATTGGATGCACGAGTTAGTTATCCATGATTTGATGCACGAGTTAGTTATCCATGATTTGATGCACGAGTAAGGCATTAATGATTGAACGCAGAAACAAACAACCAACAGCAACAAGCAAACAACAACAACAAGCAATGAGCAACAACAAGCCGAATATTCAATTAATATTTTGAGAAAGTTGAATATCAGAAATCTGAATATTCAACTTGAGATGGAATGTTGAATATTATCATTATTAATATCGTTAAAGGTCGTTGATGATTGGAGATTACGGGAACAAAAATAAATTAAGCTCGGAAAATATTGATTAATTAAGTGAATTTGATTGGCATAAATTTTGAATAATATTCTTACATAACACATTCATGATGTAGTAATATTATTAACTACAAAAATTATTTAATAATATAGTATTAATTTTAAAATATTCTTAAATCATCAAAAAATTGTTCACTTTTATTCTCATTTATCTTTTTTCCATCAAATTCTTTTATTATATTTTCTACATTTATTTTTTAATTTTTAAATTCAATCTCAATCCAATTGACAATTATTTGGCGATGGTTTATTTTTTTAACTTATTATTCTCATAAGTGTCAAATTACATTCAGTCAAGCAAATCGAAGTGTTCATCTCTATATAATGTGGATGAATATAGGTTAAGCATATCGAAATGTTCATTTTGAAATAATTTGCAATGAATAAATAAGTACTTTCACACATGAAAAAAAATAGGCCGAAGAAAACATGAACTATGCAAGCGGGAGAACGGAGTATATTTACATCATTTGTCTTATAGTACTTTCACACAAGAAAAAAAATGACCACAAAGTAAACGATTCAGAGAAATTATATCAAGAAAAGCGGAAAAACATAAAAAAGATAAGCAAGTACCAAGAACACCGGACCTAGCGGCCTGTCATCAAGATCGACTCATTGGTACAAATGGAATGGGAAGATGAAGCAAAGGTGACTATGGTATCAGATGCTTCATGTTTTCTTCCTGAAACTGTAATTCCAGCCTCATCAAGCTCAAAATCCACAAACTTGGCAGTCCCATCCAAATATTGCATCAGCTGCCTCATCGTAGGCCTTTTGTTTGAAACAGAATGACAAAGAATGCCTAGCTTTAATACCAACTCCACTTCTTCAGCAACGTAAGTGTCTTCCAATTTGGGATCAGCTGCACCAAGCAAATCACCCATTTTCCAGCACTGAATGACTGACTCGACCAAAACAACCTCATCAGGTAGCCCCGGAGATTCTATAGGCTTTTTCCCACAAGCCACCTCAAGCATAAAAGCCCCAAAAGCATACACATCTGTACCTTTGGTAGGTATCCCACTACGGCAAAGCTCTGGAGCCATGTAACCAATGGTCCCGACTAAACGTGTTGCCTGCGCATCATTTCCATGATCGTGAAACTTGGCCAGACCAAAATCTGCTAGTCTTCCATTTAAATCAGCATCTAAAAGAACATTGCTTGCTTTTATATCTCTGTGAAGAACAACTTGTTCCCATTCTTCGTGGAGGTAAAGTAGAGCTGCAACAATTCCTTTTATAATATGAAATCGCTGAGACCAATCAAGAGTTTGGTCGGGATCATGACTGTATAAGAGCTTTTCGAGGCTTTTATTAGGCATATATTCGTACACAAGAAGTAGTTCACCTTTTCTTCTGCAATAGCCGAGGAGCTGAACCAGATTTTTGTGCCTTAGCCTTTTCATACTAACGATCTCGGTCACAAATTCTTGCATTCCTTGTTTGGAATCATGAGAAATTCTCTTGACTGCAATTTCTTCTTTGGATGGAAGTATTCCTCTATAGACTTGTCCGAAACCTCCTTTTCCAAGGAGCTCTTTGTCGTTGAATCCTTTGGTTGCTTTGTACAGTTTCTTGTAGGAGTATCTTTGCGGACTGTACTCTCTTTCCCAACTCTCGAGCACTTCTCGGTACTTCAAATTTCTATAGAAATAAACCCCTCCTCCAACCAGCACGATACCCAAGAACACAGATATTATAATTATCCAATAGGGAATTTTCTTCGGGTTCCGAGCAGGGGGAGATGGTGGTGGAGGAGGTGAAGGAGGACTGGGGAGAAGAGGCAGCTTTGCATTTTCAAGATCTTGTGCTTTTCCATTTTTGTTAAAGCTCCATCCAAGAACATAATGGCTACTCGCAGCTACGCCCGTCGAGGCACTGAAACCAACAAACATAGAGTCCAGAAAAACATCAGACGCATTTACAACTTTTGAAATAAGTGGAACTGTTGGTCTTTGAGTTGTAAGAGGTCCAATTGTTACATTTAGCAACATCTGTGATGCATCGTAGTCTATCCAAACCTGAATTGGATCACCTCCACTGAGTGTTAAATTTGTAGGGCCTGCTCACTTCTCTCTCACATTTAATATTGTGGGCCCTACCTTTTGGTTTCTTACAAGAAACCACTAAGCATTAAATGAAGGGTAACTTACAAGCAACCTCCTTTCATTTAATGCATGTGGGTTTCTTGCAAGCAACCACTAGCTTCATTTGGAAGCTAAAGTGGCTTCCTTTGTAAGCCTTGCTTTACTATAAATAGGACCATGAGTTGGTCTTGGAGAGGCATCACTTACACTTGAAAGAAACATTCTAGAGTGCAATATTGTGTGTGACACAATTTAGAGAGAAACACTTTGAGTGAGAGAGAAATACGGGTAGTGTTTAGGAGAATTTGTTTGAGTAATTTGTGAAATTACTATTCTCTTTGGGTATAATATTTGGGGTGAGAAAAGTGAGTGTATAACTCTTGAGTGTATGGAGTGAGACTCCAATCCTTGTAATATTTTTGAGTTATAGTCATTCTTATTTTTCTCCCGTGGACGTAGGCAAATTAGCCGAACCACGTTAAATTCTTTTTCTCTTGTTTGTTCTTATTTCCGCATTCGTGGGATTATTTTTCCCAACAACTGGTATCAGAGCCAACTTGCAGTTCCATATCCTTCTTCTTCGTACAAAATGGAGGAACGTACGAATATTGGTGGCAATTCCATGATCATACTCACGGAAACAAATTATTCCATTTGGAAAACCATGATGGAAGATTTGTTGTACTGTAAAGACTTGTTTGATCCCATTGAACTAAAAGGGGTCAAACAAGGTGCAACAAGTGAAGCAGATTGGAAGAAACTCAACCGTAAAGCTGTTAGTGTGATTCGACAGTGGGTTGAAACAAGGGCGATTCGTGACACCGCAAAAGAAACTGATGCTTTCAAATTATGGAAGCATTTAGAAGAAATGTATGAGCCCAAAAATGCTCAAAATAAAGCTTTCATCATAAGGAGACTTGTGAACCTGAAACTTTATGATGGGCAAAGCGTATCTGACCACTTGGCGAAATTTGACGAGATTCTCGACAATTTGACGAACATGGAGCTGGCCCTAGCTGAAGAAATTCAAGCGTTGATTTTGTTAAGTTCTTTGCCGGATAGCTGGGAAACACTTGTGGTAGCTCTTAGCAATTCAGCACCACAAGGAAAGGTGACGTTAAGCATGGTAAAGGAAAGTATCAACAGAGAAGGCAAAAGAAGAGCGGAGCAAAGCTCTTTCAGCCACCCTCAAGGACAAGCACTAGTCACGGAGAGAGGAAGAGCTAGAAACAAACATTTCTCCAGAGACAGGAGAAACAAAAGCAAGTTCAGAGGCAGATCAAAGTCAAGAGGCGATTTCACTTGCAACTACTGTCATAAACCTGGACATTTCAAAAAGGATTGTTGGAAGCTGAGAGAAAAGGAGGCTAAGGAAAATAATGAAGACAATAGAGGAAATGCAGCTGTCATATCCAACGATGGTGAGACATACCTAATTTTTGACGATGGACGTGTCAACCTCGCATGCCAAGACACATGGATGATTGATTCTGGAGCATCATTCCATGTAACAGCCGATAGAAGTCTTTTGACCACTTACACAAGTGGTGAGTTCGGTTTTGTCAAGATGGGAAATGAGGCAAGATGTGAAATTGTTGGTCGAGGCGATGCAACACTGGAAACTAGCAGCGGTTGCAAGCTGTTATTAAAAGATGTTCGACATGTTCCAGACATCCGTATCAATTTGATCTCTACTGGTCAACTTGACGATATGGGATACGAAAACACATTTGGCAATGGAGTTTGGAAGCTTAAGAAAGGAAATCTGGTCGTGGCCAGAGGTAAGAAGATTGATCGTTTGTATTATATGCAAACAAAACAATCAAGTGGAGTAGAAGCAAATGCGATCAAATATGAAGAATCGGCGAATTTATGGCACGCCAGACTTGGTCATATGAGTGAGAAGGGACTTAAAATTCTCACGAAAGAAAATCTTCTACCGAATCTTCCAAATATTCATTTAAAGCAATGCACTCATTGTTTGGCAGGAAAACAACACAGAGTCGCATTTCGAGCAGGACGACCACATAGAAAGAATAATATTCTTGATCTAATACATACAGATGTATGTTCTATGGGTGACAGAAGTATCGGCGGATCATTATACTTTGTCACTTTCATTGACGATCATTCCAGAAAGGTGTGGGCTTATCCTTTGAAGACCAAAGATCAGGTGTTAGAAGTATTCAAGAAGTTTCATGCCAACGTTGAAAGGCAAACTGGAAAACTTTTGAAATGTATCCGCTCCGACAATGGTGGTGAATACATTGGACCATTTGAAGAATATTGCAGAGTTCATGGTATCAGGCTTGAGAGATCGGTGCCTAAGACCCCGCAACATAATGGTGTTGCAGAAAGAATGAACAGAACTATTTGTAACAAGATCGTGTGCATGCTCTCTCATTCAAGATTGTCAAAGTCCTTTTGGGGTGAAGCATTGATGACGGCGGTAGATCTTGTCAACTTATCCCCTTCAGTTCCGTTAGATGGTGAAATTCCCGAAAGAATATGGACCGGGAAAGATATAAGTTACAAACACTTGAAGGTGTTTGGTTGTAAGGCGTTCGTACATGTCCCTCGAGATGAAAGATCCAAGCTGGATGAGAAAACCAAAGAATGCATATTTCTTGGTTACGGACATGATGAGTTTGGTTATAGACTTTGGAATCCAAGAAGTAGAAAAGTCGTTCGAAGTAGAGATGTTGTGTTCTTCGAAGACCAAACTCTTGGAGATATGAAGAACGACGAGAATGCAAAATCAGATGTCAATACTAAAATTGACTTAGTTCCGGATGCACCATTTCCAGTTGAGTATGAGGATCATGGCGAGGCTCCCGACCATGAAGAGGAAGTTGACGTTGAAGGAAATCATACTGAAGAACCCCATTTGAGAAGATCCATTAGAGATCGCCGACCTTCGACTAGATACCCAACAAATGAGTATGTGTTACTAACTGACGGGGGAGAACCTGAATGTTTTGAAGAAGCTGTGCTGCACATTCAAAAGAAGGAGTGGTGGAAAGCCATGAAAGAAGAGATGAAGTCATTGCATGAGAACCACACATACGATTTGGTAGAGTTACCAAAAGGGAAGAAAGCACTCAACAATAAATGGGTGTTTAAGCTGAAGACTGAAGAAGGAAATCCACAACCAAGATACAAGGCGCGGCTGGTTGTCAAAGGATTTGGTCAGAGAAAAGGTATTGATTTTGAAGAAATATTTTCACCTGTAGTAAAAATGTCATCTATTCGTGTTGTTCTTGGAATAGCTGCTAGCTTGAATTTGGAAGTTGAACAACTTGATGTGAAAACTGCTTTTCTCCATGGTGATTTGGAAGAAGAAATTTACATGAAGCAACCTGAAGGGTTTGAGACTAAAGATAAAGAGCATTTGGTGTGCAAACTAAAGAAGAGTTTGTACGGTCTCAAACAAGCCCCACGACAGTGGTATAAAAGGTTCGATTCATTCATGGTGGAACACGGGTATAATAAGACTTCATCTGACCATTGTGTTTTCATTAAGATATTTTCTGAAAATAATTTTATCATCCTTATGCTCTACGTGGATGATATGTTGATTGTTGGTCGTGATATTGGAAAGATAGAGAAGTTGAAGATGGAGCTCAGCAAATCTTTCGCAATGAAGAATTTGGGTCCCGCAAAGCAAATTCTTGGGATAAAAATCACTCGAGATAGGGTGAACAACAAATTATGGTTGTCCCAGGAAAAATATATTGAGAAGGTTTTAGAAAGATTCAGCATGAGCAAAGCGAAACCTGTTACTTCTCCACTTGCAGGGCATTTTAAACTTTCTTCCAAGCAATCACCTACAAAAGAAAGTGAGATGGAAGAAATGAATAAAATACCTTACTCTTCAGCTGTTGGCAGTTTGATGTATGCCATGGTTTGTACAAGACCTGATATTGCTCATGCCGTCGGAGTAGTCAGTCGATTTTTATCTAATCCTGGAAAAGAGCATTGGGAAGCTGTAAAATGGATACTCAGGTATCTTCGAGGAACATCTCAATTATGTTTAAGTTTTGGAAATGGTAAACCTATTCTTGAAGGCTACACGGATTCAGATATGGCTGGTGATGTTGATAGTAGGAAATCTATTTCGGGATATTTGATGACGTTTTCAGGGGGAGCAATTTCGTGGCAATCAAGATTACAGAAATGCGTTGCATTGTCCACTACCGAGGCTGAATATATTGCCATTACTGAAGCTAGTAAAGAACTTTTATGGTTAAAGAAGTTTCTTATAGAGTTGGGCCTCAATCAAGAAAACTATACTCTCCACTGCGATAGTCAAAGCGCCATTCATCTTAGCAAAAATCCAAGTTTGCATTCGAGATCGAAACATATTGATGTTCGATACCATTGGATTCGTGAAACCTTAGAGTCAAAGCAGCTGGGTATTGAGAAGATCCATACTGATGACAATGGATCAGATATGATGACAAAGTCACTGCCGAAACAAAAGCTTGATGTGTGCACAGAGATTGCCGGACTGGTAACACTCTCCTCCTGAGCAGGCGGGGGAGATTTGTAGGGCCTGCTCACTTCTCTCTCACATTTAATATTGTGGGCCCTACCTTTTGGTTTCTTACAAGAAACCACTAAGCATTAAATGAAGGGTAACTTACAAGCAACCTCCTTTCATTTAATGCATGTGGGTTTCTTGCAAGCAACCACTAGCTTCATTTGGAAGCTAAAGTGGCTTCCTTTGTAAGCCTTGCTTTACTATAAATAGGACCATGAGTTGGTCTTGGAGAGGCATCACTTACACTTGAAAGAAACATTCTAGAGTGCAATATTGTGTGTGACACAATTTAGAGAGAAACACTTTGAGTGAGAGAGAAATACGGGTAGTGTTTAGGAGAATTTGTTTGAGTAATTTGTGAAATTACTATTCTCTTTGGGTATAATATTTGGGGTGAGAAAAGTGAGTGTATAACTCTTGAGTGTATGGAGTGAGACTCCAATCCTTGTAATATTTTTGAGTTATAGTCATTCTTATTTTTCTCCCGTGGACGTAGGCAAATTAGCCGAACCACGTTAAATTCTTTTTCTCTTGTTTGTTCTTATTTCCGCATTCGTGGGATTATTTTTCCCAACAAAATTTTTGGTTTTCCCCTCTTGGTCAGAGAAATAAGAGGCCGGCTGTGCTGCAATCGACGTCAAGTTGTTAACATCGACTCCTACATGATTAGCATCAATATCACCAACCGGTTTGCTCCTAACAGTATCAAACTCTATTGCTAGGAGATGGTTTCTTATTGTCGTCTTATTGAATATCCCTAAGTATTGATTATCCTCTGCGTTGCTGAAGTTATTAGAGGAAGAGATTACAAAGGCCATTCCGTGACCAGATTTGTTTAAAATTCCGTCCGGAACGATAGCGATTACAAAAGTAGTCGAAAAATTGAATGGACCAAATTGTAATGGAAACTGATAAAAAGCATGACCCATTTTATCCTCGGAAGTATTGGTTAGCTGCAAAAGGCCATTTGGTAGGACTTTTGCAATCCCATCTGTAATCAGATTGGATTCGTTGAAGCCATGGAATATGAACTGGTCTTCAAGTTGAGCTGAGACAAAGCAAATCGCGAGAAAGATGGAAGTTAACCAGATAGAAAGCCATTGTTGAGATGCAGACATTGAGAATGCAACAAGGCTAAAGAAGAGTTTGTTTCTATAAATTTTCTTGTTTTTTTCTTCTTTGTGCGTAAAAGCTTTTTAGTTCGCTTTTCTTCTTTTGGTTTCTTTCTTCTTCTCCGTTGTACGGATGAGTGGCGAACAAGTAACTTAAAAAGAATGTATATGTCAAATCACATGGTGTAATTTAAGATCTACTTGTCTTACTATATTAAGACGGATGGGAATATTTAGTATCTCAAATAATATTCTCTCTCGCCTAAGCGGTGTATTTAGGATTTGGTGCCAGTATAGAGGTGTTGACTTTATAATTTTATGGACGAAAAAACCGTCATCAAATTTGGTGTTAAAATTATTAGTCGAAAATAATTAATATAAGTTCTATTAAATAACTAATCATACATTTAGTTAATGATTCCCTAAAAATCTTAATTGGTTATCTTTGTTTGACATTTATTACAAATTTGTCATTAATGTTATTTCATGTCTCAAACTAGTTATCTATGTTTAGGAATCTTGTCTACATGATTATTTGTGCATGTCAATTAACTAGGTGTTAACACGTGACACGCAAATATAAAATTTGGTTTTGCATATACAGTCATTCAACAATTCACATCTAAAAAAATTATGCTTGGTGTAATATGAAGATGGAATAAAGAGACTCTCAAAGATCCTTTTTCTTGACTCTCAAGTAAGCTCATTGCTTTATGTGCTCCATTGATTGCAGCATTCAAGACTTACTCCTCTTCCTCTTCTTATCTTATTTGTGTCTCCTCCTCACCTTCTTGTTCGTTTGGCCTTCGTGCTCCATCTTCCCAGTTTCTTGCTGGTTTACTTATCGTCCAATAAAGCTCATCATCACTCTGTGTCACAGCACAAATATTAGCCATCAATTCAGAGCTCCTCGAACTCTGGCTTCCCTGCATTAAGTCAAACAACTCATCAAAAAGATGAATCAAACACAACAATACAATCAAAGAAATCTTACGCATAATTTTTTACTCAAACCAAGGAGTTTCATCACCCATTTAGCACAAAAGCAACTACATTTCTATACAATTCTCTAAACAAGATAAAGACAAGCTAGATTCAACCTCAAAATTCACCATAAATGGAAAATTCTCATTAGGTATTCCTAAGAAACATCTTTTAACAAATTTTTGTAATAAACGCAGGTTCACTGGAAAGTATTGTATATCAACATGGGATGTTCACCATCTTCTAATGGAATTTGAACTTAAAGAAGATCTTAGCAAAATATGGGCCTTTCAAACATGTAGACAATTGGTCCTTTTTATGAGAGTACTCAAATGGACACCCTCTTTTAGTCTAAGAATTGAAATCCCCAACACACCTATTTGGATCACGATTCAAAGGTTCTAGAGTATCTATATAACGAGGCCATGATGCTATCAATTGCATCTACCATTGGTAACCCCATTAAATCTTAAATACTTGAGAAAAATAGCATTAGATAATGCTTCTTACGTGTGGGTACAGATTAAAAACCCAAAAGATTCAACATAAGATCTGGGTTGGGTTTGGAGAAAATGAAGGATGTTGGATGGAAATCAGCTACAAAAACTTTCCCAACAACTGTCACCAAGGTAATCTTATTGGGCGCAACAAAAAATGTTGTAAGAAAGTTTAAAAAAATCAAAAGAAGCTGAAGCTGAAGAAAATAAAGACTCGGAACGTGAAGCTGAGTCTTTGAAAGATCTGGAACTTCCCCTACTAAACATACCATCAAGCCACGATCTTCTTCAATTCCTGAAACTACAAAAGATCCAAATAAACCACAAAAATTCATCATGCAATATCTCCCATCACATGTTCTGATCAGATAAGAGAAGACAAGTTTAACAAAGCCAACTACATGGAATCTTAAAATCCATCCAACCTTTCTGAGAATATTGTCAACAATGAAGAAATCAATTAAGCTATATCCATAGACTATGATAACAACCTATTTTCTCCTATGGATTCTGATACCTACCACTATGAAAAACACACCCCAACCCAAGAAAATATTGGTAGTCTCTCTATTACACCAATCCTAAAGAAAACAAGTAACACTAATTTTAAAATTATTCTAAACATGAAACTTAAACAAGTTATGAGTAAAAGATCTACACTTAAAAGTCCATCATGATCAAAGTTCTAAACTGGAATATTAGAGGGATTATAAATAAGATTTTTTTGCGCATGTTTAAGTCTATCATTCGTAAAGAAAATATCAGATTTGTTAACCTCCATAAACCTCTCATTAATATCAATCGCCATGATATTATTGCTACTAAGCTTGGTTTTTTTTACTTTGTGGCTAAATCTTGTAATAAAATATGGATGTTTTGGAAAGAGGAATTGAAGATTAATGTTCTTCTAGATCATTATTAGTGTATCCACAGTGAGATTAAGACCCCAACAACAAAAATTTCTTGTATATGACCTTTGTTTATGCTAAGTTTCAGAAAAATAATAAAATAAATACTTCGGAAACTCTGGGACAGATTTCTAAAATTGTTAAACAATGGTTAGTCTTGGGGGACCTTAACACTATTAGCTCCCTTACTGAGCAGCTTGGTTGTTCAACATTCTGCAATTAAAGTTCATATGACTTTAATGACATGATTCAAGACTACTTTTTGGAAGACACTGGCTACATTGGTACTAAGTATTCATGGTCTAACAAGTCTAAATGGAAACGCTTAGACAGAGCTGTACATAACTAGGCTGGGTCAGATTACTTCTATGACGCTAAAGTAACTCACATGCACATTTATTTATCAACATCGTTAATGATAATATCAATCATAAAAAAGCTTCAACTTTTTGAACATGTGGACATTTGACAACAATTTCTTTAATTTTGTTGAAGCTAATTGGAATCAAAAGATGGGAGTATTTCCTTTATTTCTCTTCTGGAACAAAACTAAAAGACTCAAAGTTTCTTTGAAGGATTGGAACAAAAAATACTTTCGAAATATATTTGACAAAGTTCTAGCTACCGAAGAACCTGCCAAATCCTTAGAAATTTAGTATTAGAACTCTAACAGTCTAGAAGAAAAAACAAGCTTTCTAAAGCTAATGTTGACCATCTTCTAGACATGGCTATAAAAGAGGAATTATTGTTACAAAAGTGCTAATATTCATGGATTAAAGACGTAGATAGAAATACCAAATTCTGGCATAACTATGTGAACAAGAAAAGGAGAAGAGGAAGAATCTCAAGCATCAAAATCAACAACAATTGGATAACAGGTGATGATCAACTCTTCAGTTGAAACTTATTTCAAAGATATACTTTCTTATAATAATCTATACGAAGAGCATGTTTTAATGAATGATATAGTATTCAATCTAATTCCTAATATTGTGAATGATGCAAATAATAACTAACTAGTTGCTTCTACGATAGAAGAAGAAATTCACAGGATAATCCAAAGCTTCAAGCCTTCAAGCGTTGCGGGAATGGATGAGTTTAATAGATGCTTCTTCTTGAACTGTTGTAAAATCGTTAAGGAAGGCCTTTGCAATTTCATGAGATATTTCATTCTTGGACAAGACATTCCTAAAGGAATCATGGAAACTGGCATTGGCTTAATCCCCAAAACCTGTAATCCAAAATATTGGAAAGACTTTGGCCCATCAGCCTTTGTACTATGTTAAACACAATTATGTCAAAGATTCTCAACAATAGATTATCTAACATTATTCCAAAGATTATTTTAAATATGTTGGGAAATTATGTTAAGGACTAAACAATTCAATACTGTATACTCATTACTAAGGAGCCGATTCATGACTTAAGAAGGAAAACAAAAGCTAGTAACATAATGATAAAAGTTGACATATCAAAAGCTTTTGATAATCCTTCTCATATATTTATCAGTAAGGTTCTAACAAATTTTAAATTTAGCATCATATTTATAATCATAATCAGTAGTTTAATCAAATCTGTTTTTCTTTCCATTATTATTAACGGGAATGTTATTGGCTTCTTTAGACTAAAAGGGGAGTGATACAAGGGGACCCTTTGTTCCCAAGTCTCTTTATAATAGCTGAAGAAGTCCAGATTAGAGGAATCAATTCCCTGTTTGAAACTAACAGATCCTTGAAATACTTTTTTAGAAGCAACATCAGTATTCCTTGTTTTGCGTTTGCTGATAATTTACTGATTTTTACTAATGGTTTTTCCTGATTAATGGAAACTATAAGATCTTTATCACATCACTATTAGGATATTTCGGGTCAAGTTATTAACAAAGAGAAAACAATGATAATTAATTTTGGAAACTTATCTCGAGACATGATTAATTCCCTTGTAATTTAAACCAGCTATAACACTAGCCTTCTTCCAACTACTTATTTGGGAATTTCTCTCAATTACAAATAATAACAGAGTAATTTCTCTTCTCTTCTTAATAAGATAAAAAATAAAATTAATAATTGGGAGGGAAATAAACTAACATATGGTGGTTGATTAATGCTTATAAACTCTGTTCTAATATACATTCCTTCTTATTGGATGCAGAGTACCATTTTTCCTAAGACAATCATCTCCAAAATAGAAAGCCTTATAAACTAAATATTATAGGGCTCAAGCAATGACAACATGAAATTCCACTAGTCTAATTAGAAATAAAATTGTAAATATTTCAGTGAAGGAGGCCTTAACTTATGCAGCCTTGATGACATTTAAACGGTCTATTTTTGAAAGTTGCAGATCATATTTAGAGAGAAAAATTCTATCTCAGAAAACTTCCTTCGTAGCATTTATTGTAAAGGCAGTCAACCCTTCAAATTAAACTACTCTAATCATGGTTCTTTAACTTGGAAAAAGCTATCTCAAATCACAATGTTTTCTGAGAATCATATCAAGAAGACTTCGGGAAATGGAAGTATGGATTTTTGGCTTAAAAACTGGTTTGGAAATACCCTTTTAATTAAGCTTGATGGCAACTTTAGATATTTTTGGTTCAAAGGTATCAATGTTAATGATTTCTGGAAGAATAATGAGTGGAATTTGAGTATAATTATTCGTCTTATTCCTCCTAGTAATCTTAATCTTATCTATAAGTTGTCTATCAATTAGCAGGAGAAGGATTATATATAATGGACTCTATCTAAATGAGGTATCTTTAAATCTAAGGATACTCTTCCAAACATCAGAACGAACTACAACAACTCCTCTCTCTATGCTAAGATGTGAAACCAAATTACACATAGGCATGTTCTTCATCTTATTATCAGAAACTCAATCTATGCTTATTTGTTATTCAGCATAACCTTCATTTGTTTAATGACTCAATTTAATTTGGTTGCTTAATTGAACTTATAAAATCTAATTATTCTTATGTCCTTGAATTTCTCAAGAGTAGAACAAGATTTTAATGTCATTGAATAAATCAGTAATCTTATCTGGATTATTCTCAAGATTCCAGTGAAATCTTGCTCTTCCTTATTATCTTATGTTAAATTAGATTTCATCAAATTTCTCCTCCTTAATCCTTTAAGAATAAATATTTTCTTTGCTCGGTGGATCTTTCGTTTCTCAGCTAATCAACTCTCTACAGAGATGTTCTAAAATCTTAGAGTTATCCTTAGAGGGAGTCTAATTGTCTGGTTGTAAATATTTGTAGGGAAGCCTCTTTTGACTGAAACATTAGACGCAATATATTTGTTCTAATTTTAATCTTTAAGCCTTGTAAGCATGCTCATTCTTAAGCTTAAATTGGACTCTGTTCTAACCCATTTTGGACCTTTCCATTTTAACAAAGTTCTTTAGACGGAAAAAACAACTCACACGCAAAATACTCATATTTAGTTTTTTAGCCTTCTACATTTACTTTAACATTTTTACTTTTAATTTTATTGATTTATATTTTTTTTACTTTTCACTAACTTATCCTATTTACATTAATTTTTCACCTACTAACAATAATACTATATAGTTTTTACCATCCGATTAGCCCACTTAATTTAAAATAACACGGCCAAATTATTGTGTATCCAAATTATTAAACCCTAATTAATAAAATAAAGTAGATCAGTTGATTTAATTTATAGAGATAAGTACCCATAAATACACTCTCAAATATGCCATTACCACAAGATACCCAAAAAATCGATAGTACCAAAAGGTACGCGGACCTAAAAAGTTGACAAAACTAACATCAATACAATAAATAAGCTCTATTAGGTTGAAAACCCCCTTTTTTCTTCTAAATCCAGGCGTTTCACTACCCATTCCCTTCCAAATTTAATAAAAACAATTAAGTAGTAAACCGTGAAATCTTTAAACCCAACCCAATAACGTGTGGAATGAACCAAAGTACCTTTTTCTACCGGCGCAAGGCTATTCCACAACCTGCTATAAATATAAGATTTATTTCCTTTAGCTCTTAATTTATGCCATGTATTTTTGCTGCTGAAATGACCATCATCGCTAAGATTCCACATTATTACATAATTACGATCACTCTTGACCTTAGCCCTTAATACTTTTTGAATTTGGTTGTGGTCCAAAGCATTCTCCATCATAGTTTGATTCCACCTGTCAGAATCCCTGTAAGCCCTAACCATGTAACCATTGTAGGAGCTTCTGTCTTCATCCCTAGTGAAAGTTTTGAATGCTTCTGAGCTGCACCACTTATCAATTAACATATCAACTTTACCAGACTCAATCTACCAAAAAATATGACTTTCAGCTCTGTCACTAACTCTCTAGACCCTTCTCCACATAGTTGAACTTTTAGGATTAAGAGAAACAATCAAAGGGTGACTATTGTTAAAGTAAGTAGCCTTCATCAATTTGGCCTAGATTGATTCATTCTTCCTCAAGTTATACCACAGTTTATATGAAAAAACTTAAACCATGTCATTTAGTCTGTGAAGATTCATACCACCCTCCTCATAGGTCTTGCATAACCCTGACCATTTACACCATATAGAAGTAGCTTTCTCAACCTTGGAACCCCACAAAAACTTGTAATAAAGAACCTGAAGTTTCGTAGTAATGGTTTTAGGGATGACAGTCTTTTGGGCCACAAAAATTGGATAACTAGTTAGAATAGCCTGAACTAAAATTAGTCTGCCCCCAAAAGAAAGGTTTATGTGATCCCAATCACTCATTTTGTTAACTGTCTTTGCAATAAGATTCTCAAAATTTCTGACACTATTTTTGTTGCCAATAACAGCCCCCATGTATTTAAAAGGAAGACTGCTCTGCTTGAAACCCAATAAATTCTCCAGAGATCTTGTGTAGCTGGTGGATCTTCTGACAGAGGTAAAAACAAAAGATTTCCCTTTATTAATAATTTGGCCGGAAACATCTTCATATTGACTAACCTCTCTTATAAATTTGCTAACAACATTTGAGGACCCATTGCAGAACATGAGGATATCATCAACAAAGCATAGGGTAGATAAGTGCATCTTCCCTCTCGAATTGTAATTGATAGTAGGATTGACCTCATATAGCTTCTTTAGGCCTCTTATAAGATATTCCTAGCCAATAATAAAAAGACTTGGTGACAATGGGTCACCTTGTCCAAGGCCTTTGTTAGACCTAAAGTATCTTCTAGAGATACCATTAACAATCACTAAGAAATAGCAGTTGACCATGTTTTTTTCAATTAGGTTTAGAAAATCATTCCTGAACCCAAACTTAGCAAGAACACTAAGAATGAAAGTGTGATAAATTCGATCAAAAGCCTTATCCATGTCAAGCTTTATCATGATGTTGCCATCGTGACCTTTTTAGATAAATTGTTAGCCAATTCCTGAGCAACCATGATGTTATCATGGATACTCCTACCCTTGACAAACGCCCCTTTCTCGGGTGAAACAAGCTTAGGGAGGATAGTATATAGCCTGTTGTTGATAGTTTTTAGAAATGATCCTGCCAAGTAGAGTCGTTAGGCTAATTAGCCTGTAGTCAGTCCACCTTTTAGGAGCGTCCCTTTTAGGAATTAAACATAGTATCGTAGCATATATTCCCATTAGAATACATACCCTCCGAATAGAATTCCTTAATAGCATTACATAGATACTCTTTGATGATGTTCCAACAGAACTTGTAAAACTTGCGATTAAACCCGTCAAGACCAGCAGCCACATTAGAATCGAGTCATTTAACCACCTCATAGATTTCATTCTCCGTAAAAAAAACCATGAACATATCATTATCCTCATTAGTAACCAGCTGAGGGATATAGTCTTTAAGGATATTAGGATACCAAGGGTTGGGACAATCAGATATCAGATTTTTAAAGTGTGACACCGCAGACTGACTAATAGGATTCTTCATCCTCCAACCATCTGTTATCTGCCCAGATATGCGAAATTCTTTACTTTCTTTGATTTCTTTTCACGTAATTGTGAAAAAATGTTATATTTCTATCCCCATCCTTAGACCAATTAGCATGAGACTTCTGATTCCAAAATTTTTCTTCTTGTTGAAGGAGATAAATATGAACCTCTTTAGCTTTTTTGAAAGCGTCTATATCCTCAGTAGAGTTGGTCATAAGAACTTTAGAGTCAACGATGGTAATTACCTCTTCTTGACTCTTTATAGAGTCGAAAACATTCCCAAAAACATTCATATTCCAGACCTTTAGAATAGCCTTTAAATGTTTAAGTTTAAACCAGAACTTAAACATATGAGGTCCATAATAATCCATAACCCAGCTCTTTTCAACAAGGTTGTAGAAATCATCATGCATACACCACATATTAAGAAACTGGAAGTTGGAATTTCTTCAAGGATTAGAAATAGCTATATTGATAAGCATCGGAGAGTGGTCAGAACATGTTTTAGGAAGATGAAAAACAGTGGTGTCAACGATACTGATCCATTTGTCATTGGCCAATACCCTGTCTAGCCTACGCTATTGCCTTCTGTTAGACCAAGTGAACTTGTTGCCAGAGAACCCCATATCCACTAGGTTGCAGTCAAACATAAAAGTATTAAAGTCTTCCATACTACCAGTAGCACTTGTAGTACAATGAATCTGTTCTTCAGGCTTAGCAATGGTATTAAAATCCCCGAACATAATCCATTCTATGTCTTGATTTTCAATATTTCTCAGCTTATCCCATAGATGGCCCCTCGAGCTTCTGGTACATTTCGCGTATATAATAGTGACCAGAAAATCTTTATTAGCAGAGCAGTTCTTGACTTTAGGATGTACAAATTGATCTTCATTGATTAGAACTTCCACCACAAAATCATTTCTCCACATCACCCTTACCTTGTTGCTAAAGTTTCCTGTAAAACCATGAAATCCAAGCTTGACAGAAATTGAAGATAGCTTAGAAGCACATACCATAGGTTTTTGAATTGCTAGGAAACTTATTTTCTTGGCCTTCTTAATTGATATAAACCTGGCTTGAGTTTGTTTGTTGCCAATGGCCTGAGCATTCCTACTAAGGATAGAAATCATCATTTTGGGTTTTAGGGTTCTTTGCACCATATTTATGCTGCAAAGCTTTGGAGGAGATAATCCCCTTTGTGTTTAATATTCTCGCTTTCTTTATCTTTCTCATTTCAACTTTCTTATCACTTATAGGATTCTTTACAGGAGATTGAGGAAGAGTGTATGTGGAGTCCTTTGTTGGAGAACCATTTTCAACAAGACAGTTGAGGGAGAAGCTATCAGAAGATTCACCCTGGTTGATAGGAGCAAAGTCAAGCAACTGAAGAGCACCAATAATTTCATCAGATTCCACACCAACTGGAGATTTTCAGGGTATATCGTTTTCCAAATTGTCCGCCTCAATAACCTCTTTTTCAGCGACTATAACTAATTTGATTTTATTATCTTTCGTTTGAAGTTGAAAAGGTGGGATCAATGGATCAAGCAGTTGAGGGCTAGGTCGAGCATTCTCATTGGAGGCCCTATGCTTGATCTTCTTGCATTCACTAGAGGAGTGACCCAGGTGAGTAGCTAGGATACTTATTAGACACCAGATCTTGCCAATAGGATTAAGATCCAAAATTAACCTTCATCTTTTTAGGGAGATTCTTGGAAACATCCAGGACCACCCAAATCCTACAATAGTTAGAATTGGCCCTGTTTCTTTAAGGTACCCAAACACTTAGAGGCTTCCCTAATATTTTAGCAATTTCTGTTATTGTTTCCTCACAATACAAAAAATCTGGCATATTAGGAAGATCAATGTAGACTGATGTAGCTGGTTTTCCACACTTGATTTGAAATTAGGTGATCATTCTAGTAATCGCATCACGTTTTCCCTGATCTTCCAAACATTTCTCGTCCAAAGTTTTAGGAGGTCTTCTTTTAGAGAAAACTCAATGAATATATGTCTGAAGTTCTAACTTGACACATTGCATTCTCTCTGGAATCTGAATTTATCCAAAAATTACATAACCATTGCATAACTAGGCTTCCTTGTAGCGAACTTACCAACCAATGTATATTTCGACCTTTGTTTTAATATGATAAAATCTTCAGGATCAAATTTGATCTCAACATTATCTTTCTCCTGTTCCCTAATAACATTCTTCTGAACAATTTTCTCTGCGTTTTTCTTAAATAAAGCAGCATATGTACATTTAGATGCTGACGCATTTGTCTTGCTTACCGCAGGTTCGAATACTGGATTTTCTCTGATGTTTTGGCCTTCCGAGTTATGAAACAACGCCGGGAAACTCTCCTGATAATCAACAAGACGCTGATGAGCATTGGAACTCACAGCATTCATCGAGAGAGATGAAGATTCAAGATGAGAATATTTTAGAATAGGACTCCATTCTTGGAGCAATCTTGAAAATTGAAACCGTTCTTCAACATATTTTTGTCGCAAAACTTCAAGTTTTTGGTTAATATGAGTGAGAGTATATGATGAAAGATATAACATAAATGATTTATATATATCTTTGTGAAGATAAAAATATCACATCGAGTGATAGACGTAACAAAAATATGATGAAATATAAAATTGAGAGATATAAAAAAATTATTACAAAATAAAGCCTGGCCCAATATCTTTCTCGATAGGTTTCCGGTCTTGTATATTTATATTGAAAACTAAAAATATATAATTTTATGTTTAACATATTAGTATATAAAATACGATACTACTTTTTTTCCATAAATCTAGCGAATCTAGTTTTATAATACGTAACAGAATATGTAAAGAAAATATTTTCTCAAAAATTAAAATAAATATTTTTTGAACATATTTTAGTATCAAAAATTTCAATTTTAATTTTCTATTTAGATAACTTAAAAATTTCGTTAGAAATCATAAAAAAAATAAAGATATAAATAAATTATGACTAGAATATAAAACGTTTTTGAGTTTTGGTTACGTTTTACTACTCGGTTGGTGGTGGTTTTGAACTATGGATGGTTCATTAGCTATCTATTTTTCTTGAATACATAGATTTGAAGATTTTAAGATGTGCCGCACAACTTTCACAAGTTGTGTATTTTTAGATAAATAGTCTCTTATGCGAGAAATGTTTGGTACTTACATGTTACATCCATAGAAGTTAAAATATGGATAATTCATCTATCAGTTCAGAAGTCATGTTTACCTTTGAAATTGTGTGACATGCTAGATAATTTTTTTTGTTCTAGTTTTTTTTTTATTAAAAAAATAAAGGATAACACTTAACGTGAAATTTTTGGAGCCGATTCTAAAATTCTCTTAATCTATACTTCTTGGCCTTGAGGCCTTGGTCGAACCAACATCATACTTGACGTGAAGTTTTGCGTCCACCTTAGTATCAGCCAATAAGAGTTCTTCAAACCAGTCCTACCCTACAGAAGATGTGTCTTTTTATTCATTTTCTTACTACTTGTGGTAAATGGCAAAATTTATTTGTCCATGTAATCATATCTTTCCAAACATGGAGCTACGTCCTTCTCCATTGAAACTTTTTGGCTGAATTCATCTCCCACATCTATAAATATTTTCGGCATATTGGCATCAACCACATGCCCTGTCGAATTATTGCATTCTTCTATTTCTTTATGCTTCTGGCATACTGGTATTTTTCTCAATAAACTGTATGATTTATTTTTTGCGAGGCGAACTCTTGCTCGCTTTTTTAGCCGGATGGGACACCTTCGCATTCGTAATGGTAGAAATTGTTACCCCGTCTAAACCCTCTTCCGGCGATAACTCTACGTACTCTTCCTCCCTATGAGGATAATTACCCACATAATCCGTGTATACCAACCGCAGATAGTGTGCTAGGTACATGAATTCCCCAAACCTCCTACCATACCTCCTACAACTTCAATGTTGTAATAAACACCTTACAATCTATATATCTATATATGGTGCGAGAAGGTAAAAATCAACCAAAAAATAAAAAAATAAATACCCAATCATGTAAGACAGTAAGATTCATTTAAAGCTCTTCCACTACCTTTCTGTAGACAGTAAACAAAATATCGTTTGACATGATAAGTAGCATAATATTCTATAGCAATACGTTCACTACAACTACAACGTATTACATTAGTTTTTCCATAAAAATAATAATTTTTGCACTAATGTATAGTTGACATGATAACGTACATCTGATTGAACCAATGTTGGCCCCCAGAGTAACATCTAGTCTTAACTTACCAAGTATGGGAGTCTCTGTGATCAACGAGAATCTCATTCAATGGAATTGCGCCATGACTATTTTATAGGGGAGTGATGTGTTATGACTTGGATTTGGTTGTAGCTTTTTCACAAAATTATATTTCCATAACTTATTGTGTTAATCATGACTATTCTGACTTTAGCCTCTTAATTAGTTATCGTCAAAGTGACAATTGAAAAAAAATCTTGTACAAGGAACCAAAATCTGGTTGACTTGGTTGATATGAAAATCAGAAGCAAGGTACAAGGTGAAGAGAAGGATATAATAAAGTTTGGAGAAGGAGAAAGACCAACGGAGCTGTGTGACTCCACTGTGAAGGTTCTAAAAGAAAAGGGTATGAGTGTTATCAAACAAAGTTAAAGTACTTAGGGTTGAATCCCTAAGTAACTTATACCCTCAGCCAACTAATAAAGACCTGAGCCCAACAAGGAGTTCAACAAACTCAGGAAATTCAAAAACAAATAACAAAACCCAAATTAAATAAATGGCTAGTAAAACCCAAGTAAGAATTACAAGCCTGGTTCTAACTCTCCTCTCAGCGTTCTCTCTGTTACACAAACAAGAAATAGTACAGCCATTACTAACAGAAAAGTATTCCCGGGAGTGCTTCCTAATGTAACAACCTGCATTGGATGCTTTCACCATAGACTTGTACTATATATATATATATATATATATATGCAAAAACTGAATGTAAAGGTGTGAGAAAAATCTCAAATAAAACATTTTTACTCTCTGAATATCTACTATCCAAACCACTCAAAATCTCACTGAATGTAAAGGTTACGATGTCTATCTTTCTATATGAAATAGTAATTTATGTGAGGGTGCTTTATCCATCGATCATCCCAACAATTTTAATTTTTGGATTAGTATCTAAATTATAATTGCACCCTTAATAAACTACTCCCTCGGTCCCAAAATATTTGTCGTTTTAAGGTTATGCACAAATATTAAGAAACGTAATAAGTGCTTCTCTTTTTCATAAAAAGTAGGAAAAAGAGGAGATTTAATTGGTAGTTGATTATAAATAATATTTAAATTTGCAACGATAAACGAGAACGACAAATATTTTGGGACAAAACATATTTCCTAGAAAGACAAACATTTTGGGACGGAGGGAGTATCATAGTTCCAGCTGCCGGTTACATTGCAACTTGAGATACTGATTTATAAGGATTCGCATTGGGAACAATCGGTTGATCTAGAAGTTTACTATCATCAATCATTTTTAAAATCTCTTCTTTCAGAGTTCTTCATTATCAGACGTGATGGCCAATATTGTTATTGTAATTACATAACTTCTTAGGATTTTTAAAATACTTTCAAGACCATATTTTCTCTGATTTTTATAACCGGATTGAATCTTTAGTTGATTCATAGATCGTGGGTATGCCTTTCTTGAGCACCATATATCCGATATTTGAACGCATACATTGTTGAGCATCTTGAAACCTTACATGTCTTTTGTTTTGATTGCAATAATAATTATTTTGGAAGAAATATTATTGTTAAGATAACTCGACGATATGCTTTCTTGATTGAAATAAAAGAATAAACGTTGAGCCTTCATGGAAGTCTTGCTCATATATTCGCGTTAGTCATTATTTCCTGATCTAACTTGGCTATAAATTGTCTGATGAGAAGAGCCTTACATTTTATCATATCTTTGGCCAATAAATCGGGAGGATGACCTTCCTGTATGCAACGCAAGCCACCAAATTTATGGTAGTTTTTAGGTTATTCTTGATTTTAATAAATCTTTTGTTATAGTCATACATATTCTCATTGATCTTGATTGTAGTTGATTACGTAATCCACATCTATGAAGATTATCTTACTATAATGAATTAGTCTCAGAACACCCTCAATAGAGTATCTAATATACATATCAATCCTGAAAGAAAATATTTGAACCATGATACAACGCTACCTCAAAAAGTCATATATAAAGCTCGATAAATGAGCATATTTATTGTTGCCAAACCCTAGTATCTCGTTTTAAAATTTCTCGATGTGATAATCGAGTTGTGTGTCATATCCTATTTGTCTATTTTTTACTGGTTGAATATTCTAGTCAAATCGTATACAAATATATTCGGTGTTATTGGGAAGTGACAATTATATATTGTAAGTTTACTCATCTCGTCAAAGGTAATTGTAGATTGGCGTACCCGGGAATTGTTTGTTTATCTAAGGTATTTGTTATTGATTGTACCCATACCACTGTAAGCTATTAGGAGTGTTTCCAAGATTAAACATAGGGTTCGACAATGCTATCATAAAAATCGGTAGGTTATTTTCTTCTCCGTTACCGGGCTCGACCCGGGCGAAAAGAATTTCATTACGATGGCAAATAAGAGATTTTTTACTTAAGTTAGCAAGATAGCACCTACGGTGAACACGTTCATGTTATTCAATCGATCCTTAATCGGATTGGGTCGTGAGTGTTAATTTCAATGAACAACTCCCGCATGAAATATTTTATGTGTTCTCATCATGGGTAGTGTTGTACCATCAGACTAAAATGGTGAAAAAACATCTCTTTCTTTAGAATTATCACAAAAATTAGGATGACAGGTTCCGGAATGCGGCCTTGCATTCCCATCAATAGATCTAGCTGGTGCCGACTCTTTTAGATAAACCACCATCTACATTATAGCCAGGTTTTCCTTTACCGAATCAACATAATCTGAATCAATATCCAAGACAATAGTCGCGAGCCTGAGAAGTTAATGGGTTCAACATAATAAAATGCTTGGATTTGTTTCTCAATTGTGGTAAAGAAACTAATTTTGATTGATTTTTTTAACAAAGTTTTTTAGGTACCATAAGGTTTCCAAATACGACCCCAAAAAAATAAAACAAACTAGTTTGACCCAAGTGATTGGTTCCTATAGAGATATCAATATTTACCCAAAATATGTAGAAAATAAAATTAAAGATAAATAATGTAGTATGTTAGAATTCGGTGTACGAGTGTGTGAACCGACCTCACTGACTAGCGAGATGTTGTCCGCTTTGCGCTCGGAGGCGCGCACGGATTTGCTCTTGGGTGTACTCCCAAAAGGGCTCTTGGTAGTTGAGGTGGGCTCACACTTATATACACTCTTTTATGGTCCTTGTTAGCAATGTGGGATTGGGGGTCCTCTATGGGATGAAGTTTATTCCTCACTTTCCCCCTTAAACTTTATCCTAATAATTTGCTAGAACTTCGGCGGTCGCTCGGAGGCGCGCACAGATTTTCTCTTGGGTGTACTCCCAAAAGGGCTCTTGCTAGTTGAGGTGGGCTCACACATATATACACTCTTTTATGGTTCTTGTTACGATGGCAAATAAGAGATTTTTTACTTAAGTTAGCAAGATAGCACCTACGGTGAACACATTCATGTTATTCAATCGATCCTTAATCGGATTGGGTCGTGAGTGTTAATTTCAATGAACAACTCCCGCATGAAATATTTTATGTGTTCTCATCATTGGTAGTGTTGTACCATCACACTAAAATGGTGAAAGAAACATCTCTTTCTTTAAAATTATCACAAAAATTAGGATGACAGATTCCGGAATGCGGCCTTGCATTCCCATCAATAGATCTGGCTGGTGCCGACTCTTTTAGATAAACCACCATATGCATTATAGCCAGGTTTTCCTTTACCGAATCAACATAATCTGAATCAATATCCAAGACAATAGTCGCGAGCCTGAGAAGTTAATGGGTTCAACATAATAAAATGCTTGGATTGGTTTCTCAATTGTGGTAAAAAAACTAATTTTGATTGATTTTTTTAACAAAGTTTTTTAGGTACCATAAGGTTTCCACATACGCCCCAAAAAAATGAAACAAACTAGTTTGACCCAAGTGATTGGTGCCTATAGAGATATCAATATTTACCCAAAATATGTAGAAAATAAAATTAAAGATAAATAATGTAATATGTTAGAATTCGGTGTACGAGTGTATGAACCGACCTCTTGGGTGTACTCCCAAAAGGCCTCTTTCTAGTTGAGGTGGGCTCACACTTATATAAACTCTTTTTATGTTCTTTGTTAGCAATGTGGGATTGGGGGTCCTCTATGGGATGAAGTTTATTTTTCACTTTCCCCCTTAAACTTTATCCCAGTAATTTGCTGGAAATTCGGCGGTTAAGCCTTAAATGGCTCTGATACCATGTTAGAATTGGTGTGCGAGCGTGTGACGAACCTCACGGACTAGCAAGATATTGTCCGCTTTGCGCACGGAGGCGCGCACGAGTTTGCTCTTGGGTGTACTCCCAAAAGGGCTCTTGGTAGTTGAGGTGGGCTCACACTTATATACACTCTTTTATGGTCCTTGTTAGGAATGTGGGATTGGGGGTCCTCTATGGGATGAAGTTTATTCTTCACTTTCTCCCGGTCGCTCGGAGGCGCGCACGGATTTGCTCTTGGGTGTACTCCCAAAAGGGCTCTTGCTAGTTGAGGTGGGCTCACACTTATATACACTCTTTTATGGTCCTTGTTAGCAATGTGGGATTGGGGGTCCTCTATGGGATGAATTTATTCTTCACTTTCCCCCTTAAACTGTATCCCAATAATTTGCTAGAACTTCGGCAGTTAAGCCTTAAACTTTATCCCAATAATTTGCTAGAACTTCGGCAGTTAAGCCTTATATGGCTCTGATACCATGTTAGAATTCTGTGTGCGAGTGTGTGAACCGACCTCACGGACTAGCGAGATATTGTCCGCTTTGCGCTCGGAGGCGCGCACAGATTTGCTAGTTGAGGTGGGCTCACACTTATATACACTCTTTTATGGTCCTTGTTAGTAATGTGGGATTGGGGGTCCTTTATGGGATGAAGTTTATTCCTCACTTAGTAGAATAGTTAAAGTCTGATCTCAAGATGGTAAATTTGAATTCTTATACTCTTTATGATTTCATAATATTAGCCGTGTAAGATTTTTTCTTGTGAAATTAATAATATATTTGAAAAAAAAAATAATAAGTTTGATTGGTGGTGTTAAAAACGTGTCGAAGGTTTATTTTATTGATCGGAAGTGAAATATATCTAATTAATGCTGACGTATATTTAATATGTTAAGTGTGGAATAGTCAAAGTTTTAATGTTTATTTAATATGTTTTTCGCCCAATTGGTTTTATCAAAACCGACTTGCTCGGTATTACTAGGATATTACTACCCATACTCTCGTCAAAAGTTTTGCGGAGCATAACCTATTTTGACAAAATCATCATGTTTTTCCGATGTAAAAAATAATAGATATCAGTATCATAGTATAACTGACACTTTCTTATGCGTAATAAAATGTCATTTTTTGTATTTTTAACGGAAGTTGATAGCCCACCTGGTATAATGATGAAAAATATATCAATAAGTTGGATACAAAACTCTTGATCACTGAAGCCGGTCAAAAAAGGATCCAAGGTTGCTCATCTTAACCGAAAGATTAACTATGAAACAAAAGAGAAGGAAAGATATTGTAGTTATTTGGTTGAGAGTCTGAGAGAGACGTATGTATATTTGCTAGAAATTAGTACCAACCTATTGAGGCTAAGAGGGTTGATATGATACCGAACTCACCGAACTGCGGGAGGCTGGTTTCCGAACAACTATGAAGTATGAAAAAGGTCAATGCAAATGTTGTTCTTCTCTTGCACCAGGATCTTCCAGATTTCAACATCGGGTGCTTCTCAGATTTGGTACCTCATGAATACTGGCCTGCTGGGGTATAATGATCCTCTACTGGATGAAAAGTTTTGGGAATCAAATAGAGATGGGTGATCTCGTACAATAATGAACATTTGGCGTTAACACTTTGAAATTTTGGTGAAAATTCTAAATTTATTACTAAGAAAAGACAACAATGATGAAATATTTTATCAATTAATACTCGTTATAAAGTGTAGAGCTTTAGGTGTATTGTTATTGAATTTACTCAGACTGCAACAGTGTAGGATCTCATCGTATGGTCTTAGTTTTCCAAGTGTTTTATCCTCGGTTAGGACGGTTATCGCTCCGGGTTTTGAGGGGACCGGACGGCTAAACTTTTGGTTCTAATTTTGGAATCGGACCGAATTGCGGTTCGGTTCGGTCGGAATTCGGTCCACTTAAAAAAATAAGTCTAATTAAAATTAAAATTTTAATATTTTTTATTACAATAAATGATATAAAAATTAAAGTTTATAAATTAATCTTTAAAATATTGATTTATTTTGGTAGTATCTACCATTAGCGCTAGAGTTAGTAACGGCATAGAGGAGAGACTTTCTCACAAACGAAATGACAGACATGTACTCAATCATGTTACAAATTTGGCGTGATAAAGCAGATTTCTACTGTATCACATCTTGTTTGTCAGCTCTAATTATGGCATTATTAGATTATGAAATATAAAACCCAAATGCTTTTGTTGGGTCAAATGTGTGAAAAAAATGCACTATCGCCACTTGAGGAACTCATGAGAAATAGATAATGTGCTGATATGAGATTTCGACATGAGTAAATGATGAAACACAATTATCTCAAGTTTCCTAAGTAAAATATTGGCCTAAAAGAATAGTCCACATCACATACACGGGTCTATAGAGCTGACTAATCATTTTTGAAGATCGAAAATTGGTTGCGGCTGAATATTCGTTACACATAGGGTGTTTGGGGTGTTTAATGGTTTTGGAACCGCGGAGAAAAACTGGAGAACTGTTAGTAAATCGGCGGTTAAACTGCGAAACTGGCCCGTTAGAACCTCAAACCGTTAGAACCGCATAACCAACAAACCGCCAGAACCGCAAACAGTTAGACCCGCAAACCGCGGTTTATTTTTAAATATTATAACTCTTTTAATTATTTTATAACTAAAATCATATCTTAAGTTATATTTAAAAAATATTAAGATATTGTATATGATTATAAAATTATTACATTTTTGTTAGTATTAATTTGTTTTAGTTATTTATTTCAAGTGTTGTAATTATTATATAAACCAAAATTTTAAATATTATTTATGTTATTATTATATTCTGAATATTATTATTATGTTTTGGGATCCAATATTAGTAGTGTTGATATTATGTTACAAACCAAAGCTATATCTTATCATGTTAAAATATTACTAATTTTATGGTTGTACTTTTAGTATTACATTTTGATTACTATTGTGATTTGGTTATAAATATTACAAGTGTTTGTTATTATTTTTTAAACCAAAATCAGATCTTATAAGTATTTCATAATACAATTGTTGTTATTATACTAAAAGATGAATAGTTCTTTTGGTTTATTTAGCCGTTCACAGTTTATACTCTTGCGGGCCAGGAGTTGTACAAATGTTTTCAAATTAAAATACAAAATAGTAAAAAACTATTACAAACATCATTCATCTTCAGCTTCAGCTTCATCTTCTTCGTAAGTAAAATCTTCATCTTCAGCTTCAGGTTCGTTTTCTTCCATAATTTCTTGTTCAATGGTATCTTCCTAATCATCCGGATAATCTTCAAAGATGTCGTCTACATTCACTTCGTCTCTAAACTCTCTGTCTTGTATCCTTTTATCTACTGCTGTCCAAGCCTTGACTGCAACAAGCACTCCAAGAGCTATGCCCGTCAATCTTATTCTCTTAGTCGTGTATTGCAACCTTGCTTGGCTGAAAGCACACTCACTTGCAACTGTAGACATAGGTATTGCATAAATCTGTTTAACAAACCTGCATAGAATAAGATACTCTTCAGTTTTGGTACCCACCATCTTATGATATCTGCAATTCCACGGTCGGGAAAATTTGTAAAATCAAACCTAGTGCTCAAATATTTAGACCGCTCATTATCAGATTGTGGGGTTTCTGTAAATTCATTGCTTCGTAACATTGCCATTTGAACATAGTTAGTAGAAAGTCTCCCTCTACTCTATTGTTACTACTCCTTACATTTGTAGTTGTATTTAATCTATATCTTTCAGCATACTTATCATACATATTATGCATACATTCATATACACTGACAATATACCCTTTAGGAAACTGTACGGATCGATAAAAGCAACAAACTAGCTATTCAAATTGATCATTTTGTGAAAAAAAGGATCTAAAATGCAAGCAATTTAATAAGTCATAGGGATGGGATGAAAATAATTTGTGAACTTTAATTCCATATAGGGCACCATGTCTACGCATACAAAATTTGATATAAATTCATTCATATGCATGACAAGATTAGTAATCGTGAAAAGAGCCAAATAATTATTAGGTTAATTTTGCGAACAAAAGGTTAGAGTGTTATCTTTAAAAAGTTTTAAAAATCGTAATATGTGTGCACAATAAATCCAATGTTGTTTTTCAATAATTGTTTCAGGATAAAGTGCATTATAAATCTTAATAATCTCTTCTTTAAAAACATGCGCACGTGCAAGCATTGCATAAGTAGAATTCCATCTAGTTTCGACATCTAATATAAGTTTCTTATATTGTTTCCCATTTCCAATAACAAGTCCTTTAAAATATCTTTTTTAGCAGCGGAGGTCGTGCAAAATAGGATCCCATTTTTAATAGGGGCAATATAATCAGCCAAAACCCTACTCATTCCATCTGTTGCAATTAATTGAAGTACGTAGCATAAACATCTGGTGTTAAACAATTTAGGAAAAGTGGGAGTGCAATCTTGTGTAAGTAATTGTATAGCACTCAAATTTTAAGATGCATTATCGAACGAAATAGACGTAATCTTATTTCTAATGTCATAAATATTCATGTATTCAACCATACTCTCTCTAATTAATTGTGCGTTATGCTGACCAATAGATTCAAACCATATAATTCTCCTTTGTAGTACCCATTCGGGATTCATCCAATGAAGGGTAACACATACCATATCAAAATGAGTGAAAGTAGCAATGTCACTACTAATCAAAACATTCCATAGCAAAGTTAGCATAGTTTGAATAATGTTTTTTTTTAAATATTTAAAGGCTAACGATCGCAAAGAGGTACGTGGAATGTGTTTTGCCCGTGGGTTTACCCCAGCTTGCATCCAGTTTTTGTATCTCAATAATCCCCAAAACTGAATGGTTGTAAACTACCGACTGCATAAATCATTGTTTCTTCCCTATATGTATCGTGGTTAAACTTAAAAGGAAGACATGTTTGAGGGTGTATGCAAACATTATTTGGGTTTGGTTTTGTAGGATCATATATTTCATTTTTTTAAAATGTTTTACCATAGTGCTAGTGCCCATATTTCTATTTCCACTTACGTGAAGATTACGTTTATTGCACTCTTTACAAATACTCGATAAACCATCCTCTGATACAATATAGTGTTTCCAAATCCAAGATGTTTTCTTACGAGATCTCGATCCACCACTAGTACTTCCATTACCACTTTCGTGGGAGGAGAGTGTTTCAACATGAGGGGAGTTGGTAGGAAAATCATCTACGGTATTGAGATCCACATTAGCGGATGGGTGAACATTAGTATTTCTACGTTTTAGAGACATTTTAAAACTTAAAACAATGTTTTTTAAATATGCAATCAAATACTAATCAAAACTAATTAATATTGCAAATAATAAAAACTAAATTTAGATTAATACCAACTAATAATAACTAACAAAATTAGAATTAAAATAACTAATTTAAATAACTACAACAAGTAAATAACTTGATAAATTGTACGAAGCTCTTAATTGAGCTATTATAATTATATCCCAACGTTATTTAAGTGTTTTTATCAAATATAAACAATTTACGAAAACAAATCTAACAATTTTGAAAGTAGAACTACAATATGTAAAATAAGAAATTTGAGTTTTCTAAGATATTTAGAACAAGTAGAGAGATTTAGAGAGATGTAGAGAGGAGTTTGTGAGTTTGGAGTTGGGGTCTCTTATATTTATAGGGGAGACCCATTAAAAAAAATTGTCCGGGGCATCCGGACGCCCGGACTGTAAATTCGGGCTATCCGAAGATTTAATTGGATGCCCCGGATACCTCACGACTAGTTTAATTTAACTAATCATTGCAGGTATCCGGATGCCCCGGAAAGAAACAGCAGCTAGTTAATAAACTAGCCGTTGTTTCTTTGGTCTATGCGGACCATCCGGACGATTGTTCGGATGGTCCGCATGGATGACGTCATCCAACGGTTACTTAAAACAAAAACCTATAAATACAACCCATTCCCCCTATAATTTTTCACCCCACTACCAATCTCTCTCTAGTTACCTAAACTTCTCTCTCTAAATTTTCTTTATAATTTTCAAACACAATTTTTTTATATAGGTTACGGAGAAGATCAAAGCAAACCCGGAAGAGTGGAGGAGATGATTCATCATCCTCGAGACGAAGAACGAATGCCGAAAGAGATTCGGAGTATGAAGAGGTGGAGGAATCGGAGAGCACAACTTACGAACATCACGACGAAGGGGAGGTTCGCGTCCGTAATCCGCTAGCACCACGAGGTGTAACCAAATTTTGGGCGGGTATGTATTTGGATTATGATGAACTGATCCAAGTAGAAGGTATGCAAAAAAAATCAGACATCTTGAACCTAATAATGGCCTAGTTTGGATGACAATGGCTAGATTCAATTGTGAATGGTATATCAAATTAATACGCAAGTTTTATGCCACCGCACGTGATCCAGATGGTAGAGGTGTAGGATTGAGTTGTTTAATTGATGGTGATGCTTATAGTTTTTTTGGAAACTGATTTTGAAGAACTTTTTTTCGTTCCAACCCGTGATACATATATCGGTCATAAATTACCTTCAATCACTTATCTTCGTTCGGGCTGGGCTAATGATTGGCATATATCCTACAACGAAGCAGTAGAGATTCTTACTTGTTGTGGTTTGGAGGCTCCAAAAATTACCGGTAAATTTCAAGCCATGAGAAGTAATTTGGATGCTAATGGGAAATTAGCTTTGAAATTGGTAAATGTTATATTTCTTCCCACTAGAAACAATGATTCGCAGTTTTTATATATTCAAACTTTTTAAGTGCTTATATCGTGCGAAATATGGCTATGAGGTGTGGGACGGATAAACTACCTTATGGGATGATAGTGAGTCATTTACTTGTTTCGAAAGGAGTTGATGTGAGTATGTACACTCCGATGAAGGTTAGGCCAACTAGTGCTATAGGTAGAAACGTTTTGAAATTGCAGGAAATATACTATTGGGATGTAGAGTTGATATCAAAATGGCATGCATGACGTAACCATAGACCCGAGTTGAATGATATATGGGATGCGAACGGTCTTACAAAACCGCCAAATCCACCTTCTAAGCAGCAAATTCAGTCGCCTTTCGATCCAAATGCTATTGGTGGTTCTTCTGGACTACCGCGACAAAAAAGACGAACCGACCGCGAACTTGATGAGCATTCGCATGAGCAGCAGATAAATTATATCCACTGGGTGCATACTCAACATACAGACTCGCATGATCAATATATGGATTGGCAAACTCAATTTCAGCAGTGGCAGGGGAGGGTAAATGACCAGCTTAGCAAGATACAACAGTGGCAGGTAGGGGTGAATGATCAACTTGGTCACCTGCAACAGTGGCATGGTGTATACAACTAGTGGCATAGTCGATACAAGAAGTGGCATGATAGAATAGATCAATGTAATGAGCGATTTGGAAACTCTCAAGCCGAAGAGTCGGAGTATATGCGACAGATTGGTAGCGCCAAGCTACGAGATAGAACAAACGACGACAAACACAAGAGAAGAAAACGAAATAAGGATATATAAACCCTAACCCTAAGTTAAAGTATAAGCGACTAAGAGAAAATTCTCAATTTTTATTCATCTAAGTCTAACCTCAATTATGGTTTGAGACGCCTTCAGTACGAATCGCCCAAATCCCTAATAAATAATATGGAAACAAAAATAAACGAATTAAAATAATATCATATTAAATCTGATTACATTCAGATTTAATTTGTTATCTAAAATAAATCTTTAAATTATAAAAAATAAAATAAAATAAAACTAAAATATTTAAATAGATTTCGTAGAGGCCTTCTGTATACATCATCTTGTCCCGGTTGGGAAGAATTCGACTTCGAATTCCAAACGTCGAAATATTGAAAGAATTGCACGACGACATTTTGATATGACAGGCAGCCATACCACTCTTGCAGCAACTAAGGAGGAGACAGTAAGATGCAAATAACTTTGGACACTAATAACATAACCCGCAGTATCCGATAGTCGTTGTTTAATTATATTTATTTCCGCATAAACTTGTTTATCAACAGATCTATTTCGAGATATATCAGTATCGAAGAGTTTTGCTACAAGATTGATTGCATCATTTGCACTCAAATTCTCCACGTCTATATTAGATGCTATTAAAGCTGATGATTTAAGCATGCATAAGATGTTATAGTCACCCGTTCTTATGCTATCAATGTAAAGATAACCATCGTCTTCTGCTTTTGTCCAGAACTGATAGTCCTTGCATTCTCTTTTCCATGAAACAACATCTCCAGATGAAGCCAATCCAATAAAACGACCACTTGCTGTTGTCAAACCATTATTTTCAATATACCTGTCTAAGAAAAGCAGTCTACCTCTAACACTTGTTGGTTCTGGAGCAGAATTCCCTGCTGAATATACAATAAGAATTTTTGTTCTCGGGTGTATGGAATGCTCCAAAAGTGACTGGGTCCGCGAAGAAATCCAAAACTACTTTTGAGCCGATCGACATTGAAATTACACTGACTCCATCAGCAATTGCATCATCGAAAGTAGACAATATTGTTTCACTGCAAATACGCATACCATATTATGCTTTCTAGAAGCATCTCTAAAGTCGATCTTGCTCTTGTGTAAAAAAGACATATCACGATCTTGATTTTAGAGACCATACATGATCAAGGGATCCGATAAGTTTGTGACATCATATACATTCATGGGAATTGCTTGATTTCCGGCAAGTTAATTTCGAGCTTGCTCTTGTAGATTTTTCACATCATATACATTGGAAGCTTCACTCACATATCTTGCCGTTGCTTCAATTTGGTGTCTAATAGTTGGGTTGGAATTAAGCTCAAATTTGTATACATGAAATTTCAATAAAACACCAAGATGATGAGAACCGAGCAACTTGAACGGACTCGTTAAAAACATTTATCCAGTCACCCTAGCCCGAAATATGTTTTTCCTGTCTTGATCATTTATCAACTTATCATACTCATTGATAAGACATACACCTCTGTCAGCCAGAGCAAGAGCTCCACCTTCAAGTTTTCCGTCTTCCGTAACTGATTCCTTGTTGTGGTCATATGTCACCTGCTGTAACTGATAGAAAACCCCAGAACATATTGTCTTGACGCCACCGATACAAATCATTGTGTTTAGATGAATCTTCCTGATGTGGCGGATCTGATCATACACAGGTAAATTAGTGACACAGACATATATCTTTTTGTGGATATTTTGGCGGAATAATTCGATAGCTAGTAGTTTCCAGTTGAGAAACACAGTTGTTTTCCGAGTTGGGGTAATCTTCTGTTAACCTAACAAGTGTCCATAAGTTGTCTTCTTCATCCGACTTATTATTTTCTTTCGAGTTTAGTGAAGATTGATTCTTTTTTTCTTGAAATTGCATTCTCCTGTCAGTAAGTAACATGACCCAAAAATCAGGAGATGTTCTACTTATAAAACAAAAAATTTGAATCTGCAATCCCAATTTTAGTTCTTGCAACTTCAAAACAGCAGGAAGAGCAGCTGCAACTATTGTGAAATCTAAGCGAGAATTACCACTCGGAATCGAATCACCAAAAACCCTCTTCGCATCCTCAAATAAATTATTGCTAATAAATCCAGACACCATTGTATTCCATAAAACCGTTTCTCTCTCGGAAATTTTGTCGAACACCTTCTTTGTATATCCCACTTGCCCGACATTTCTATCGGAATTTTCACCGAACACCTTGTGTGCGTCAGACAAAGCTTGTGAGTATTCCTTATGGTAAACAAAGAGACGATCATTGTAACCTCATATATAGAAATACTTGTTCCATACTACTCTACCTTTAATATTAGGAAAATTATGAATCATCCATTGGGAGAGAGCAGCAAAATCGCATCTCCAATCGACTGTGTTGGTGTCTAGGGCTCTGTTGCTTCCATCGCATGTAATCGTATTTTAAATACCGCTAATGGATAGGAGAAGACCCCAAATTCCACTATTTCATTAGAAGCAAATCTAGTTTTTTCAAATTCCACTATTTCATTAGAAGCAAATCTATTTTTTTTTCTTCTAATTTTTCTTTTATCAACTAAAATTTTAACAGAAATCAGAGTTTTATTGTAACCATCGTCCAAAATTCCATTAGATTTTATTGATACACACGAAGGATTATTATTATTTACCTTAGTGAAATAATGAGAGACTATTGTTGGTTATACCCAATCGTTTCACTCTAATCGTCGTAGACATCATAAATTGGATCTCCCAATTCCGACCAAGTATCATCAGAAATTTCACCATGGTAGTCAGCCTCATACTCAACAAAGAG
This sequence comes from Limnanthes douglasii subsp. nivea, assembly GCA_036936605.1. Lineage (NCBI taxonomy): Eukaryota > Viridiplantae > Streptophyta > Magnoliopsida > Brassicales > Limnanthaceae > Limnanthes > Limnanthes douglasii. The sequence goes on along the minus strand of JAUPFV010000002.1, from coordinate 79,026,577 downwards.
TGGATGGTCGAGTATCGGCGAACCCTCTATGTCACCAACAACTACTTGATGGATCTCCTTCCCCTTTGGTTTTTCCAAATTGTAGTTGTGGCTGTGGTTGGACCCTGTGAAAAAAAACTTCCGCCTTCGAATTTATGTTGGGGTTTGAAATCTGGTGGTGGTCGATCTTTCAATATCTTCTATCGCTTTCTACATTTGATGTCGCAGCAAATTCATCCATTCATCTATCTGCGATCAGAACTGATCGAATTCATCACGATCCATCGATTCTGCGATCGGAAGAGTGGACTTACCCCGAAAAGATCGCTTTGGCAGCATACCTTCGTTACCCACGCTGTAGGAACCGTGGCTCTAATACCAATATGGTAGCGCCAAGCTATGAGATAGAACAAACGACGAAAAACACAAGAGAAGAAAACGAAATAAGGATATATAAACCCTAACCCTAAGTTTAAGTATAAGAGACTAAGAGAAAATTCTCAATTTTTATTCATCAAAGTCTAACCTCAATTTGGGTTTGAGACGCCTTAAGTAGGAATCGCCCAAATCCCTAATACAGAATATGGAAAAAAAATAAACGGAATAAAATAATATCCTATTAAATCTCATTACATTCAGATTTAATTTGCTATCTAAAATTAATCTTTAAATTATAAAAAATAAAATAAAATAAAACTAAAATATTTAAATAGAATTTGTAGAGGCATTCTCCCTACATAGAGAACATGCATTTGCAAGGTCCACCCCCTAACAACAACAACAACAATGAAGCTCCTTAGTTTTTTACATTTGATTGTCTTAAGCATTTTCGTTGTAATGTTTTTATTTTTTATGTGATTGAATAATTATGTTACTTGTTTTATTTCTATTTTTAATGAATTGTTTGTTTTGCTTATATTTTCATTAAATGTTATTTAAATCACTTTCAATTTCAATTTTTATTTTGTTATTAAAGTATTTATGTTTATGCATATAATTATACAATTCTAAATTTTTTAAATTTAAACTTCAAATATTCAATAGTTCCAAAATACAATAAACTATTTAAATCATCTAAACATAAACACTTCAAGCTTGAAAGATCTAAAGAATCCTCAAATCATTTACAATGAGAATACAATTATATGTCTAATAGGTATATATTATTTAATATGTACCTAATATTAATTAAAATATCTTAAATATTTAGTATGTTCAAACAATATGCAAATCATTTTAAAATTATATTGTTTATAATATCTTGTTTAAGACAATCAAATTATTAATTTTATAATCGTAAAAATATTTTAAATAATATTGAAAGTTGTAATAAAAATACATATATATATATATATTATTTAATATCTATCTAATATTAAATAAAATATCTTAAATATATAAATATAATCAAACATATCAAAATCATATTACAATTATTATTTTTAGAATGTAATTGCTTGATTATAGAATTTCCATTAAAATGTAATAGTATTTAAATTAAAATACATTAACTAGCATAATTAACTCGTTTATATTGTATGTATCTCAATTATTGAAATTAGATTCAATTAACACTTAAAATTAATTTTAAATAATATTATACTGCTCGGTAAACACCGAAACTCGCCGGTTAGAACCTCAAAAACAGCAAACCGCAAAAACCGCAAACCATTAGAACCGCAAACCGCGGTTCTCTCTTAAATGGTGTTGACGGTTCACGGTTTGAACGATTTGACACCTCTAATTACACATAATCTTTCAACAACCGCCCATCATTACAAATCTTATAGATTCAACATTGTTCAATCAAAATTTACTAGCAACTATTCAAACAAAATCAAACACAAATACTACACAAACAAAATCAAACAGACCAAATATTATAATATGAAGTGAAACAAATGTTGTTGCCCGCACAGCATTTGATTGTGGTAGAGGATATCGAGGGAAACACTTAATTTAGGCTTTGCTCTATCAAACTTCTTATACATTTGTATAAGCTATACACAAAAAAAAAACAACAATAACAATATTAAACACAAAATTTAAGTATAACTATTCCGAATATGAACTGAGTCCCTTAAATGTTTATAATGATAGCTGGTAGCGATCATAACCGCACATCATTACAGGTCTGTATAGACTCATCACTGTTTAATCAATACACAACCAAATTAAAAATCTTCTTGAGTGGTTCTTGTTCTTCTAAACTCTCGAATCAACAACATTGAGAAATCGAGAGATTGATCAAGAAAAAAGAACAACACGATTACTATGGCTTCAAGGGAACGAGTCTTACGGAAATAGCATATCCACAAAGACCATCTGGAAGAAGATAAATTAAACAATAAAATGAATGAAATTGCAAAAGTTAAAAGATCCACTCTGTATTCCTAGCGCAAGTCTTAGAGACAGAAGATAGATGTTGGGAAAACAAAAAATAAGAACACTATTGTTGCTGTAAAATTGGTGTTTCTTATTATAAAATTAGGGTTTTTTGTGGCTTTGACGAAATTGACCTTGTAGAATTTGATATATAATACTCTCTGTCTCATAATATCTGTTTTCCTACAAGAGATTTTTTGTCTCATAATATATGTCGTTCTCGTTTTCCAATGCAGCATTATTACATGTATTACACTTTCAACCAATAAAGTAGTTAACTTTCACCAAAAGTTATTAACTCCAACAATCAAATTTATTTTATTTTATTCTTTCAAAGTCATTATTACTTTTCTTAATATTGGTGAAGAAACCTTAAACGACTAATATTATGAAACAGAGGGAGTACTTTTTGGACACATAGGCTACGACTAGAAGCCCATCAAAAGTCTCATAAGTCTCTTCACTCATATCTTTTGAATTTGAATGGTGTATTTTGATTCTCTAGTTTGTGTTAGATATTATTTGTATTCATATTTCTTTCGAACAAGTCTCGAAGCGTTTTTCTTATTAAAAGATAATAAAAAAATTGTCCAATCAACTATACAGATAAAAATATTAAGAAAATCGTTCTAAAGAATGTCATAATTATCTATCCAAATAAAGAATTTTTTTGTTAAACAATACTCCTTCTATTCCGTAATATAGGTCGTTTAATGTTTTTGAGTAGAAACCAATAAATACAATGATTATTTTTCTCTCCTATAAAACAGACGAAGCAATTTAATTCTATTGTGTCAAAGTTATTAATTTAATAAAAGGAAACAAACAATAAAATATCATTGGTATAAAAAAATTGATGGTTGCATTGATATTACCAAATGACAATTAAAAGAGATTTTTTTGTATTTTCTAAAACGACCTATATTAGGGAACGGAGGGAGTCATAATTTGAAGTCTTTTCAAAATAGACATTTGTGAGGAAAAATACATGGGTATTAGAATAGATTTTGAACATGGGGCAAAATGAAAGAACAGAGGGTTCTTCGAAAAATTCCAAGCGTTCCAATCATCTTCTCCGATGAAAACCTCTCTCTTAGCTATTGATTCTAGTGATCTCTTTTCACTCTCCTTTACTCGCATAGGTGGATCAGTTTCTATCTATTCAAGAAGTTTTCAGTTCATCTTCGATCAAAGAGCCTCAAAATGGAGATCAGATTAATAGTGTCGGGCTAAGAAAATCTTTTGCTGAAGCCTTGAATCTTAAACTGCAAATAAATGGACATGTTTTTTATTCTGAAAGCATAAGCATAAAACAAGATCATATCTCCTTCCAATATGGCAATGATTTTCTCGATCACCTCAAAGCAAATTCGAAATACACGCTGGTTGGTAAATTTCCTCTCGTTTACCTAAGCGTAAATAACTTCTTGATTTCTTCCACAACTTCAAATTTACAAATGATTATAGATATACAATCAAAGACTCTCGTCACATTTTGATTGAATTTGATTCAAACACTAATCTCTGCAAAATCTTAAAAAAGAATGTCTGGATTATAGGTTTCACTATTATTAGACTCTTGAAGTGGACCGAATACTTCAACGCTAAATTTGAGAGCCCTGTGACCCCAGTTTGGATAAAGATTGAATGTCTTCTAGATCATCTTTATAACAAAAAGGTTATCTCTGACATTGCGTCGGCATTGGGCAGACCTTTGCACATAAAAGTCCCTTCAAGAAACAGAGTAGTCTACAATTCTTGCCTTGATTGGGTTGAAATTAATGTAACCGGAAACCTTCTTCATGATGTTTGGGTCGGCTTTGAAAGCAATCGTGGAATTGGGTTAGAATCAATTATTTAAACCTTCCTAAATATTGTGGGTGTTGCTATCATATTGGTTATAGTGCTGATCAATGCAAGAAAACTAAAGATAGGGGGAATGGTCCTAATGAAGAAATTGACATTAACCAAGACAGGAAGAAATCTTCTGAAAAAACCAGAAACTTAGCTAAAGCTTTAGAAAATGAATCTCAAGTTCACGAAACTGTTGTGAATGTGCCTCCCCCTGCTGAAATTTCTGATGTTATACATATCCTTGAGTTTGGATATAATTCTTCTAACACAATTAAAACCAGGAAGCGTAGCAGTACTTCTCCAAAGAACAATAATATTGGTATCCTTCAATCTTCACCAAAGATTAGAAGAGATGTGATGCCAAATCTTAAAACCGTTAAGGAACTGGAAAAAGCTTGGGGTCATAATGAGATGGTTGAAGAATGCACTGACATGGCTGACCGTGAATGTGATGCTGATATCAACAATCACAATAAGCAAGCTGGAATTATAGACGCCATACAAACCCTTTAAAATACAACAAATGACATGGACTATGAAAATTTAGCTTCTGAATACTCATCTCCCAAATTAGACTCTGAAAGTCCTCAGACTTCTTCAAGAAGTCAGGTCAATCCATTTGTCAAAATCAAAGACACTCAAATTGTCAAAATACTAACAAGAAGTCAAAAATAAACAAAAGAGCTCTCTGATAATGAAGATGGATTCAGCATTATTATTGAGAGGAAACTCAAACAAGCAAAAAATAAAGGGATTGCCAAAAAGACTCTTCAATTCTTTGTAACAAGTAACTCTAAACTCTCTCTCAATAATGATTAGTGTATTAAATTGGAACATCATAGGTATTAAAGATAAATCTGCTTTGAGAAGACTTAAGCATCTTACTCATAAAAATAAAGTTATCATTATGGTGATTTAGGAGCCTTTGATTGGTAAAAGATAATCATGGCAGCAGTGCTTCCAAGATTGGTTTTACTCATTTTGCTTCTAACATATCCAATAAAATTTGGATCTTTTAGCATGATAATGTTTTTGTCAATATCTTAATTGACCATGTTCAATGCCTTCATATTGAAGCCAATCACAGTTTTCTCAACAAAAACCTTCAGTTAACTTTTGTATATATTAAATGTCAGGCATTGAACAGACTAGACATTTGGGATACTTTACGCAATATCTCTTGTACTAATAATGAATGGTTATTGTATGGTGATTTTAATTCTATTAGAACGGTAGACGATCATGTTGGATGCACCACTTTCTGCCAGAATAGTGCTGACGATTTCAACAAAATGATTAGTGACTACAAAATCATGGATGCTGATTATGTTGGGTCCAAATTTACGTGGTCTAACATGTCTTAATGGAGGCGTTTGGACTGGGTTTTTATCAACAATCCTTGGAATGGTTTTTTTCAAAAATACCAATGTCATTCACAAGACCAGAACAGGGTCTGATCATAGAGTTATCATCATCAACATTTATACTCAATCTTACAGTCCTAGAAAGAACTTCAGGTTCCAAAATATGTGGTCCCTCGATGATGACTTCTTCCATTTTGTTTTCAACAATTGGGAGCAAGATCTGGATGGTGATACTTTGAATAAAGTTTGGCTCAAATTAAAAAGATTAAAGGTGGGTCTTATTTATTGAAATAAGAATCATTTGGAAATGTTTTTAGCAAGGTTCAAGCTATTGAGGATGAAGTGATTAGGATGGATATCTTGCATCAGCAAAAGAATACTAGTTACTCTAGAGAGGAGCTTACCAAGGCTAACGCTTTGTTGCTTCAAGCGCACAAAATAGAGGAAGATTATTGGCTTCCGAAATGTAATGTCAGTTGGATTAAGAATGGGGATAATAATACTAAGCTCTTCCACAGCTATGTCTCCAAAAAAGAAAGAAAAATGCTATAAAGGATATTAAAGATAATAACACTTGGATCATCGATAAAGAGTTGATATGTGAGTCTGATGTTTCTTACTTCACTGATGCCTTGACTTGTAATACGTATAAAGACAAACAGGAGGAAACTGAGAAGATGAATCACCCCATTTTTGACACCATCCATAACATTGTTACTCAAGATGACAATAAAAGTCGGCTAAAGATCCCTAGTGAACATGAAATTTGGAGAACCATCAGCAACTTAAAAGCTTTAAGCGTGGAAGGTATGGATGGCTTCAAATTGTTCTTACTCTTGATTTTGATCACTTCATTAGAGGTTATAACATTCCTAAAGGTATCTTGGCTACATGGATCTTCCTTATCCCCAAGTCTACTAACCCCATTAGCTGGAAAGATTACAGACCGATAAGTCTGTGTTCTCTTCTAAAGCGTACTATTCTAAGATGTTAAATGACAGGCTTGTCAAGAATCTCCCTAATATTATCTCTAATTCTCAAGAGGGTTTGTTAATGGCAACAATATTCAATCTAATATCTTAATTGCTAATAAATTTCTCTATAATTTAAATATAAAAGTCAAGGACTGTAACATTATCATACAACTTGATATGTGTAAGGCTTTTGCCAAGCTTAGCCGCCCTTTCATTATCAAGGTCTTGCGTTGTTTTGGTTTCTCTAAAAGATTCACATATTTGATCTACAATATGATTTCTAAAGAATATTTATGGGATTGCCAACATCAGTTGGTATACTCTTGAAAAGGTTAATCAATACTGGATTAACTTTCAATGGAATATTTATGGGATTACCAATGTTATTAATTACTATGACTTGAAGTGTATTAGAGAATGTTCTATTCATCAAGGCAGCAAGGATAAGATTCTTTGGAGTTTATCTTCTACTGGCAACTTTAGTCTCAAAAACACTTGGGATATCCTTCACATTCATCATAATGAATCTAATCTGTTCACTAATATTTGGAATGATTTAACTCCAAAGAAGAATTATTTCCATCATTGGAAAGTGATTAATAATTTCATTTCCACTGAGTCAGTTCTTAGGAATAGGCATATGGTTATTGTTTGAAAATGTTAGTTATGCTTAAATTGCGAAACCTCTAACCATATTTTCATTTCTTGTGAGATTTCTTGGACAACATGGCTTTATTTTGCAGGTCACTTTAATATTCAAATCTTCAGGTACATGACCATTAATCATATGACTCAGGCATGGTTCCGGTCTATTGACAAGAACAATCATGTGAGACATGTGATCCCTTTATTAAAAAATATCAAGGTTTAATCATGAATCTACCATGATTATCAATGACGTGCAGAAAATCTTAAGCTACATGAACATATCTGGTATCTTTAAATATTCTCATTGCTCCAATGATATGAATGCGGCTAAGACTTTTGGTTTTTTTAATCTTTGCAAAATTCCTAAAAAGATGCCTTCTGTTCTCAAATGGAACCACCCCACTACTGGCCGTTACAAACTCAACACAAATGCGTCTGTTCATCAAAATGGTGAGGCTAGTGCTGGAGTTATTATTAGAGACCATGAAGGTAACTTAATTCATGTTGTAGGTTTCGTTTATGGGAAACTCACGCCGCTAATGGCTGAGGCCCGTGCGCCAATTGATGGTTTGATCATCTGCAATAACAAAGGTTTTCATAATCTCGATATTGAGTCTGATTCTCTTTTACTTGTGAATTTTGTAAAGATTGGCACTCAAGGAGCTGTTCCTTGGGCTCTTTACCCCATCTTAAACTGTTGTAGAAAGCTGTTAACCCCTTTAATGTCTCTAATTCATGCCTTTAGAGATCAAAACAGAGAAGTAGACTGGCTGGCTCGTTGGACTTTAAATTACAAAATGAGAAAAGAATATGATTTTATTTCAGCTCCTGTCGAGCTAAAATCTATTCTTGTTCTTGAAAGTCTTGGCTTACCCTATATAAATAATACATCTTAAGGCTAACCTGGTATTTTTGAGCAGGATCTTCCTGACTTATTTGTGTATTTAAGCTTTGAGGTAAGTAACAGTTTTGTTTGCAGCCTTGCCTGGAATGCGTTAAAGCTGGAGGGTTCAGGATGGAGCATTATTCGTTGTCTAATCCTTCTTGGAGCCAAGACATATTATGGTGGTGCAGGGTTCTTGCATTGCGTTAATTTAGCTGATGGGCTGCTTCTGTTCTCGAGCTGTGTTTGCAGTTTTGTAAAGTAGTTCATTAAATCTGGAAGGTATCAAACTAGACTTCAGTTTGAGGTTTGATTCTTGTTGGTGATTCGTAAGTCTTGGCCGAAGTGAGTTAGTTGTTCGCTGCGTCGAATGTTCTGCCTCCCTTCTCGACTTGGGCTGAGTTGCTTCAGAGTATTGCAATTTTTCTTTAGCTGATTCTTCCTAAGAGAGTTACTGATTGTCTTCATCTTTTTAGAACTAGTTAAGATTACTTCAATAATCATGAACGCAATTATTGATTTTATTGTTTCAGTTTACTTTGGTCTAGAAATTAAGGACTTTTTTAAAGGAAAACCTCAATGGTAGATTCAACATACCCAAAATAAACGTACATCTACTACTTCATTTTCTATCCAAGGTATTTTTCATACATAACTCATTCAAATTCGGAAGCTTTGCTGCACAACTTCTTCATGTAAGGGATACGATTTTATTTCTTGGCTTGACATTGCCCTACAACATGATTGACTACCAGTTGTGAGTCAATGAGGATTTTACGTGCCAAACTTTACAAATTTGGGCTAATAGAAGTCTAATTACTACTTATATGAATTATATTTTTATATATTTAAAATAAGAAATCCAAACTAGATTTATAGGTACAAAGGATCACCCGAACATGATACTAGTAGTAGAGGATTATAACTAAGATTGTTTGAGCCTCCATCAATTTCGACTATCTACATGGGTTTGGGATTGTCTTTGAAGGGGAACATAATGAGTAAGTCTACGAAAACTTATGGTTTGATGGCAGTCTGAGGTTTGGACCATATGTTAAAGTCATTAAGTTGTATTGACCATCGAGTTGATTCTTACTATGATTGTATGAGCTTTAAAATATGGACTTATTTTTGTAGTATCTACAATTAGTGCTAGTGTTAGTCTCTCGAGTTGTAACTGGCAAGTCTTAGCATCGAGGAAAGACTTTCTCACAAACGAAATGACTATACAAGTTAATTATTTTTCTTTTACAAGTAATAAGTTGATAATATCGTCAAATACCAATAGGTACAAATATATTTAATAACTTGAGTTTGGCCTTGTTAAGACCTTGAGAGAAGGTAAGTGTTTTCTTATTTTTCCAAAGGCTATTTTACACTCTAAGGTATACTTAAACCTTATGATCCCCTTTAGCATTTGGAAAAAATAAAATCACTTATATAAGGATATAGAAATGAATCTATTGAGCGCGACCACCCTTTATGCCAAGATTTGGAACTTTTTATGTTATGTGGATGCTTCATAACTATTAGATTAATAAAATTTATGGGATTATTTTTCAGAGGTTTCTGAAGGTTTCTTCAAGATCAACCAAGTAGTTGGTGTCATCTCTATTTGGTACTGATATATCATGGTTGTAAGTCTGAAGTTCAACTAAGTACTTGGTATTTTCTCAATTATTTTACTAACAAATCATTATTGTATGCTTGTAATTCGATAATTCTTTGTATACCAATATCTGGTAAATAATTCTTGTATAAATATTGTGTACGTTTGACATCAAGGTTCTATGGTATTAATCATTTAGATGCATCGCTATCTAATTGTAGCAGTAATAAGCATACATTAAGGATAATACCTTGTTTTCCAAAATAAAATATATTATATGAACGATGCATTGGAACCAAATGGGTCATTTAAGAATCCTCTATTAAGATCAATGAACTCTACATACATATGCTATTTTACATTTGAAGTTTTAACCAATGCCAGATTAATAGTCCATATAAGGTAAAATAATTTTTTGTCATGACCTACTTGGCTTCGAATTTTAACTTCGATCACGATGAATTTGATTTTTTTCTTATGCAAGGATCGGTATCTGTGCTTAATTATCATGATTTTTCTATTTGTACATCAATTTTAGAATGTTATCTTGGTCGATTATCATAAGTCTTGTCTAGTTGTTATTAATATATCATCGTTGTAAGTTTCAAGTTCAACCACGTAGTTGGTGTTTTCTCTATTTACTAACAAATCCTTATTGTATGTTTGTAATTATATAATTCTTTGTATACCAATATATGGTATATAATTCTTGTATTCTTAAGGCTAAATCACACAAACTTATAGTAATATAGTGTACGTTCGACATCAATATTGTATAGTATTCATCATTTAAATGCATCGCTATCTAATTGTAGTGGTAATAAGCATACATTTAGGATAACACCTTGTTGTCCAAAATAGAATTTATTATATGAACGGTGTGTTGGAAGCAAATGGGTCCTTTGAGAATTCTCTATTAAGATCAATGAATTCTACATACATATGAATGCTATTTTCCATTTGAAGTTTTAACCAATACAAGATTAATAGTCCATATAAGGTAAAACAATTCTTAGTTGTGACCTACTTTGCTTCGAATTTTGATTTCGACCACGATGAATTCTGTTTTTTTCTTACGCAAGGGCCGACGATTGTGCTTAATTATGCCTGAGTTTTCTATTTATACATAGATTATAAAATGCAAACATATTTAAATATTTTAGACAAGAATGCAAATAAATTTGTTCGGAGGACCTCTTGTAAGTTCTAACTAATAAGGACTAATTGACTTACCCATACTAGTTCCAAATATTTTCTTAGAGAGGTTATCACTTTAAAAAATATTCATAGAGGAATAGGTAGAGAGAGAAAATAACAAAAGGAATAACCAGCAATGATTGAATGAATGATCGATCCACTTTCCTAAAAATAGGTGTTGCTTTATATAGGGCAAGCAGTAGGTACATAAATTACATGATTACTCCTTTTTATGGTCATTTCCCCCACTATTTCACTATTCTCCAACATAATAATTGTTTATTACCTTAGGCCCTTTCACTTTTATATATTTGTTGAGTTTCTTTATAAAACTTTTATAAAATCTAGCTACCTCATTTATTTAACCAATTCAGCACATTCGTTTAAATATTTATTACCCTTATAAGTAGCTCCCAAGTCATCGTGAAGATATTCGAGTAAGGATTTAAGTGATAAAAATGCTTCAAAGATATCTATCTTTATTTACCTTTTACTTCTTAAAAGAACAATGAAAAAACCTCGGAGATATCCGAAATCTTTTACCTTATATTTCTTTACATGTCATAATGATTTGTAAATGCACAACACGTGCCCTAGTCCAAGTCCACATGTCATAATAATTTTTTACACGCCACACATACTTTGCTCCAAATCCACGGGTCACTCGATTTCTGACATAGACATGCATGGCTTCCAAAGAGATTTTTATGCAGTTACGTGTGTCAGAGAATTCTTACACTTCTCTACATATGGGTACTTCAGATGATAGGTGGGACAATTATCTTCCAAACAATTCTTTGTCTTTCCTAGGAATTTACCACCTAAGGAAAACCCTTTATCTACTTAAGCCCTTGCAACCAGTGGAAGCCTAGGGTCAACTTCTATCCCACGCTCATTGGCTATGTACCTATGAAATATTCATAACCGCACCCCGAATGTACACTTCTCCAGATTTAATTTCAAGTTTATTCTCTTTAGGTTTGCAAACGTTTCTTTCAAATCTGCAACTTGATCCTCATCTCTTATGATTTTTACTTGCATGTCATCAATATATAGGTCAATATTTCGTCCGATATGAGCCTCATAATTTTTACTAAGCACTGGTAAGTTACCCCAGATTTTTTAACCTAAAAACAAAACCTTATAACAATGCAGGCCTCTTCCAGTGATGAACGAAGTTCTTTCTGGATCTGTTGTATCAATCTTAATTTGTTATACCCAGGGTAAGCATCCATAAGAGAAATTAATCATTTTTCGGAGGTAGAATCCACTAATTGATCTATCTGATGAATCGGGAAACGATTTATTGGACACACTCTATTTAGGTCAGTAAAATCTACACACATTCGCCATTTACCGTTTTTATTTTTTACGAAAATAAGATTGACAATCCACAAAGGATATTGTGATTCTAGTATGTGTCCAACTTTGGATAGTTGATCCAGCTCAACCATGATGATTTTAGAGTTTTATTGAGAAACAATCTTCTTTTTTGGATGATCGGTCATACATTACTTTGAATTGCTAACGTATGATAGATAATTTTTCGCGGGTACTCCTACTACATCTTCAGTACACCATGTGAAAATGTGTAGCCTTATTTACAAAAACTACATTAAGTTCGCTTCCACCTCCAAAGATAACTTTGTACAAAATTTGAAACTATTTATGTTCAAAAAAACGTGATCCTCAAAAAATTCATTAGGGACCATAAGTCCGGGGGTCTCTCTTAGATTGTCAACAGAATCAGAACCCAAAGAAGACCTCACTAACTACTATGCTTTATTCGAATCATCATATCTGATATGCTTTGGTGTCAAAGTCAATCGGTAGCATTCTTTTGCAATTTTTCGACTTCTCCTAACCATTCTAAAATTATCTCCCACTACATATTTCAAGCATTAGTGGACAATTGATGCCACTGCATGCATTATAGACAGTCAAAAGCTTCCAAAAATTACGTTGTATGAATGTGGCATATTTACCACAATAAATAACATTGTCACCTCTTTCTTAAATGGTCTAATAACAACCTTTATTTTTCCTTTGAGTTCCCTAACCACTCCACGGGTAACTCCTGTAAATTCTACGATTTCCCGATCCAATCGAAGAATTGTTGGAGGGTTCTCTATTTTTTCGTAAGTTGTCATGAAAATTATATTGGCAGAGCTACCAATGTTTATCAAAATTCTTTGTATCTCATTTTCCGCAATTTCTGCTATGATTACTAAAACATCCTCATATGTGCTGGCCACATCCCTTATATCATCATCCTCAACACAAAGTAATGGAGATGAACTCCTATACAGATATGGTGAGGTGCCTACCTCTAACTAGGTTACCAAGCTTACAATATGCCTTTTCCAAGAATAATTTGATATCTCTGAAACATTGTCACCTCCAAAACGTGTCAGTTATTCAAAGAGAGTACACAATTTACTAACCTTTTCCTTCACAGTCGTTTCATCGACTAACATGATCTGATTCTTACCTTTGGATCTAAATATTCCGAAGAAACGTCAAAAGAATCAGTAGACTCTAAAATCGTCAAAGTATTTTCTTGCTTTGGAATTGTAAGACATTTTTTCTTAACAAATGTTGTCAACTTCTCATTTTCAATCAACATTTGTATTTATTTGTTCAATACCAAACAATCGTTTGTATCATGCCCAACATCTTCATGATACTTGAAATATATGTTACCTCTGATTTCATGCAGAGTCTGTATAAGGGCAGGTTTGATGAATTATATATGATTTCGAGGCTGTCAAAAATTATTGCTACGCACTCTGTCGATTCGGGAAAATAAGTTGGTCGGACTTACTTGTACAACATTGGCATGACACTTCGTTGCACATTTACCACTTGTGAATTCACCATCAATTTTGGAGATAAATGGGTCAGATCTTTTAGTCGGATGATAAGTCAAGGGAACTTGCGCTAACGGATACCATCATAGATTGTTAGAACTGATTTTGTTCAATTTGTGCCATAAAAGACATCTCTGATGCTTGGGTTTCTTCAACCAAAATTCTCTTTAAACTTGATCCAACAAAACCCCAAATATCATATCTTGTATTTCCCCAGTGTTATCGGTTACACAACCCTGAGGAAATCAGTTATACAACTTAGAAGAAATTCCCTTAAAAGTTTGGGAGAAATCCTTACACGACAAGTTATCGTCATCATCATAATTAATGATAAAGTTCTTGAATTGCTATCGTTATCTGAATCTTGTGTCGCATCGACCTTCTCTAGCCTTGAGATGTTAAGGAATTCTAGCATATGTCCGGACATAATTTTTACAAAGAGCGGAGATGAACTCTAATTATTTCATGCCTTATATATACTTCCTCCAAGACCTTCGTTCATAGCATTGTACAAACCATCCTCAAACGGGTGCGTGAATTGGTTACTCATATGATATTCAAGATTGTAACTTCCCGAAGGGATTTTTACATAAGGTGCAACCTTCTCTACCTAGCATTGTTAGTAACCTTATTATGCTCCTCCGAACCAAGATCTATTTTCTCTTGATCATTCCTTTCTTTCCTCAAAATTTTATTTCGTCGAGATGTTCGATGGATATACGTACGCCACTTGGAACCCTTTCTTCTATAACGTTTTTCGGGTCGGCTACTTTTTTCAAAAGAAGTAGAAGAATCTTTTGAGTCATAAATGGAGTAATCACTGGACTCAATTGACTCGTACCGACACTTAGGTTTCCGTTTTCTCTTAGAAGAGTAACGATTTTGTCTCGGAGGCCGTTCATGTTTGTCATTGGTCCGGCGGAAATCCTCTAATTAATCATTTTATGTCATCTACTCTTTTTGAACCTTTTATCTGAGTTTCTTCAAACTTAGAAAGGCCTCCTTCTTTGCTTTTAACATTTATACGTCCTATAGAAGTTGATTCATCCGAGCTACTAAAATATAATCTTTGAGTAGCTCGTTCACATATTGATCGTTGTTATGTTATTCATTCTTTAATTGTTCCTTGGAAATAAGACTTTCCATCCAGAAGATCGTTAGTGTCATATTTTGTTTCGATTTCTCTCAAAATATTCGCCAATTCCATAGTGGTTTTTGGAAGAACGATTCCAGGTACCAATCCTTCCCACAAACGTATCAAATGATAGTTCCAAAATATTTTTAAAGAGGCAATTCGTCTAAAAAATGTTTGTAAGAGAATATTTAGAGAGAGAAATATGGGAATAAATAGAGAGAGAAAATGATAAAAGGAATAATCAACAATGATTGATCCCCTTTCCAAAAAAGAGGTGTTGCTTTATATGGTACAAGTGGTGGGTCCATAAATTACATGATTACCACATTCATGGTTATTTCCCCCCCCCCCACTAGTATACTATTTTCTAACATAATTATTATTATATATTAACATCAAGCCACCTAAATGTTACACATTTTTTTGGGTTTCATTATAAAACTTTTATAAAATCTAACTACCTCTTTTATTTAACCAGTTTAGCCAATTCCTCCAAATATTTCTTCCCCTTATCAACTCATGGTATTACTTCTTCCAAAATATTTAATGTTTTACTATATGGGAGCGAAGGGGTGGATCTCTTGGATCATCAATTTCGTCTAAGCCATTTACGGTCTCTTTTGGTTTCCATATGTCTGGGTTCTAAGAAAGCAATACAGAATTCATTGTCTATGTGTTGATTTATTCAGATTACTTTGATCCTCCCATGGTTGACATAGCGAAGGCATTGTTGGATTGTAGATATGATGGCGTGCATCTAGTGGAGCCATGGTCTTCTAAATATGACATTATTGTATGATGGTCCATCGACTACTATGTAGAGAAATTTTACCTTCTTCATACATTTCTTCTATCCGAGGAAATCAAAACTATGAGTAAAATTTTAGTTTTTTCATTTTTATGGTTTTATTTTGGTGGAATGATGTTTTGTTTTACAGTTCACAATATTGTTTATTTCTTTCAATTAAAGCAACGATAAAAGACTTAGTCAGGTTATATGCAGGATGGTTACCATGGTATTCGTTGGGCCTTTTTTTGGTAGCCTGATTCATATGCTTAATTTACAATGATTTCTTGATTGACTAATGCTAATATATCATCAAAGGTTAAAGTATTTTACTTTATAATTTCTTCATCCAAGATATTGAAAATGATGCATTGTCTCAAGAAGAAAATGATCCTATTTGACCACTATACATTGCTAACATCATAAAATGGAATAATCGAGAATATTTAGTAATAGGCCAGTAAAAAGCTTGCTTGTTAGATGGGATCCGTCGCATCCAGCAGAGCGAAGCAGTGTTCCATTATATTCGGCGGCATCCTTCCGCATTGACGGCGAGTGGAGTGCCCCAATCCTATTCATAATTTTTTATTTAGATAAACCGAAGCCCATAGCACTCGCGATATCTGCCTCCCTCTTTTAATTCTTATTGTTTGATGCATCAGGATATTTCTAGGCTAATGTGCACTCATAACTCCTAGCAAACGGTTCCCTTGCTCACATTATCCCATTGAGGGAGCGTAACCGACTAAGTGAGCTGTTTAAGTAGCCAATTTTTCAATCTTTTTCAAAACATTTAATTTACCTTTTTCATATAGGCGTTGATTTTGATCTACTCCGGCATAAACTGAATATAGATATGAAGAGCCTCCTGGGTAACCTTCTACTAGTGCTGGTGGCGTCTTATGGCCGAGTGGCAGCCTTGACCCGAACGGAAGTGCGATGTGGGGTAAAAAGAAAGTCTTTTGAACAACCAACCTGACATAAGGATTCTTGCTCGCCCACTTAGAGCAGATCGAGATTCTCATTCTTGGACGCGAAAAAGCGACACTCGACATCTAATAAACAACCCCAAGAACAAAGCCATAATTTATTCTTGAATAATCTTTTTAGGAGGGACAATTTTACATAATTCTACCAAATCCTTCTATTATTAAGTACGGCTGGTACCATTTCCCGACGAAGAGAAGAACTTATGATTAGCTTTTCTGAAAATTTTCAAATGAACAATTTTAACGAAATCTTTCAATTTTTTATTTTACTATGTGATAGAAGAATGGAGAAAGGGAATAGAGATGCTGATAAAGATCATATTGAGAAACATAAAAATTCCGGTCACTTTTGAAAGAGAGAGTCTCGACGTGATGGTGTACAAGTAGCTCTATAGCGGAGCTAGTCACTGGTTACAGTTTTTTTTTTCCGGAGGCAGCCGAGAATGTTCTAAGGACCAACGACGATGTTATTATTCTTCTTGAATGAATCTGTAACCTTCATTAGCAGATTCATTTTATGTGATTTCCCTAATCAAACTAAAGGTTACCAAGGAATCATGTATAGCACTAAAAAGAGAGCCGACAAATACAAGAGCGATTTTAGTATTGAAACCAACATCTAACAAATTGGTTGCTATGGTCAAACATTAACGAAGAGAAAAAGCTTATGGATAAACTTATTGATTGGTCTTTCGAATTACAATGCGAACCAATTGCGTGATGCGTATTCAAAACTTTAAAAAATGATAATTTTTACTTCAAAGAAAGTGAGTTATATTCAAAGTTTGAAGAAAATGAAGAATTCTCAGAGTCAGGATGATCATCGATAAAGGTCACAAAACAGTGTTTCCCTCCTATCGATGAAACAGTTGTTGGCCCCCAAACGTCAGAGTGAACAAGCTCTAGCCTTTCTTTCTTTGGGGTTCTACCACTCTTCTGAAAACTGACCCTTTTCTGTTTTCCAAGTATGCAATCTTCACACATGTCTATATCGACTGACTTTAGACCTGAAAGCTTCCCATTCGAGTACATAATTGCCATACCCTTCACACTCATATGGCCCAGCCTCTGGTGCCAAACATTTGGATTTTCGTTTCCTGCTGCTATTGCAATTGAACAGCTTGTCTATGCTGTCTTGTAAAGAGTACCACTCTTCTTTCCGCGAGCAATCGTCATTGCTCCCTTTGAAATTTTCCAATTTTCACCATAGAAGATCGTACTATAGCCTTCGCTAGCCAACTGCCCTACTGAGATTAAGTTCTTTTTCAGACTGGGGATATGTCTGACATCTTTCAGTTCCCATACAGACCCATTCAACTTAATCTTCACAGTACCTTTACCAATAATATCACAAGGTTGATCATCATCAAGATATACTTTTCCAAGGTTACCAGAGACATACCTCTCGAAGAATTCTTTCTTCGAAGTCGCGTGAAACGATGCTCCAGATTCTAATACCCAGGACTCTTCCCTGCTTTCTAAGGAGCATATTAACGCATCATCTCCTTCTGAAGTGATATTTTCCTTTATCTTCTTCTCCTGGTCCTTTGGTTCTCTCTTGCACTGAAATTTATAGTGACCGGTCTTCCAACAATTCCAACACTCGTTATTTCTCAACCCCTCAGAATTATTTGGATTCCTAGACTTGGACCTCCAGTCTCTTGATTTGCCTCGGTAGTTCGATTTACCGCGTCCATATACTCTGGTTGAATTTCTTCCTCTCGATTTTGTATGTAAGACTGAGGAGATTGATGACTCACCTCATTCTCTCCTTCGAATCTCTTCATTGAGAACTAGGTCACGAACATCATCAAATTTCAACTTATTGCTTCATGACGAGCTACTCACCGCAGTCACAGTAGCATTCCAACTATCTGGTAGTGAAGAAAACAGTATCAATGCTCGTATTTCTTCATCAAAATCAATTTTAACTGAATACAACTGAGTCGTGATTGTATTGAGTTCATTGAGGTGTTGAGCTACCGAACCGCCTTCCTTTATTCTCAAATTGAATAAACGCCTCATCAAGTGAACTTTGTTAGACGTTGATGACTTCTCATACATACTGGAGAGATCCTTCATAAGACCTGTCGTGGTTGTTTCCTTTATGATGTTAAAAACAACATTGCGGGATAGCGTCAATCGGATGACTCCAAGAGCTTGTCTATCAAGAAGGGTCCATTCTTCATCTTTCATACCCTCTGGTTTCATTTCTGAGAGGGGTTGATAAAGCTTTTTCTGGTACAGATAATCTTCAATCTGCATCTTCCAGAACCCAAAATCTACACCATCGAATTTTTCGAGTCTCACCTTTCCTTCGTCTGTAGCCATTGCTCCCACTCAAATCTGATTTCCTTTGGATGGCTACTAGTCTGGCTCTGATACCAGTTCTAAGGGAAATATGCTAATTTCCTGTCAAATCAGATCAAAAGAAAAGGGAAGCACAAAAAATAAAAGTGAAATCAAACACACAATTGTTAACGGAGTTCAGCAAATTGTGCCTACGTCTCCGGATCTGCTGCAAATCAATTTTATTAGAAGAACACTTAACTCTAGGTTTTTGGAGTTCAGCAAATTGTGCCTACGTCTCCGGATCTGCTGCAGATCGATTTTATTAGAAGAACACTTAACTCTAGGTTTTCGGAGTTCAGCAAATTATGCCTACGACTCCGGATCTGCCGTTTTTGGTGAATACACATAAAACCCTAACTCTAGGTTTTGTAGAGATTGTAACACTTAAAAGGGAAAAATATTACAGTCCTTAATCTGTAATTTATGACCCACTAAAATTACATTGTCTTTTCAATTCACTCCAGTTCTCTTTAATGTGTTTAGCACTTGCCTCATCTCCATTGTCTTCCACTGTATTTTACTGTCTTTTCATCTAGCATCTCTTATATCCAATAATAGTATGTTGAATAAGTCTGGATTATTATCTCAAAATAACATTGAACACATCAATCATGAGAAAAACTAAAATCAAACTGCCATTGAGACACCATTCAAGCTAATTTGAACATGGTGACCACATGTTGTGGAAAAGGATGAAACTACCTTTACTATTTCGTAAATCAGACATCACAAAAAGTACTCTATTTGATATACAAGCAATAACATATATTTTTGAAGGTATGAATCTTATTACCGATAAAAAGCAATTGTAGCATAAATAAAAAAATTGTTAGAAGTAGTTCAGGATCATTCTAAACATAGGAAAACATTTATTTACCTGACTGTGATGAATGATCTCCAAGACCTGGGCAAAACAAAACATTTAGCGTGATTAAGTTTTCAGACATTAACAAATATAATTTTCTTTCACAAAATCCTTTTAAATGCATAATTTAACTGCATTTGAATGTACCTTATCTACACGTTGTGATACATTATTGCCAAGTTATGCAAAGTATAAAAATCTTGGTCAGATCCCCATAAAAAAACCATCTCGCGAGTATAAAGCATTAAAATGATTCTTATTTACGCAATTTAAAAGCAACAACTACAAGTTAACATTAGATAACAATTAGAGTTGGTGTCTAATACTTATACACTATATATATATATATATTAAGCTTGAAAAGCCAAACCAGAGAAACTAGAGCTGTTTCCTTGAGTAAGAGACAACAAAAAAAAGGCTGCAAAGCAAGAACTAAACTATATTAGACTAAACTGCTTCAATTTTAAATCTATGCGCATGAAAATAGCTTAGTTGTAAACTATGAATAATGAATATGTTAAGATAAACTTTACCCGAATCTGCAATACTGGGCTTTACATCCAATGTCAAGCGTAGAAAACAGTCATCAGGTTCAGTGTCAAAGTCCCAGAGATTTAGCTCCAGATTATGCATTGTTCTTGTGGATCGGGATTCAGCACAAAAAAGGAAGATAGCAGATCAAATCAGATAAAAAGTACAAGGCGAACACGATATGTAGTACTACAAAAATTGTACTGAGCTTACCCATGCTATTTAACCTCAACTCAAGTGGATCGGAAAGAGGATAAGAAGCCTTTGGACATACCTGTCAACGAAAGATGTTAGTGAATCTCATGTATAAAAAATAGCTAATGGTAGAACTGAGACATCACATTTTTTACATTAAAAAATGGATGCTTCAAAGCACAGTTGTTGCATATATAAAAGCATGCATAAGTGGTATAATTGAGTTTAATAAAATTTAACAATGAAATAAAAGAGATAAGAGAAAGAATAAATTTTTATTAAAACTTTTGTTGATGATTTTGTTGATTCCTACGTTATATATCCGCTATTTATATTAGTATATTATTATTTTTAATGACAGAAAATGTTTTTGATTAATATAATATTCTTTTTTAAAAGAATATAATATTTTCTGCATTTAGACTTTCAGCAATATATTAATTAATTAATATTTTTCTATCTTAATTTAATTTGGTTCAGATATAGTTTATCTCATCAAATATTTTTTTTCTCCTTATTCGGATCGCCTCCAATCTTCTACGGTCTTTTCCGGCCGGTTTCAGTCACCTCTAATCATTTACGATTTTTTCCGGTCACCTTCGATCTTCTACGGTCTTTTCCGGTCTTTCCTCGTCACATCCAATTATCCACGATTGTTTTCCGACCACCTCCGATCTTTTACAGTATTTTATGGTCGGTTCCGGTCACCTCCAATCATCTACCGTCTTTTCCCAGTAACTTCCGATCCTTTTTTCATATTCTTCTTCACCCATTTTTTTTCCGGTAAATTCTGCCAAAAAAATATTATGATAAGCAATAGTGAGAAAACTATAATAAGTAAAGCAAATACTTCCAACTCCGTATGCGCCAATGTCTATTAATACAGACGGAAAATAACAAACTTTATCCTTTTTATAAATTATTTAAATAAAAATATTATATAAGTGTTCTCAATAGCTGCAAGATAACTCAAATCGAAGCAATGTAATGCCCTGTGGCATATAACCCATGACCTTCACGAACTTTCCAAGTGTCTAATTTCAGTTAGTAACTTCATCAAACAAATATTAAAATCATACCTTGGCATCCATTTTGCATATATGGGTTACCTTCTGTTAAGTCTACTACTCCTAAGGCTTCTGGTGGTAACGCCGGTGACGTTGATGAAGACGGCGACGGATAGAAGACCAGGTGAAAGGGGAGAGGCTGTATAGGGTTACTGAATTGGGGACAGACTTCTCCTCTCCTCTCTTGAGAAACGACTCTCCTCTGAGTCGTTTCTCACTTTTTTATAAGATGGGCTTGGATCGACACAGCCCACTCTCCAAGCCCAGCTCGAGTCCAAGGCCAGCTTATCACACATGCTAAATGTTGTTAACCCAAATTGATATTAAACTCTGCTGTGCACAAATAATTGTTACATGTGTAAATACACAAATAGTACTAACTTATCCACAATTCTGTTGTAACAAGAAAGATTCCCACTGCTGCACTAACTGTGTATAAATAGCAGCAGCGGGATTCACAAAATCTAAGGAAAAAGAATATACAAATTTCTGATACAAAAATCTAAATCCTAGTCTTCTTTTTGCTTCTAAAATTCTACTTGGTATCAGAGCTCACCAAGCCTTCAATGGCAGATCATGTATCCCCATCACTCAGTTGTGACTCTCTTGGCTCTGTCCTTCACAACAGCTTCACTAGCAGCACCAAAAACTCCAACCTGCAAAACATGAATAACAACAACAATCACAGTGTTAGACTAGACATAAACAATTTTTTACTATGGAAAACTATGGTTCTACCTATGATAAAGGGGAACAAACTTGGTGGATACATTACAGGGGACAAGCCCTGTTCAGGGAAGTTTATCACAAATCCTGAAGGAAATGTGACTGAAGACCCTGAGTATGAAGAGTGGGTTGCTAAAGACCAACTACTTCTTGGCTGGCTATACTCAACAATGAGTTCTGATGTAGCAGCTCAGCTCATGGAAGAGGAGACCTCAAAGGATCTCTGGGAAGCTGCTAGCAGGTTATCTGGTTCACAAACTAGGGCCAGGATCACCTACTTCAAATCTGAGTTTCAAAGAACTCGAAAAGGTAACACTCCAATGCATGACTATCTTAACAAGATGAAGTCTATAGCTGATAATCTACTGCTTGCTGGGTGTGGGGTGTTTATGGATGACCTAATCACTCAAGTCCTAGCTGGTTTGGACTCTGAGTATACTCCTATTATGGTGAGTCTAACTGATAAGGAAGATCTCAGTTGGCTGGATCTACAAACAAGTCTGCTCACATTTGAGAGCAGACTTGAACAATTACTAAGCATTCAAAACAACTTGTCTAATGTTAGCCTAGCTTCTGTGAACTTTACTCAAAAGACATATGCAAAACAACAACAACACAACAACAACACTAGAGGTTTCTATGGTGGATCTAGGGGACAGACTAGAGGGTATAGAGGCAGGTCTTACTATTCTAACAATAACAGAGGCAAAAATCAGTTTTACAGAGGGAGAGGAGGAAGATCATTTCAGAATAAACCTACCTGTCAAATCTGTGGTAGATTTGGACACACAGCTCCAGTGTGCTACTACAGAGATGATCCCTCTGTGATTGGAGCTACACCTGCAGAACAAAACAAAAGTGAAGGTGATCAGACAGCTTATATCACTACTCAGGACACTATAGTTGACAATGCCTGGTTTGCTGACAGTGGTGCCAGCCACCATGTCACAGGCAACTCAGGTCTACTAACTCAGAAGTCTGAGTATACAGGTACTAAGAGTGTTATGGTTGGCAGTGGTCAAAAACTTCCTATAAAAAACATTGGTCATTCTAAACTCTATTCCAACATTAAAACACCTATTTACTTGTCTGATGTTCTACATGTTCCTTCTATTAACAAAAACTTGCTATCTGTTTCCCAATTGACTAACCATAACAGAATTTTTGTTGAGTTTCATAGTGGTTGTTGCTTTGTGAAGGACAAGGACACAGGGACTATTATTCTCAGAGGGATGTCTGAGAATGGGCTTTACAGACTAGACAGCTATCCTAGGTCACAAGAAAGTCACGCCTCTTCTAGTTCTCCTACAGTTTTTCAATCCAATGTTCATGTTTCTAATTCCCTAAAAGATGGATGACATAGGAAGCTTGGCCATCCATCTCTAGATGTTTTGAATTCTGTTCTCAAGCTTTGTAATCTCACTACCACTGGAAAGAATGAATTAAGTTTTTGTGAGGCTTGCCAATTATGCAAGTCTCACAGTTTGCCTTATTCTGTGTCTAAGTCTCATGCTTCTAATGTCTTGGACCTCATACACACTGATGTATGGGGTCCCTCTCCTGTTGTCTCTACAGAGGGGCACAGATTCTATGTGGTTTTCATTGATGATCATACAAGGTATTCCTGGTTCTATCCACTAAAAGAGAAAAGCCAAGTCTTCAACACATTCAAAACATTCAAAATACTAATTGAAAAACAGTTTGAAAGACAAATTAAAGTTGTCCAAAGTGATTGGGGAGAGGAATATAGACCCTTTCACTCTTTTGCTCAAGAAAATGAGTTCATTCTTAGGAGGTCTTGCCCACATACCTCAGCCCAAAATGGCAGGGCTGAGAGAGAGCATAGGCACCTTGTTGAAACAGGTCTCACCCTTCTAGCACAGTCTGGTTTACCATACAAGTTTTGGGTCCATGCATTTCAAACAGCTATCTTTCTCATTAATAGACTACCAACACCAACTCTATCTCACAAATCACCCTATCAACTTCTTTATCACAAAATGCCTAATTACCTTGTTCTAAAAACATTTGGCTGTGCCTGCTACCCTGTCTAAGGCCCTATCAATCTCAAAAATTTCAATTTCATACTACTAAGTGTGTTTTCCTAGGTTACAGTCTCTATCATAAAGGTTACATCTGTTTGGATCCTAAAAATAGGGTGTATGTGTCTAGAAATGTCATTTTTAATGAAAGGGAATTTCCCTTTCTCCTAAATTCCTTCCATGGCAATCATTCTGAGTCTGAAACTGTGTCAACCACTGCTTTGCTTCCTAATCTACCTACTTCTCTTGTGATTCCTGGTGATCTATCCTCTACTGCAACTCACTCTCATGGCTCTCCTGATCAAATGACTCCCTCAACTCCTAGCTCCACTCAAGGTAAGATCACTCCTCACACTACTCACACTCATGACACTTTACCTACTGTCTCTACTAGCCCACTCTCTCACACAAAAGCGGCTCATTCCCCTCACAGTAATACTACACCATCTACCTATCCTAACTCACCACAGCCTAACACTACAACTACATTCCTACATATGAACCCTACACTATCCATACAACTACCTCTTGACCCTACTGTTTCCACACAACACCAACCTCCATCTCTCAAAACTCATCCTATGCTAACCAGATTTCAAGATGGTACCCTTAAACCTCACACACCCTACATTGGCTCTCTGACCACAGCTACTCATCTCACTCTAGAACCTACAAAATACTCAGAAGCTTCTCTAAATCCCCAATGGGTGGCTGTTATGAACTCTGAATTCCAGGCTCTCATGCATAACAAGACCTGGACCCTAGTTCCTTGGACACCTAAACTGAATGTCGTGGGCTGCAAGTGGGTATTTAAGGTCAAATACAACAGGGATGGCTGAGTTCAAAGACACAAGGCAAGGCTAGTGGCTAAAGGTTTTCATCAAACTCCTGGAGTTGATTTCTCAGAAACTTTTAGTCCAGTTATAAAGCCATCTACTGTAAGGTTGGTCTTGGCTATAGCAGTGTCTAAAGGTTGGGAGGTACTTCAATTGGATATTAATAATGCTTTCCTGAATGGTTTCCTAAGTGAGGATGTCTATATGGCTCAACCAGAGGGTTTTAGAGACTCTGTGAATCCTACACACGTGTGCAAACTTCACAAAGCTCTGTATGGGCTCAAACAGGCCCCTAGAGCCTAGTACTCTCGACTAAAAGACACTCTACTAAGCTGGGGGTTTCAAAACTCAAGAGCATATTGCTCTCTGTTTTATCTTGTCTCTAAACTAACTATCATTATAATACTTGTTTATGTAGATGATATTATAGTGACAGGGTCTCAGTCTACATGTCTGACTCAGTTCATTCACAGACTCAATACATGCTTTTCCCTAAAGGACATGGGGTCACTCCATCTATTCCTGGGAATAGAGGCTCATCGTGACCAGACTGGCATTTACTTGACACAGCAACAATACATAACCAACTTACTTGCAAGCCAGGGTCTCTCCTTGTCAAAGCCATGTCCAATGCCTATGGCAGCTGGTGCACTTCTCTCTAGCTCTTCTGGAACTCCTCTGCCTGATCCAACACCCTTTCGAAGCCTATTGGGTGCCCTTCAGTATCTCACCCACACTCGGCCAGACATCTCCTTCGCTGTATTTAAACTAAGTCAGTATCAGCAACAACCTACTATTATACATTGGCAGTGTTTGAAAAGAATTCTACGGTACTTATCTGGATCGAGGTGGACTGGTATTCACATCAAGCCATCTACTCATCTGTACCTCTATGGGTTTTCTGATGCAGATTGGGCTTCTTCAGTTGACGACAGACGAAGTGTTGGGGCTTACTGTGTTTACTTTGGAGAGTCGCTGATCTCCTGGTCTTCAAAGAAACAACACGTCGTGGCACGCTCCTCTACTGAGTCTGAATATCGTGCTCTGGCTGATCTATCCTCTGAATTGCTCTGGCTTCGCTCCATCTTGACCGAAATTAAGCTTCCAGTCACACCACCATCTGTCATTTGGGGTGACAATCTGGGTGCAAGTTCCCTTGCTTCAAACCCAGTGTTTCATGCACGAACGAAGCACATCGAACTTGATGTTCACTTCGTTCGTGACCAGGTTCTTCAGGGAAGCCTACAAATCCGCTATATACCTTCTCACGACCAACTCGCCGACTGCCTTACGAAGCCATTAACTCACTCCCGATTCACCTTTCTTCGAAACAAACTCGGTCTCACTCAGTCACCCCTTCGTTTGCGGGGGGATGTTAAGTCTACTACTCCTAAGGCTTCTGGTGGTAACACCGGTGACGTTGATGAAGACGGCGACGGACAGAAGACCAGGTGAAAGGGGAGAGGCTGTCTAGGGTTACTGAATTGGGGACAGACCTCTCCTCTCCTCTCTTGAGAAACGACTCTCCTCTGAGTCGTTTCTCACTCTTTTATAAGATGGGCTTGGATCGACACAGCCCACTCCAAGCCCAGCTCGAGTCCAAGGCCAGCTTATCACACATGCCAAATGTTGTGAACCCCAATTGATATTAAACTCTGTTGTGCACAAATAATTGTTAAATGTGTAAATACACAAATAGTACTACCTTATCCACAATTTTGTTGTAACAAGAAAGATTCCCACTGCTGCACTAACTGTGTATAAATAGCAGCAGTGGGATTCACAAAATCTAAGGAAAAAGAATATACAAATTTCTGATACAAAAATCTAAATCCTAGTCTTCTTTATGCTTCTAAAATTCTACTCATTCGAAAGCATCAGCATAATAGCAATAAAAGTAGTTAAAAAGCTAAGACATAGTTTGGCAGCTGAATGATAGAATGCTACTACATTTTAACACAATGCCCATATACCAATCTAGGTGAACTTGGACATACTGTTTAGTTACCAAGCTAATTGAATTGCTCATACTCGCCCGAGACAATTCTTCGTTGATACAAATACTAGTTTGTTACACAGACTTTGTTACAGCAAAGCTTCTCTCTGCATAACTGTTGATACTCGCACATGAAGAGATACAAGACTATAAGACCACATGGATACTCTCTGAAACATATCCAGATGGAAGTAAATTGCATTCTTCACCAGCTCTGCACATATTTGAAATACGATAAAATCTGTTTTATGTTGAAGCAAGCATACAAAATGTCATATAAACCATGAACGCTAACGTTAAGTGTCGTGACGACGTGTCTGCGTCAATTTTGAGTGAAAAGCTAGGATTAACATTTGAGCTTAACAACAAAATTACTACTGACAATTTAAAGACACAAAATCAAGATCAAACTACATACATAGCTGGTTAGAACATTACAACTCTATCAAAACCCAATTTTTTTATAAACGTGTTGGATCACAAACTTGATCCAACTAAAGGGTCCAACCTACTTAATAAGTCTTATCTAGAAAGCACATTCTAGAGAAATAAATTAATATTTATTTAGTAGTGGATGTTGTGTGTAAGACCTTTTTAGGTTCAGTGCAAGACACACTTTGATGTTGAGTGCAAGACACACTTTTACCTTCAGTGTAGTCTTGAGGTTGAGTGTTTAAGTATCCATAAAATCTTAGATGGTGGATCCTTGTCTCCACTATGGTTCTATAAATAGCGGAGCTCTCCCACCATCTAAAGCATCACCAAACACACTAAGATGTAAAGTTAGAGAGAAAGTTAGAGTGAGAGAAAAGAGAGACAATAATGCTCTCGAGTGTTAGAAAAATATTTTGAGTTGTAAGAGTGTTTTGTAATATTTCTTCTTTTCTATATATACCAAAGTTGTTTGTTTGTTTTAGTGAGTGTTGTTTTATATTTTCCGCCAACAAAGTGGTATTAGAGCCACAAGCTCTTTCCAAAATTTTCTTTTTAAATTTTCAACATATTGAAAAATATGGCAAATGGTGTATCATCCTTCCAAGTTCCAACACTCAACAACAACAACTACGACAATTGGAGTATCAAGATGAAAGCTCTTCTTGGAGCACATGATGTGTGGGATGCCGCATAAAAAGGATTTGACGAACCCGAAGATGAAGCAAGCCTTACTCAAGAGGAGAAAACAAATTTGAAGGATTCAAGAAAGAGAGACAAAAAAGCTCTCTTCCTTATCTATCAAGCATTATATGAGGATGGCTTCGAAAAGATTTCGAGCGCATCTTCCGCCAAGCAAGCGTGGGAGAAATTACACATCTCCTACAAAGGGTTCGAAAAGGTGAAAAAGGTACGACTCTAAACATTAAGAGGTGAATTCGAATCCTTACATATGAAAGCGTCCGAATATATTTCAGAATATTTCTCAAGAGTAGCAACCGTTTCTAATCAATTAAAAACAAATGGTGAGAAGTTAGAAGATGTGAGAGTAATAGAAAAAATAATCTGTTCGTTGGATCCTAAATTTGAGCATATCGTCGTGACGATTGAAGAAACTAAAGACTTGGAGAAAATGATGATTGAAGAACTTCAAGGCTCATTATAAGCCTATGAAGAAAAGCATAAGAAGAATCAAGAGATCACCGAGCAACTCCTCAAAGTAGAATTGAAGGACATGCATGCAAATCAAGAAGATGATAGAAACCAACGTGGCAGAGGCAGAGGCAGAGGCAGAGGCAGAGGCCGCAGACGAGGTTGTTATCTTGGCAGTGGATGTGGCTGGAATTACAACAACAATAATTCTAACTACAACTACAAGAAAGGAGAAAGCTCAACACGAGGTCGTGGAAGAAGAAATCCGAACTCGAGGTATGATATATATCAAATCCAATGCTACAAATATCAAACGTTGGGCATTATGCTTCCGAATGCAGAGCCCCAACAATAGAGTTGAGGAGATGGTCAACTATGTGGAGGATAAGATGGAGGAAAAAGATATGTTACTACTAACATACAAAAACACTAATGAAGGTCAAGAGATCAATGAAGAAGTGAGTGGACATGTCTCTTTTTGAGATGATAGCAAAATATCGGTGAAAGGAGAAGGTAACATTCTTATTCGTGCAAAAGATGGTAGTCACCAAATAATTTCAAATGTCTATTACGTACCTAGCATGAAAAACAACATCTTGAGTTTGGGACAACTACTAGAAAAGGGCTATGATATTCATATGAAAAATTATAGTCTTTTTCTAAGAGATGACAAAGGAGAGTTAATTGCTACAGTTCAAATGTCAAAGAATAGAATGTTTCCTTTGAATATTCAAAATGATGTTGCAAAGTGTCTTAAGGCGTGTTACTAAGATTCGTCGTGGCTATGGCATGTTCGATTTGGGCATCTAAACTTTACAAGTTTAGAGTTATTGTCCAACAAGGAAATGGTGAGAGGGTTACCATGTATTAATCATCCTGACTAACTGT
Source organism: Limnanthes douglasii subsp. nivea (assembly GCA_036936605.1). Classification (NCBI taxonomy): domain Eukaryota; kingdom Viridiplantae; phylum Streptophyta; class Magnoliopsida; order Brassicales; family Limnanthaceae; genus Limnanthes; species Limnanthes douglasii. Next base: position 78,996,821 of record JAUPFV010000002.1, on the reverse strand, counting down.
ACGAATGATGTTTACTTGGAAAGAAATTCAGAATTTTTTTTCCAAAGGAGTCAGAATCAAGAGCCAAGAAACCTCTCGAGCTTATTCATACCGATTTGTATGGTCCAATCAAGCCGAGCTCTCTACATAAAAGTAACTACTTCCTTCTCTTCATTGATGATTTTTCAAGAAAAACTTGGGTATATTTCTTGAAACAGAAATCCAAAGTCTTTGGAGTATTTAAGAAGTTCAAAGCAGTTGTCGAAAAGGAAAGTGGAAATAATATTAAAGCTATGAGATCTGACCGAGGAGGGGAGTTCACATCCTATGAATTTCTAGAGTTTTGTGAAGCACATGGAATTCTTCGCCGCTTGATAGTTCCCAGATCTCCTCAACAAAATGGTGTGGCAGAAAGGAAGAACAGAACAATCCTTGATATGGCGCGAAGCATGCTCAAAAGCAAGAAGCTACCTAAGGATTTTTGGGCGGAAGCGGTGGCATGTGCGGTCTACTTGTCTAACCGATCTCCAACAAGAAGGGTTTGGGGAAAGAAACCACAAGAAGTGTGAAGTAGGAGAAAGCTAGTGATTTCCCACCTGAGAGTATTTGGAAGCGTAGCTCATGTCCATGTACCAGACGAACAACAAACCAAACTCGATGATAAAAGCAAGAGTTATCTTCATCAGTTACGACTCAAGTTCTAAATGCTACAAGATTTACAACCCAAACAATAAGAAGGTTGTGATAAGCCGAGATGTGATAGTTGATGAAGAAGGTGAATGGGATTTTGGGTCTCATACAAATGAGTTCACATTTTCCCCCAAATTGAAGAAGATGAGAATACACCAAATGAGCAATCAACAGATGTTGCTACCCAACATGCTTCACCAATATCATCTACTCATGGAGACTCACCACATTCATCATCGTCAAATGATAGTCAAAATGAGAGAGTTGTGGAACGTATAAGAAGCCTTAGTGATCTTTATGAGGTAACTGAACCAATGGATAACATTACACTCTTTTGTCTCTTTACTGATTGTGAGCCAGTGACATTTCAAGAAGCTATACAAGAGAAACAATGGAGAGACGCGATGGATGAATAAATTAAATCCTTCGAGAAGAATGACACATGGGAACTCACCTCACTTCCCAAAGGGTGCAAGACAATAGGCGTCAGATGGTTATATAAAACTAAGAGAAATGCTAAGGGGGAGATTGAAAAACACAAAGCAAGTCTTGTTGCAAAAGGCTATAGTCAAAAGGAAGGAATTGACTATGATGAGGTATTTGCCCCGTTGCCCGATTAAAAACTATTAGACTAATAAATTCTTTGGCAGCTCAAAACAAGTGGAAGATACAACATCAGGCTATGAGGTCAAAGGTCAGCATTTTTAAATGGCGTTCTTGAAGAAGAAGTCTACATTCAACAACCATCAGGCTATGAGGTCAAAGGTCACGAAGATAAGGTGTTGAAGCTAAAGAAGGCTCTTTACAGGCTACAACAAGCACCAAGGGCATGAAACAGTAGAATTGACAAGTATTTCCAAGAAAACGGCTTCCACTTGTAGAATTGACAAGTATTTCCAAGAAAACGTCTCTATGTGGACGATTTGATCTTCACATGAAGCAGCCCAAGTATGTTCAATAAATTCAAGGAAGTAATGACAAAGGAATTCGAAATGACAGACTTGGGGCTCAGGGCGTACTACCTTGGCATTGAAGTTAAGCAAAAAAAATATGGAATCTTCATCTCACAAGAAAGCTATGCTAAAGATATCCTAAAGAATTTTAAGATGGAGATCTGTATCCCGATAAGCACACCCATGGAGTTTGGAGTCAAAATATCCAAGCATGAAGAAGGTGAAAGTGTAGATCCGACATTATTCAAAAGTTTGGTAGGAAGTCTACGCTATCTAACTTGCACGAGACGTAATATTCTTCATGCAGTTGGATTGGTTAGCCGCTAAATGGAATCTCTAACAACAACTCATTTCAAAGATGCAAAGAGAATCCTTCGCTATTTGAAAGGTACAATTGATTTTAGATTACTCTATTCCATTTCTAATGATTACAAACTTGTTGGGAATAACAATATTGATTGGGGTGGAGACATAGACAATCGAAGGAGTACTACTGGAGTTGTATTTTTTATGGGAAATATTTCCTTCACATGGATGTCAAAGAAACAACCGATTGTCACGTTGTCCACTTGTGAGGGGGAATACGTTGCTGCTACTACATGTATTAGTCATGCAATTTGGCTTAGAAATCTATTGAAGGAGATAGACCAAACACAGAATGAGCCAACTAAAGTGTATGTCGACAATAAGTCAACCATCGCCTTAACCAAGAATCCAGTATTCCATGATCGAAGCAAGCATATCGATGTTCATTACCATTACATAAGGGAGTGTATTTCAAGAAAGGATGTGCAAGTTGAATATGTGAAGACACAAGATCAAGCTGCCGATATTTTCACCAAGCCACTGAAAATCGAAGACTTCAAACGATTAAGGAAACTACTAGGGGTCACGGGATCAAGTTTAAGGGGGAGTGATGGATCATAAACTTGGCCCACTTAAAGGATCCAACCCACTTAATAAGGCCCATCTAGAAAGCACATCCTTAAACAAATAAAATTAATATTTATTTAATAGTGGAGGTTGTGTGTAAGACCTTCTTTAGGTTGAGTGTAAGACACACTTTGATGTTGAGTGCAAGAAACACTTTTACCTTGAGTGTAGTCTTGAGGTTGAGTGTTTAAGTATCCATAAGATCTTAGATAATGGATTCTTGTCTCCACTATGGTTCTATAAATAGTGGATCTCTCCCACCATCTAGAGCATCACCAAACACACTAAGAAGTAAAGTTAGAGAGAGAGTTAGAGTGAGAGAAAAAAAAGATAAGAATGTTCTCTTGAGTGTTATAAAAGTTATATGACTGTGTCTTGTTTTTTTCCAGCCCTTCATAATGGAGCACACCACGTTAGGGGAAGATTTGGTAAGGCCAAACATGATTCCTATGTGCTACAAATGGTGGGGGCTGGAGTGCAAGGAGTCAACTATAGCCCTTGTTAAAAGGCTGCAGAAGCTCCCAGATGATGAGGCAAATCATGACGTTATAAAAACCTACCACGTTATCTCGCATGATACGTATTTTAGGAGTCACATAATTGATTGCAAAGCAATCACGAGGCATATTAGTTGTTAATAAGTGAATCACATCATGCATATCTATGTTCTTATGAATCACGGTGTAAGCTTGAGACTTCTCTCGCGTCTGTGGTATATATTTGGCCTTAGAGAATCGCAACGTACATTGCATAGCAATCGTGCGACATATACTTTATTAATAAATGAAGTGCATCTTGATTCATTTATCTGTGGATGACTCACGTTTTAGCCTTTATACTTCTCTCGCGTGTGTGGTATATGTTTGTCTTTCGAGAATCGCAGAGTACATTGCAAAGCAATCGCGCGACATATACTTTATTAATAAATGAATCGCAGCTTGCTTCAATTATCCTTTTACAACAAGTCTTACTTTAAATCTGTTAACTGAACCATGAGGATTTAGATTTGTTCTAAAAACCCATTTTACACCAATTATTTTTCTGTTTAGAGGTCGATCATCCAACTTCCAAGTTTTATTTTTTACGATCATCGACAACTCCTCCTGCATTGCAGCCATCCAATGTTGATTGTCTTTTGCATCACAGAACCTCGTAGGTTCACAGACAGCTACATTACACCTTTGATAAATATTAGACAAGAGACCTAGTACCTCTTACCGAAGCATCGTCAATTAAATCATCTTGCCCCTCATCTATAGGTTCTTCTTCTTCTATCAGGCTACCATTGATTGAACTGTTTTGTGAATTAAAAATTTGGTTTACCTTGGTTGATTCTTCCCAATTCCATTGCTCATTCTCAATAAAATGAGCATCTCGGCTCACTATAACTCGACCAGTAAGTGGCTGGAAAACTTTATAAGCTTTGGATATAGTGTTATACCCAATAAAAATTCTGCTTCTGCCTTTTATCAAGCTTATCTCGCTTGACCAGTGGAATATAAGTGAAACAAAGGCAGCCAAATATTCTAAGAAACTTTAAAGAAGGTTTGTAACCATACCAAGCTTCAAATAATGTCAATTCTTTGACATATTTCGTCGAAATTCGATTTTTTAAGTACGCAACAGTGTTTGCTGCTTCTCCCCAAAAGAATTTTTGAATATTTTTTTTCATGAAGCATGCATCTCGTCATCTCCATTATGAATCTAATTCTTCTTTCACTGACTCCATTTTATTGAGGAGAGTATGGTGCTATCAGTTGATGTTCAATTCCAGCATCTTCACAAAACCTGTTGAATTTTTTTGAAGTGTATTCCCCGCCATTATCAGACCTTATAGTCTGAATCAAAAATCCACTTTCATTCTCAACTCTTGATTTAAATTTCCAAAACACACCATCAACTTCTGATTTTCGCTTTAAAAAGTAAATCCAACACATTCTTGTTAGATCATCAATAAAAATGATGTAATAGACACTATCATTTAGTGATGGTGTTCGTTGAGGACCGCAGAGATCAGTGTGAACCAGATGTAGCTTTCTCGAGGCTTTCCAGGCTTGTTTAGGAAATGGTTTCCTGCGCTGCTTCCCAAAATTACAAGCCCGACAATGAGGCATGTCATCATCAATGTCTGTGAGTCCTTCAACCAGCTTCTTTGACTGCGTATGAAGCAGCCCTTGATGATGAAAATTCCCAAGTCTTTTATGCCAAAATCTCAGTAGCACGAGGTCTGGATTTAAAAGCCATATGCTCATTTTCCATTGGAATTAGAGCAAAACTTTTTGCTTTCATTTCAACATTGAACAAGTCTTTGCCGCTAGCATCTTTATACATGCACTGTTTATTCTCAAACAATACTTTGTAGCCTTTATCAAGAAATTGACCAACACTTACCAGATTTTGATCAAATTTTTTTGTACAAATAATACTTCTGAAATAAACTTTGTGCCTCCATAGCTTGTCATAGCTATTGTACATTTTCCTTTGATTTCCAGGTGGTCACTGTTTCTGATCCTTACTCTCTTGACTTCAGTGTCTTTTAATTCTTCAAAGAGTTCTTAATCATATGTCATATGATTTGTGCATCCACTATCAATCAAGCAGCTTTCACTGGATTCTCTGCCAGAAAAACAAGTGACCACCAACAATTGATCTTCTTCTTCTTGATCAGCTACACGTGCATCTGCTTCTTGCATCTGCCTCTGACCCTTTACTTTGCAAATTGCAGCTTCATGTCCAAGTTGATTACATTTGGATCATTTAGCATCAGGTCTCCTCTAACACCTGTTTGGTGGATGACCTTTAATTTTACAATCGCGGCAAGGCGGGTAGGATTTTCTTACATCTACTTCTTTTCTTTTTGAAAATTGCTAGATAAATCTCCACTGTCAATTGATTTTTTTAAGTTTGTTTTTTATACCTGTTGTTGTCTTGATGCTTTACAGGTGGGGCACATTCAATCACTTCTTCTTGCCTCATAGACCTTCTCTGCTCTTGTGCTTGTAAAGCATTTAAGAGTTTTGTATGAGAGATATTTGACAGATCTTTGGTGTTCTCCAGAGTATTAATGGTTGCTCAAACTTCTCTGGAACAGTCACAAATATATTTTCAACAATCCTGGAGCCTTTTAATTCAGACCTAAGCAATCTCACCTTATTTGTAATGCTTAGAAGTCTTTTTGAATACTCTTTCACGCACTCAGCCCCCTTCATCTTCTACAATTCAAAATCCCTAATTAAATTTAGGAATTTCATTCCACGAATCCTTTCATCTCCTTCGTACTCAGCCTTGAGGTAATCCCAAATTTCTTTGGCTGTTTTAAAAGACATTATTCGTGTAAATATCATCTCACATATAGCGGCAAATAGACAAGCTTTTGCCTTTGATTTTCTCGTCTTCTTTTCCTTGTTTGCTTTAATCTGTGCCAAAGTAGGATTTCTTAGAAGTTGAGGGATTTTGTAATCCTCTTCTACTGCTTCCCAAAGATCTAAAGCTTCAAAGTAAGTCTCCATACGAACTGCCCACATTTGATAATTGTCTCTGTCGAAGACTGATGGTGCAGTGATTGAAAAATCTCTTTCCATTTTAACCTCAGAAATCTCTTAAGAAGAAGGCTCTGATACCACTATGTTAGTGCAGAAGACAAAGGTTTAACAGTAAGTGTAAATGAAAAAAAAAGAGGCAGAGGAGTTACTGGAATGTGAAAAGAGAAAGCTTAATTCATTCAATAGAAATGCTTGTTTAAATACATATAAAAGTCAATAACACACGTTAAATGACTGACATAAGTTAAATAAAAAATAAAAAATACAAGTAAACAAAACGTGCTTCAGAGGGTTTAAACTATGACTTTGTTATAAAAGACACGCAAAAGACACGCGCAAAAGACACACAAACTTATAACATAAAATAACAGCTTCTAACTAATTCTAACACTTCCATCCAAATAATGCATGAGCGGACTCATGCTAGGTTTTTTTTCTTACACAAAAGGATAGATGCATAGTTCGAACACCAACTCCGCTTCTTCAACGACATAGGTGCCTTGTAACTTGGGATCAATTGCACCAAGAAATCACCAGCTCGCCAACACTAAATAAGTGAAACAACTAAAAAAAACCTAATTATGTAATCTTGGATATCCTATTGGCTTTTCTCCGTAAGAAGCCGCGAACCGAAACACTTTAAAAGAGTAGATATTTGTAACTTTAGTTGGTATCCCACTTTGTCAAAGCTCTGGAAGCCTATAGTTTCAACTAAGTGTGTGGCCTGTGCATCGTTTCCATGATCGTGAAACTTGGCAAGGCCAAAAGCTCTTAGCCTTCCCCTCATATCAGCATCTAAAAGTACATTGCTTGATTCTATATATCTGTGAGGAACTACTTGTTCCCACTATTCGTGGAGGTAAAGTAGAACCGACGCGACTCTTTTTATAATAGGAAACTGTTGCGACCAATGAAGAATTTGGTCATCGTGACTATATAAATACTTTTCGAAGCTTCCATTAGGCATATATTCATAAAGAAGAAGTAATTCCTCTTTACGTCTGCAATAGCTGAGGAGCTTAAAAAGGTTTTTGTGTCGTAGCCTATTCATACTCACAACTTCGGTCAGAGATTCTTTCATTCCTAGTTTTGAATCATGACAGAAGTTAGATGGAAGTTTTCCTTTGCAAACTTTTCTGAAACCTCCTTGGCCGAGAATTTTATTGTGTTCGAATCCTTTTGTTGTTTTGTACAGTTTCTTGAATGAGTATCTTTGAGGACTGTATTCTCTTTCCCAACTCCCAAATGCTTATCGGTACTTAATTTTCCTATATATATATAGGCCCACCCTAGAATAGATACCAATATAATCCTGTTGTTACGGGCAAAACAATCATCAAACCCGATGGCAAAGGCGTAGAAGTAAGATTAACAAGAGGTTTGAGTTTTCGAGATCCTGTACTTTTCCAGTTGTTTTTAAGAATTAAGATCCATCCAAGAACGTAATGACTACCCACAAATGTGCCTGTGGAGGAACTGAAACCAAGAAACATATTGTGCAAGAAAACTTGAGAAACATTTATGATCTTGATAAAAGTGGAATTTTTGGTCTTGGACTTGTAAAGGGTGGAATTGTTACATTAATTAAGCAACATCTCCACTAAGCCGTAAACTTTTTATTTTCCCATTCGCATTGGAGAGATAAGAGGCGGGTTCTGCTTAAACGAACTCCAAGCTGTTAACATCGATACCCACAACATCTCCAACGCTCTTAACAGTATCAAAATCTATTGCTAGGAGATGGTTTCCTCTCTTAGAATCATCAAATAAGCCCTAGTAATGATCTAGATAAGCATGGCTAAATATCGTAGAGGAAAAGCCATTACATGTCCTCTGTTATCAAAATTTTCTTCTCAGACAATAGCAATAACAAAAGTAGTTGATATATAAAAGGAACATCCGTCGAATTGGATCGAGAGTTTGCTGAATGCATGACCAATTTTATCTAGGGAAGTGTTGGTTAGCTGCAATAACCCACTTGGGAGGATTGTTGAAATACCAAGAACTATCAGATTCTCTCCCCTGAAGCCATTGGTTGTTAGCCCTAGTGCTGTTATGGGTCCGGTTCGGTTCGGAATTTGAGAGAACCGGACCGGACCGCTAAGCTTATCGGTTCGGACCGGACCTGAACGTTAAGCTTTCGGTTTTAATTTTTAGAACCGGACTGAACCGCTAAGTTTTCGGTTCAGTTCGGTCCGATCGGGTTCGGTCCGATTCGGTTTGGTTCTGGTTCGGTTCGATCCTGTCCCGTTTCGGTTCGGTCCGCTACACTTAAAAAAATTAAATACAATTAAAATTTGATTTTAAATTTTTTTATTGAAGTAAATAATATAAAAAACTAAAATTTATAAGTTAATTTTTGATTTTATTGTTAATTAACTATTAATTTTGGTACTATAATGAAGTAAATAATAATAAATAATAAGTTCTAACGGTTTTATTGGTCCGATTTTTATCGGTTCTACCGGTTTATCTGTTCGATTCCGTATCGATTTTATGGTTTATCGGTTTTATCGTTTCAATTTATCGGTCCTATCGGTTTATCGGGTCGGTTTCTAACCGATTTTTTTGTTTCGGTTCCTTATCGGTTTTCGGTTTTTAGAATGGAACCACGGACCGGACCGTTAAACCGGACCGTTAAAGTTCGATCCGGTTCTCGATCCGGTCTTTATCGATTCGGTCCCGGTCCGGTTCTCGGTTCTGGAGAACCGTTGATAGCCTAGCCCTGTTACACTTTCATTAGTTAAATTTTGTGAAAGATGTTTGTTGGGTGTGATAAGTTTTGCTTACATTTTCGGTTCAACTTTGTTTTCCTATTTCTTTTCGGTTCATTGTGATGATCAGTTGCGACCATCTAACTTCAAGAAAAGGTCAGCTTCTAGTTGGGAAATATAACAATCAAATCCAAGTTAGATTTCAAGAGTATAAAGAGAGAGTTTTAGGATTGTATTATTTCCATTAATGAATCAAGTACACTGAATTACATTTTATAGGTAGTTTACTAACAATAAGTTGTTAGTTAGTTAGTAATGTAATTCAGTTATTTACATTCTTGTTACACTTATTAAATCTTGTAACACTTAGACCAATAGACTTAATTTCGTGTGCTAAACCTTGGACGAGCAACAAATCCAAAAGGCCACACTCAAAGCTTCTGTTGGGCTTCAACCCTTTCTGTTGGGCTTCAACGCATGATCCGGCCCAACACCAAACCAAGGCCATCTGACCCGAATCGACTTAGGGTTCAGACATGAATCCCTAAGTCCCTTTCGTCTTTCTCTTCTCCTCTTTCTCCAGCCTCCTTTCTCTTCTTCTTCTCTTCTTTCTCCACAACCAAAGACTTCATCGAAGCAGCCCTTGAAGCTTCACCATGTCCATGCTTCAAGGGCTTGCTATCTTTCACATCCCCCCTCAAACGAAGGGGTGATAGCAGAAGTCCGAGTTTGTCTCTCAGAAACTGAAATCGATGATGTGTGAGAGGTTTTGTGAGGCAATCGGCTAACTTGTCATGAGATGGCACAAATCTGACCTGAAGAAGGCCTTTCAACACCTGATCCCGAACAAAGTGCACATCAATTTCTATGTGTTTTGTTCGGGCATGGAAAACCGGGTTGGAGGCGAGAGAGCTCGCTCCCAAGTTATCACACCAGATAACAGAGGGAGTCTCGATTGGAAATCGAATTTCAGTCATAAGAGATCACAACCACATCAACTCTGCTGAAAGATTTGCCAAAGCTCGATACTCTGACTCAGTGGAGGATCGAGCAACCACATTCTGTTTCTTTGAAGACCAGGAGATTAGGGAGTCTCCAAAGTACACGCAATATGCACCAACGCTCCTTCGATCATCAGAAGACGAAGCCCAGTCAGCATCTGAGAAGCCCTGCAGCTGAAAATTGAAGGATGTCTTCAGATGTAACCCTATCCAGCACGACCCAGATAAGTATCTCAGTATCCTTTTTAAGTTTTCCCAATGTATCGTTGTTGGGGCTTGCTGATATTGGCTGAGCTTATTAACAGCAAAGGCAATATCAGGCCTCGTATGTGTTAGATACTGTAATGCACCTAACAAGCTGCGGTATTGTGTAGGGTCAGCAAGAGGAGTGCCAGATTCACTGGAAATGTGAAGACCAGCAGCCATTGGAGTAGGACATGTCTTGGCTAGTGAGAGGCCCTGAGAGCTCAGTAAGTTTTTAATGTATTGTTGTTGTGTTAAGTAGAACCCAGTAGGATCATGATGAACTTCTATTCCAAGGAATAGATGGAGTGGTCCAATGTCTTTGAGAGAAAAGACAGTATTGAGTTTATGAATAAACTCCTTCAGACACTCTGTTTGATTCCCTATCACAATGATGTCGTCTACATAGACCAAAATTAGTAAGACAGTAGTATTAGAAACCAGATAGAACAAGGAACAGTCTCACTTAGAATTGATAAAACCCCAATGAATAAGAGTATCTTTTAGCCTAGAATACCATGCCCTTGGGGCTTGTTTAAGACCATACAAGGCCTTATGGAGCTTACAAACATGTGTAGGCTTATGAGGATCTTGAAACCCTTGTGGTTGAACCATGTAGACATCCTCAGTCAAATAACCATTGAGAAAAGCATTGTTAATGTCTAACTGCCTCACTTCCGAGTCTTTAGAAACTGCTAGGGTTAGAACCAATCTAACAGTAGAGGGCTTTACCACAGGGCTAAATATTTCAGAATAGTCAATGCCAGGGGTTTGATGAAACCCCTTGGCTACAAGTCTTGCCTTATACCGTTGAACAGACCCATCTCTATTATATTTCACTTTGTAAACCCATTTACAGCCCACAACACTTAGGTTAGGATTCCAGGGGACTAAGGACCATGTTTTGTTGACCATTAGAGCTTTATACTCTATTTCCATAGCAGTTACCCAATGAGAACACTTCACACCTTTAGAATAGGTGCTAGGTTCAATAGTATCCAGGTTAGTTTTGATCACAGAGCCAATATAAGGATTTTTAGGTACCCTAGTTCCATCTTGATTTCTGGTTACCATAGGGTGAGAAGTAGGCTTAGAAGTTAAAGCAATTGACTTATCAGTGGACTCAAAGGGCAGGCAAATAGAAAGTTTAGGATTTAATTGATTCAGATGACTTGGGTGTGTATCAGTAGATTGATCTAGAGAATGATTAGAGGTTTGAGTATGTCTAGGACTAGAAGTATATGAGTCAGAATGTGTTTGATAAGAAGTAGAAATGTTAGGTATAATATGAGCAGAATTGTCAAAAGAGGGTAGAGATGTACCTTGTGGAGGCATAGTTTGCAGGGCAGTGTCATCTTGAGAGACCCTGAGAGTTGTAGTAGGTGACAAGGAGTGTTCATAGTTCACAAGAGACTGAGGTAGATTAGGTAGCCAAGACTTTAGGAACACTTTAGTAGAAGACTCAGGAACTGTAATGTGAAGAAACTGATGTTTAAAAGGAAAATCAGTTTCATTAAAAATGACATTTTTAGAGATATAGACCCTGCCTTTAGGACTAAGACACACACAGCCCTTGTGGAACTGACTTACCCCCAAGAAAACAAAATTGATTGTATGAAATTGAAACTTGTGTGATTGATAAGACCTGATGCATGGAAAGCAGGCACACCCAAATGTTTTCAAGGTTAGGTAATTAGGTTTCTTGTGAAACAAAGCTTCAAAAGGTGAACTGTTTGATAGAACAGGTGTAGGTAACCTATTGATAAGATAGACAGACGTTTGAAAAGCTTGAACCCAAAATCTGTAGGGTAAACTAGCTTGAGACAAGAGAGTCAAACCAGTCTCAACTATGTGCCTGTGTTTACGTTCAGCTCTACCATTCTGAGTTGAAGTGTGAGGGCAGGATTTCCTCACAATAAACCCTTGTTCCTTAGCTATAGTAGATATAGGCAGAAACTCTCCTCCACCATCACACTGAATTGCTTTAATGTTTCTTTCAAACTGTTTTTCAACAAGGCTTTTGAATTGTTTAAACATACTAATCACTTCACTCTTGTGTTTGACAGGGTACAGCCAGGTATACCTGGTGTGGTCATCCACAAAGATCACATAATATTTGTGACCTTGAGTGGAAGCCACAGGAGAGGGACCCCATACATATGTATGTACGAGATCCAAGACACTGCTGGCATGAGACTGAGACAAGGAAGATGGCAATGCATGGGATTTCCCAAACTGACAGGCTTCACAAAAGGTAACTTTTTCTTTCATAACAGAAGCAAGATTACACTGTTTTAGAACTGAATTAAGAACATGTAGGGATGGATGGCCAAGCTTCCTATGCCATCCATCTTTTAGGGAATTAGACAAACAAACATACATGACTTTAGGTAGTAAAGTACTGGAAACTAGAGAGTTGTGTTTGACACTAGTAGAAAGGCCTCCAGTAGCTTGTGACCTAGAAACATCCTTCAACCTGTATAGTCCTCCCTCAGTAGTCCCTTTGAGAAGCACTGTCCATGTTAATTTGTCCTTCACAAGACAAAAACCATGATGAAACTCAATAAAAACATTGTTATGACTGGTAAGTTGGGAAACAGATAGCAGGTTCTTGTTAATCAAGGGTACATATAGAATATTTTTGAGAGAAATAAGAGTATGATTGAGAGATTGCAAACTAGAGTCCCCTATATTATGTATCGGCAGTCTGTGACCATTCCCAACAAGTATACTTTTGTTACCTGTGTACTCTGCCTTCTGAGTTAGCATGTTAGAATTTCCTGTGACATGGTGGCTAGCACCACTGTCAGCATACCAGGCAGAATCACCAGTAGAATCCTGAGTAGCTACATAGGCAGCATGATCACTGTCCCCCTTAGGTTGTTCAGTAGAAGATGACCCCATAACAGATGGATCATCCCTGTAGTAGCACACTGGTGCAGCATGTCCATATCTGTTACAGATCTGACATGTAGGTTTGTTTTGAGAGAAGCGTCCCCCTCTCCCTCTATAGTAATTGTTTCTTCCTCTTGAATAGTTAGATGAGTTGTTCCTTCCTCTGTTGCTCTTATATGAGCCTTTGTACTGACCAGAATAGTTCTTCTGATTCCCATTGTTTCTTTGTGTTTTGTAATCTGTTTTCTGAGTGAGATTTGCTGTAGCTAGACTTAAGTTTGTTAGATTGTTTTGAATGCTTACCAGCTGATCTAGCCTACGCTCAAAAGTGAGTAGACTAGTCTGAAGATCTAGCCACCCCATAGAATCCTTGACAGTTAGACTGACCACAATAGGAGTATATTCTGAGTCCAAACCAGCAAGAACTTGAGTGATTAGGTCATCTATTGATACTCCACAGCCAGCTAAGACTAGATTGTCAGCAATGTTCTTCATTTTGCTTAGATATTCAGTCATAGTCAGGTTACCTTTTCTTGTTCTTTGGAATTCTGACTTGTAGTATGTTATTCTGGCCCTTGTGTGTGAGCCAGAGAGTTTACTAGTTGCATCCCACAGCTCTTTTGAGGTGCTCTCTTCCATCAATTGAGCAGCAACCTCTGTACTCATGGTAGAGTACAACCAGCCAAGGAGAAGCTGATCCTTGGCAGTCCAATCCTCATAATCTGGATTGTCGACAGTATTACCTTCAGAGTCACTGATTAGTTTAGGAGGACAGGGCTTATCCCCTGTAACAAAGCCTCCAAGCTTATTGCCTTTGATGATAGGCAGCACCATAGTCTTCCACAGCAAGTAGTTGCTTCTATCAAGCCTTATCTGACTACTTTTGTTAATTTTTTGCAGGTGTACACTCTTGGTAGCACCAGAGAGATTGCTGGGAAATACAGAGCCAAGAGACTCATTGCTATGGGTAGGAGAATCAGAATTCTCCATTGAAGGCCTACAAGGTGCTCTGGTACCAAGTTAGATTTCAAGAGTATAGAGAGAGAGAGTTTTAGGATTGTATTATTTCCATTAATGAATCAAGTACACTGAATTACATTTTATAGGTAGTTTACTAACAATAAGTTGTTAGTTAGTTAGTAATGTAATTCAGTTATTTACATTCTTGTTACACTTATTAAATCTTGTAACACTTAGACCAATAGACTTAATTTCGTGTGATAAACCTTGGACCAGCAACAAATCCAAAAGGCCACACTCAAAGCTTCTGTTGGGCTTCAACCCTTTCTGTTGGGCTTCAACGCATGATCCGGCCCAACACCAAACCAAGGCCATCTGACCCGAATCGACTTAGGGTTCAGACATGAATCCCTAAGTCCCTTTCCTCTTTCTCTTCTCCACTTTCTCCAGCCTCCTTTCTCTTCTTCTTCTCTTCTTTCTCCACAACCAAAGACTTCATCGAAGCAGCCCTTGAAGCTTCACCATGTCCATGCTTTAAGGGCTTGCTATCTTTCACAATCCAGTCCAACAGGCATCTCGTGTTGTATATTTTTGCGGAAAAGACATACCACTAAAATAGTACTATCTCCGTCTTTTATTAAGTTTGCAAGAGTTTGTGCAAGTTAGAAGACATTGACATTCTGATATTAGACCCTTATTTTACAACAGAAACGCTGACGTTGACGTAGATGTATAATATAGAGGAATGAGAAATTTCCAACTGATTCATAGAAAAACCAGTACTTATTAAATGACAAGATATAAAGAACTTGTCAACTAATACCAGCTCGACTTTAAAATGTTTCAAGCCAGGAATCATTTATCTAGTACTTAAAAATCGAGATTATAAAAAGTACTGGATAAATACTCCACGGAACCTATTTGGTATGGAAAAACTATGTTTGAACGAGCCAGAAAAGCGAGTGTGCTTGATTCCAAATTATTCTCCCATTAGTGAATTCTAAAAATTGGATCACACTAATTATACAGGCTTTTTGTATATTTCTTCAACCAAGTGATTAGGGAGTAGTTTATACTTGTGTTTATTATTCTTTTAACATCGAAAATAACGAACCATAAATTTATACATATATAACAAAGTTGTCTTGTTCGAGTATTCGGGCTTATAATAAGCAGTTGACATGTTCCTATCTCATCCACATTTCGTTGACCTCGAAAAGACAATTCATTCTTAGTATAAAAAATGGGGAAGGGTTCGGGAACGATTCAATTATTTTGTTTTAAAATTGTAATTCATATATTAATTATTTTGTTTGGCTTATCTCGATATACAAGAAAGAACAATCTGATTCCTATGCCAGTATTCAATTTTTGGTTTTATGTCCAAAATCATCATGGTTTCGTTTTTTTTTTTTTAATTTTTGAGATGTCTCTTTTTAGTTGGGATATATACTTATTTATATATCATTGGTTCTTCTAATGTTTAACCAATATGAGATGTGAGATTTTAGTTGCACCCTAACAAATCAACCTCTCGAAAAAAAGTACTATTTTAGTTTTTTCTCAATCGATTTTTATCTGTTCATTTAAATCAGGTTGCATACTACCTGAGCCATAAATGAAATATAGATTTAGCTGCTCAGTCTCATCAAACCACACCGCCTTGTTCCTTTACGTAACTCCAATCAAGTCACCCGCCTTTATACACTACAATTAAGACACACCGCTCAATAAGACACAAACACTCAAATCTGGGTCACACTCGTGATATATAGAGCAGTTCATTCACTTAGAGTGTGGCTGTTGGTTTATATTGTTCGACATCCGATAATTTTACCCATATGGCGTTTTATATGGGCCTTAAGCTCTAATACTATTTTTATTTCCCTTCTTTTAAAAAACCTTCTAGTTCATACATGTATATCTCCTCATCCAAGTCCCTATGAAGATATGCATTATTCAGTTCCTTTCTTTTGCTAGAAAACCAGTCGGGCTCTGTATCTTTTAGAGATTCAAAAACCTGACAAGTTTCTTTATAGCATTTTGGCTCCCGTCCATCGGTCATCAATCGATAGTTCAAGTATCTTGTAATAGGAACATGGGGTGGAGAAGTGATTTTAAAAATAGGAGCTGCTACGGTCAGTTGCAGTGTGTCAGACTATTGTTTATTGCTTTGTCCAAATAACTCTCCTTGTTGAAGGCTTGATCCGATCAACTCAGTTTGTTGGCTATCTAGGACATCATCGACATTTACAAATACTGACTTACTCGGGCCTGACCCATTTCCATCAATTTTATGCCTATCCTTGTACATCACTGTTTTGTTGATGATCACAACTCTGTTTCAGATCATCTTCCTATTTTCCTCATCCTAAATTCGGTAGGAAAACTCGCCTTCGCCATAGCCGACCAAGGTGCATTTGTTTTGGTTTAGGATCATAGTTATTCCTTCTTTGGTAACTGATATAAACGTAAGTCATAAAACCAAAAACTTTTAGATGTAATGGTGTTACATTTTTACCACTCCATACCTCCTCGGGTATTTTATTCTCTAAGGGAACCGATGGACCTTGGTTAAGAAAGTAAGTTGATGTGTTGACTGCTTCTACCAATAACTACTTCGGTAGAGCTCACTAGATACCAATGATTTTGGCTCATCTGTCAATAGCGAGGCGTACGTGACATGGTACTCTCGATCATGATCATGTGCTCATAGAAAAATTTCTTGAATATATTGTCTTATATTCTTAACCATTTTTGGTTCTAAGCTTCTTAATCTTCAGACCTGTCTCATTCTCAACCATAAATTTCCATCTCTTAAAAACATCAAACATTTCAGATTTATGATTTAGAAAGGAAACACATACATTTCGAGAATAATCATCGATAAATCCCATGAAGAAGTGTTTCCTTCCTATAGATAAAATAGTTATTGGCCCCCAAAGATTAGAATGAATAAGATTTGTCCTTTCTTTATTTGAGGTTTTGCCACTTGTTTAAAAACTGACCCTTTTCTATTTTCCAAGGAAGTAATCTTCTCACATATCAACATAAATAAAATGTAGACTTGGTAGTTTCTCATTGGAGTGCATAATTTTCATGCCTTTCTCACTTATCTAGCCAAGTCTCTCGTGCCACATATTTGGATTTTCGTTTCGTGTTGCTATTTCAATTGAACAACGCGCCTTTGTTGTCTTATAAAGAGTACATTTGCGCAAGCAACCATCACTACACCCTTCGAAATATTTCAATTGTCACAATGGAAAATCATAGTGTAGCATTCGCTAACCAATTACGCTATTGAGATTAACTTCTTTCTTAGGTAAATGATATGTCTGACATCTTTCTGTTAGAAATATCTCCACCAACTAACGTGATATTGTCCGCTTTGGGCGATTAGTCCCGCACGGTTTTGCTCTTGGTTCACTCCCAAAAGGCCTCACTTTTGTTGAGATATTTCATTCACTTATATATTGTAAGTACTTGTTCAGTCTAAGCGATGTGGGATAAAGGATCAAGTTTACTCACTCTTAACACTCTCCCTTAAACTTGATCCACGGAATGGCATATACACTCTATGCATTCCGCCTCACTCAATACACCCATTGCATCGCTTAGAACACAAGTTTCAACCTTGCTCTGATACCATGTTAGAAATATCTCCACCAACTAATGTGATATTGTCCGCTTTGGGCGATTATTCCCGCACGGTTTTGCTCTTGGTTCACTCCCAAAAGGCCTCACTTTAGTTGAGATATTTCCTTCACTTACATATTGTAAGTACTTGTTCAGTCTAAGCGATGTGGGATAAATGATCAAGCATGTGGCATGATAAAGGAGCGGCGCAGATTCATCTAAAGATGGAGCGCCTGATAGCTCATCAAGTAGGTGGCTTGATAAAGGAGCGGCGCAGATCCATCTAAAGATGGAGTGCCTGATAGCTCATCAAGCAGGTGGCTTGATCGAGGAGTGGCACAGTGTTATCACACTATTGTAGAGATTGGAGTATTCTTACTTATATACAAAAGCGGAATATACTGACCCTATATTCCCTACAAATGGTATCAGAGCACCAGGCCCAGACGGAACGCGATGTGGTGGGTTGTGATGTGGGTGAAATTCTGCGAACATCATACCATAAGCCAGGAGCCATACTCAAGGTGAATGATCTGCTGGATAGATGGAGCGCCACGGCTCATCAAGCAGGTGGCTTGATAAAGGAGCGGCGCAGAGCAGGTGGCTTGATAAAGGAGCGGCGCACATTCATCTAAAGATGGAGCGCCACGGCTCATCAAGCAGGTGGCTTGATAAAGGAGCGGCGTAGATTCATCTAAAGATGGAGCGCCTGATAGCTCATCAAGCAGGTGGCTTGATAAAGGAGCGGCGCAGATTCATCTAAAGATGGAGCGCCTGATAGCTCATCAAGCAAGTGGCTTGATAAAGGAGCGGCGCAGATTCATCTAAAGATGGAGTGCCTGATAGCTCATCAAGCAGGTGGCTTGATCAAGGAGCGGCACAATGTTATCGAGTAGGCGGATGGAAGTCAATTGAGAGGAGGCTAGAGTGGTACTTTGTTCGAGAGGAGGATTGTTAGGTGCGACCAAAAGTCCCACATCCCACATCGGTTAAACATGGGAAGAAATATCAGTATATAAGTTAAGAATACATCTCTATTAGTGTGAGGCCTTTTGGAAGTGGACCAAAAGCAAAGCCGTGCGGGCCAGTGGGCCCAAAGCGGACAATATCACACTATTGTGGAGATTGGAGTAATCTTACTTATATACAAAAGCGGAATATACTGACCCTATATTCCCTACACTTTCATCTTTAAAAAAATTGATTCAACTTAATCTTCATTACACTTTTACCAAAAATATCAAAAGGTTGATCATCACCAAGATATACATTTCGAAGGTTTCCAGAGACATACCTCTTGAAGATTATTTTCTTCGAAGTAGCATGAAATGATGCTCCACAATCTAATACCCAAGACTTTACCTTGCTCTCCAAAGATTATATCAGCACATCATCTCCTTCTGAAGTGATATTTGCATGTCTTTGTCTTGTGGGCAATTCGTGCTCTCTTACAGTGATGATTTATATAGTGCAATGTCTTCTCACATGTCCAACACTCGATGTTTTTCGACCCATGAGAATTTATGGAATTGGTAGACTTGGATATCTCGTCCCTTGATCTACCTTAGTAATTCAGTTTGTCGCATCCAGTCCTTCTGTTTGAGTTTCTTCCTCTCGAATTTATGTCTAAGACTGAGGTGGTTGATGATTTACCCGACTCTCTTCTTCGAATCTCTTTATTGATCACTATATCAGAGATATTAATCATTTTTAATTTTTTACTTCTTGACTCTCTTCTTCGAATCTCTTCACTGGGAACTATATCACGCATATTAGTAATTTTAAGTTGTTGCTTCTTGATGAGATACTCACAACCGTGACATTCCAACTTTATGGTAGGAAAGATAAGAGTATCTCAATTGATTTAATTGAGATATTGAGCTACTGATTCACCTTTTGAATAACCGCTTCATCAAGTGAACTTTGTTAGATGTTGATGGATTCTCATACATATTGGATATAACCTTCATAAGACCCATCGTGGTTGTTTTCGTTACAATGTGGAACGAAATATTATGGGAAGACGTTGATCAGATGATTCCACTCTAGGTAGATATAGTTTTTAATCTGCATCTTCCAACACCAAAAATCTGCACCATCATTTTTTTTTGAGTCTCATAATTATTTCATTTATAGCAATTGCTTTCACTTAAATATGACCCCTTTAGATCACTACTAAACTCAGTGCTCTGATATCAGCAATTAAGAAAATGCACAAATATCATGTAATAAGATTAGTTAAAGAAAATAAACAATAATAAAACAAACACAAATTATTAACAGAGTTTAACAAATTATGCCTACGTCTTCAGACCTATTACAGATTGTTTTTATTACAAAAGACTTTGATAGTCTGTATTTCGATATACTCCCACAATTTAGTTATGGGTTTTATAGAAACTTCAATACATAAACAGTTGCAATAGTTATTGAGTTTGATTAATAAGCCATTGATGACTTACTAAATAACTTCACTGGTCTCTCATAATCAAACATCTTGAGGTCTCTTGGCTAAACATCTCCCACTTGAAGACTGGTTTCAACCTGTCTTCATACCTTGATCTATACAACAAATATTTCTTGTCTTATTAATCTTTCACACCAACTGAAGCTGAACAAAAATTCGTTTTTTCAATAGCTATTGTCTTTGTCAAAATAATTTGGATTCTTGCTTTCTTGGATATTTTCAAGTATTACCACCGCATCTTCCAATAAAGATCTGATGAAATGATAACACATACCAATATACTTGGCTCTCAAATGAGATGTTGAATTATTCACCAAATGAATTGCACTTTGACAATGACTATTCATAATGTTATTCTTTTATTTGAATCCAAACTCGGTTAGAAGAGCTTGAAGTCATATAATATCTTTATTGGCGTCTATTATTGCTATATACTCAACCTTTATAGTGGATATAGTCACAATATTCTGTAACTTTGACATCCAACTAGAAGTCGTAGTTCCAACGATAAATTATAATCGGTGGTGCCTTTCTGGTGATCAGCTTCATCTTTAAAAACTGCATATACGTAGTATTTTACCTTTAAATTATGTTTACCAAAGTACAAACACTTTTTTTGTGCCTCGTAAGTGCTTCAAAATCCACTTTACTGCTACGCGATGAGTTTTCTTGGGCTTGGCATAAACCTTCTCACAACTCCCACTACATGACAAATGCCTGGTCTCGTACAGACTATTGCATAGATATAACTCCTAATAAGTGAGGTGTAAGGAACCTTAGCTCTGAAGTGTTTATCTTCCTCCATTGGAGGAGATTAATCCTTGAATAAAAAAAAAGTGACATGCTAATAGTTTATTAAATGGCTTAGCATCACTAATTTTAAATGTCTACAAAACACAATTGATATACTATGATTGAGATAACTACCAAACTCTTTAATGCTTATCTCTTCTGATTTTCATTCGAAAAATCTTCTTTGTTGGACCCAAGTCATTCATGTCAAATTATTTTTACAATTGTTACTTAAATATTCCAATATAATTTATATTTGAACATACTACTAACATATCATCAACATAGAGTAGCAACATGATATAATTAGCTTACATATTTTGAAATAGAAACAATGGTTAGCATTGCACTTCTGGAAACTCTCATTTTGCATATAACCGTCATATTTCTTGTATCACTGTCTCGTGGCTTGTATTAGACAATACAAACTTTTATTTATAAGGCAAAGCTATAAAATGTAATAAGTAATCATATAGAGAATACAAAGCTTCCATAATACAAACTCTCTCAAATTCTTCTTTTAAAGTTGGTATCAAATACTTTTTCCTTTATTTTTTATGAAAATAACCAATAATTTACCAATGTTCAGCACTAACAGTGCATCCTCTGAGAGGTCTCCGATGGAGCAAACTTTATGTAACCTGACAAACAAAATTCCAGCTCAAAGTCATATGAATAATGTCAATAGCATCAAATTAGATTGTTATAAAAATAATTACAGAACACTATGGTTCATCCGACCATTAAAGGCCATATGCTGAGAGGATTTATTAGTGAATACAAGTTATGTCCTCCACCTTTAATCTACCAAATAAATGGTGAATCTATCAAGAAAGTTATTAATCTTAAGTATGACTACTAGATAGCCACAAATCAATTACTTCTAGGATGGTTAATGAAATGATGAAATTCAAAAAACCTATATGATGCATCAACCAAGCTTACTAGCTCCAAACCCAGATCAAATATTACTTTATTTAAGTGAGATTTCCATATGACTAAAAAACAATCTCAATCTATGGGGGAGTACTTGAATAAGATGAAGAACATATTTGATAACTTGGCATTGGCAGTTAGTTTTATAAAACTGGATGATTTGGTAACTTAATTTCTTGATGTATTGGACTCTGATTACAACCCTATTGTTGTTAGCTTAGTTTATAATGTATTCATAAACCGGTTGGATCTTAAAGCTACCCTCTTAACATTTGAGAGTAAACTTGACGAATTAAATTGTTTGCAAACACTACTACTAATCTTAGTCTTTCTTTAGCTAATATTATGTCTAACAAGCCATAACCTAGAGGTCATAATATTAACTAAAAAGGCTAAACAAAAGATATACCTAGAGGCTCAAGTAAAGATTAAAAAGGTGGATAAAGTATTCAAGACAACTATAGAGGGAGAGGTTATAGAGAAATATGAGGAAGGTACAATAACAACAACAAACCTAATTTCCAAATATGTGAGAGATTTGGATGTAATCTTATTATAAGGATGATTCTAATTATATGGGTTATGCTTCAATTTATAACTCAAATACCGAAAGTAATCAGGGATTCTACATGATGACTTAAGATAAAAGAAATGAAACCGTGTGGTATACATATAGTAAGACAACTCTTAATAAGATCGAAAATCATAACCTAATTACTTAGAGACATGAATATAATGGTAAAGTTGTTGTCACAATATGTAATTGTAATATCTTTCAATTATCAAAACAAGTTACTATAACATTCTTAGATGTAAAACAAATGCATCACGTTAAATAAAATTATGCATGTACCAAGAATCATAAATAATCTACTATATGCTTCCTATCTTACTTCTTAGAATCTTCTTTTTTAGAATTTAATGGTTATGTTTGTTTTCTGATGAAAAGAAAACATGGTTCACCTTATTAGCTCAATCAAAATTACCTTATAATTACTCGTATGAGGCATTCTATATAGTATTAATTTTACTTACAAGTTACTTACTATTGTTTTAAATCATCTAACATCATTTGAAAAAATTTATCACAAAAAACAAAAATTCAAATTTCATTATGTTAAGTGTGTCTTCCTAGGATATTTTGATATTCATAAGGGTTATAAATGCTAAAGTTCTAATATGAAGTTATACATTTTTATAAGTGTAATTTTTAATGAGTATGAGTTTCCTCGCTATACATGTCTCATATACACTAAATGTTATGAGTTTATTATTCATATTTATACTAATTTTTGGCTATCTACCTTCTCAATGTTTATAATGTTATATCTTATATATATCACATATCTTAATAATGACGAGGTAATAACTTGTTAAATCTTAACGAAAGAATGATTAAGGTGCACATAATAAATGTCAAATAGAATACGAGATTATATATATGAGAGGAGGATCATATGAGAAAAATCAAGTATGACATATCAGAAGAAAGAATAAATAAGAGACGAATGTCATAAGAAAAAAACAATCATGACAAGGTGTAAAATGAGCTAAATAAATCTAGTCGAAGGTCATAAAGAGATAAAATATGGAAGTTATATAAAGATATGAGACGAGTGTCATAAAGAGATACAAAATTTATAAAGAGATACAAGATAAAAGTTATAAAAAAACGAAACAAATGTCATAATGAAATATGAGACAAGGGTTATAAAGAAATACGAAACAAATGGATAAACAAAAGTTATCAAACGGTTATAAACCAATCACACATGTCATCATGTAATAGGTTACTAAGAATGATTATTAGACAATTAAACTGGATGACACGTGAAACCTTGTAACTTGCAGAATATTTATTGTAAACTCTATAAATAAAGACCATAATTTACATTAGAAGATTAATAACATTCTAATAGAAAAAAGATATTTACTCAAAGCAAATTATTTCTCGAAATTCATTCATCACTTTGGCATTGTATTTGAGAAGAAAACCCTTTTATTAAATTTGGCATCTTTTGTGGGAAACTTTTCTTTTCAAATAATGCAAGTTCTAATATTTACAAATGGTTATGACGCATTTGAGAATCGAAAAAGAGACTTTGAGAATGAATTTGATTTGTAGTACTCCGATTGTCAGTCCGAGAATCATAACCCCAGACTTGCTACATTGTAGTACTAATTCGGTCAAAGTTAGCTGGTAGCCTTGGTAGCTAGTGCATGAATATAACGGGTCGAGAATAAAGTATTCCAACTATCACGGTAGCATATCAAAATTAACTCATTTGTGTGGCATGATGGAGTTATGCAGGTTCAATATGGTATGACTAGCGCAGCAGCGTATGTGCACTACTAAGTTTCACTTCTGTAAGGAGAAATATACATCGATGAACTGAGACATAAATTGTTTCTATTCGATAAAAATATGTAAAAAACAAAGAAAATAAAAGAAAACAACCAGGTGAGATCTTGAGGTAAGTCATACGAATAAAATAAGAAAACCATAGTACAAACATAAAGTTAAAGATGAAAATTGTTGAATATGAACAAAAACATAATGTTCAAAATAAATAAAGGGGAAAAAGTTACAGAATACAATAAAGACAGATCTAAAAATGGTTGTTTGATCGGAGAATCCTTGAAGAAAATCTCCCTAAAAAATTTGATTAGTTCATAATGGATACTTAAGATGCTTCAAAGGATCTTGAGCATCAATTGAAACAGTTTAAAGAAGATAATTATGGGTTTCAATGAGGTTGTGGTTGATGTCCTACTTTGCTGAGATTTTTCAATGAAGTTCAAGGGAAATGGTCTAACATGGTATAAATTTCTCCCTAAAGGAATGATTCATAACTTTAAAGATATTTAGAGTGCCTTTCGTAATTGGTTTGTCGAGCACAGAGTAATCAAGACGGAACGTAACTGCATCATGAACACGTATAAGAAAAATGAAGATTTATTGAAGAGATATGTTCAGAGATTCATGTAAGAAATAAATTGTCGGATATGGTGTAAGGAAGACATGAATGTGGCGTCTTTCAAAAGAAAGCTCATTTTGGGCGATCAAGTGTATGAAGACGTGGTCAAGTTTCCTATTTAATCCATAAAAGATATTTTAGAAAGGTCAGACCAATTTACAAGATTTGAAGAGTCAAAGAGATTTTAACTAGACATTATGCACCATTATCAAAGTTCATTTGTAAAGCCTCACACCAGACTCATAATTTCTTTGAAGTTCTGAAAGGAGAAAATAAATTCAGTCGGAACGAATAAT
Source organism: Limnanthes douglasii subsp. nivea (assembly GCA_036936605.1). Taxonomy (NCBI): domain Eukaryota; kingdom Viridiplantae; phylum Streptophyta; class Magnoliopsida; order Brassicales; family Limnanthaceae; genus Limnanthes; species Limnanthes douglasii. The sequence continues at coordinate 78,971,806 of JAUPFV010000002.1, read as the reverse complement.
GTAATGAGGATTTTTTAGCGTTAAAGTGATATTTAACTTTCACGAAAATTCTTTCAATTCCTATAAACGGGGAAACTTTATATCCGTATTAATCTATATTAAAAAACATTCAAGTGTTGTTTTGATACGAGAAGATGAACGAGTTCAAAGAAAAAATTATTATCTAAGTAAAGTTTGACTGAGCTTGAGAAAATATATTTGAATTTAGAAAAATTGGCTTTGCGTTTTTTGGTAGTTGAACAAAAGGCGAGACCTTACTTCTAGAGTTACAACATCATTTTAAAAATTTATTTTCCTCTGAGGAGTTTATTGTAAAATTCACATATATTTAGAATAGTTATACGATGGTCTATAAGGTTGAGAGAATATAACATATTATATGAACCTCATACTACTATTAAAGCTCAATTAGTTTTGGACTACATAAATGAATTTATTGGAGAAATGATTAATAATGAAGAGGATAAGCACTCGAACATATGAAAAGATCTTAAGTAGGTTGTTGTGGTTGACGATGCTTCATGATTAAGTAGGTAAGGAGGTAAAATTATCTCGAGAATTTCTTTTTGGATGAAAGTAGGCAGTCAGTAATGTCAATTAAGATAGATGAGTATTGAAGAAATAATATTTGTTATTTTCAAAAGATCAAGTACTCTCATATCTAAAAATTGAGGCTCGAGGATTGAAAATACAAGCAACCAAATATACAATTTTTTATGGCGTATCATATAGAATTAACGCTATGTGATCAAAGTTACGGTGTCTGAACATAAATGAATCACTATTTATTCTTCAGGATTTGCATGAAAGAACTAATGGGGCCCATTATGGACATACACGTTTGATTAAATGTTTCCTCATTACGGGGTTTTATTACCCAAATTTAGTTGTATATGTTTAGGAAATGCTACAAGGATATGATATTGGTAAAAAATGTGCCAACACTAGTCATTTTCTAAGTGAACCAATGAATGTAGTCTAAGTGCATTGTCTTTTTTATAAATGGGGGACCGATTTTGTGGTGCTCTATCAATGACTATATTAAAAAGACAGTTCATTGTGTAGTGGTTGTTGACTATTTTACCAAGTGGGTCGGAGCGAAATATTTATGCAAGACAAGGGCTCGTGCAATATGTGGTTTTTTTAAAAATTCATATTATATCAAGATATGGGGTTCTAAGAACCTTAATGACAGATATTGGGCTTCGGTTTTAGAATGATATGATAATATCAAAGGGGCTAATAGAAAATGACCATATAAATTTTCAAAAGTATTATGGAAATATATGACGACCCCTTGGACTGCTATAGGATAAACACCATTTGTTTTAGTATACACGATGAATGTGTAATTCCACCGGAGACAATAATTTATAATTATATAACATAATACTATTCATAAAATGCTAACGGTGAAGAAAGAAAAATTAATATTCATCTGGTTGAGAGTAAAGTATTATAAGATCCTAATAAAAATAATGTTTGGTTCGAAGTCGAAGCCTACGTTTTAAAAGGTCATAATGTGATTTATTGAATGGAAGATATGGATTTGAATGTTCTGAAACAGTTTAAGAATATTCAAAAAATATATTTATAAACAGAATTCATAGCACGACTTTGCACTATTTATCCTTCTAGTGGCACAAAAGAACCTTTTAATGAGGCAAATTGTAAAACAATTTGATAATGAAAAATATTTTCATATGGAAGAAGACGTTATTCGAAAAGAGAACCAGATGATAAACATGCATAATTAAATTATAAAAAATTAAAAGGAGAAATTACGAAAAAAACTCACGGTTATGTCAAAGTATAACAAATAGTTAATAAAGCAAACTTGATGGTAAAAAATCATAAGGATATGGAATTGGTCGTATAAAACCATGACTAATATACCAAAGTCGCAAAACTGATTAATAACCCAAGTCATAAGGTTGAAAAATCATGAGATTATACAATTCGCGGTACAAAACCTTATTATTATGTCAAAGTTGTGAAAATGGTTAATAAGCCAAGCGTAAGGTTATTTTATTAAACCATAATGTTACTCAGTTGGTCATATTGTAACATGGCTTAAATCTCAAATATATATACAGATCCCACGACGAGAAAAAAGTAAACATATTTATTATAAAAAATATATATGTTGAGTACAAACAAGAATAAAGAGTCCTTCTTGGTTTAGATGGAATTTCAAAATACGACATGCAAATAAATCTCCAAATTATATTAAGATATTTTAGTTAGAGTTACATAGCCATCTCCTTAACGTTTTTTTTAGTAACTTGTTTAGGTTGAGGGGTTTCTTTGGTAGCCACTTCGTCAGCTTTTTCTTCATTCTACTTTTTCGTTATTAGCGGAAGAAGATTTATTAATGATTTCCTCGTCAAATTTTTTTCTCAATTAAAAAACAAAGGCGGATTTTCTTTGATAGTTGAATTATCCTCTCTAGATTCGTCTGTAAATATAAAAGTTTTACATTTTCTAAATAAATGCTAAAATTTTCTTTCCAAATATCTAAGATGATATATTTTATTTTTGTGACTAAATTTTTAGTGGCATCCATAATCATATCTTCTTTTTCTTTAGCAGTATTTACAACTTCGAAATTTAACATTTTCTAAATTTATTTTTTTCATTCTTTGATTTTGGATTTATCAAAGTTATCAAGATCTTTTTCAAGTATTTTAATCTCAAAATTCATATTTTTGTTTTGAGTAGTGAATGTGGTGTTTTTTTTTGTAATTAAAGCTGCATTTGAGTAGTAATTGGTATTTTGGATAGACAAAATGTTTCTTTCAACATGTATAAAACGAATAAAATTATTAGCTTCAAGTTTTTTGTCCTTCATCTTCTCATTAACGTATTTTAAAGATGAAAATCATTGCTTAAATTTTATAGATTGTCTCTCACGAAATAGAGAAGGTGTTGCTTTTATAGAAGAATGACCTAACATTTTTGCCGATGTCTTTGTTAGAAGGGTTTATAATAGCTGCAATTTTTTATTTATCTTTGTTAGGAATCATGAGATTCAGTTTATACTTTTTATTTGGTGGCTTGTTTATTAGAAGAAGTAAAGAAGCCTCTTTTTTCGTTTTAGGATTAACCATAACCTTGTTAGAAGGTACTTCGTCGAAAGCTTTAGCAGCGACATGGATCTCTTTAGAAATTTTGGTTGTTTTTATTCGTGGTTTTTTCTACAAGAAATTATTTTGTTATAAGATGGTCGTCTTGAGAATTTTCGAGATAATTGTTTTGGTGAGAAAATATTACAATATGAACAAAAGTTTTGAGAGATGCATGTTCAACATCATCAATATTCTTAGTTGATTTATTTTTGAGAAAAAATCATTTCGATCCCATGATCATTCTTTTATCTTGGATTTGTTCAAATATTAGATATTGGTCATTTTTCTCAGGTTGCAATGAAAGTAAAGTTACTATCATAATTCATATTAAGCTTTTTGATAAGCCAAAGACCATATAGTAGAAAATTATTGGCCGTAGAAAGATATTTACAGTGAGTGTTCTAAATTGGGTAACAAGAAGAAAATAATTTTGCTAAAGGTTTATCTTTACGATAAAATATTTTGAAGCATTTGTGAAACAATCAACAAGACCAGAAGCAAGTTAGAAATATAATAATAAAAAATAAAAATGAAGTAAAGTTAAGCAAAATCTATCTTACGTGTTCACATACATATTATTTTGATCGACCAAATTCGATAGAGGAGTCAGACTCCCATTTACCGGTGATATAGATAAAACCTATTTTCTAAATATGGTTAGAAGTCAAACAAATTAATAATTTGGTTTGAATATTTGATAGATAAGTAGTAAAAGAGACTATCCTCAATTTTTTGAATTTAAATGTTTGGGAGGAGATATGGACGACATATATGTATGTTCAACAAATTTAAACTTCAAAATATATTGAGAAACGTAATCCACCCGTTAGTAGATAATTGAGTGGGATCCGTACAAATATATTTGAAAACTTCATTGATAAAAGAATGAACCATTAATCAAAATCACCAATTATAGGAATATGAGTAGCTACATAATCAAGAAAACCATATAAATATCTGAAATATTTGCGTTCATCGTTGGTTATTTATTTATAAGTTTTTGATAGAGTACAAAAAAAATTCATTAAAAAATTATGGTGTTTCTAATTCATTCATCGGTCTATAAAGTTTTCCCCTATTGTTTTTGATTCAAATGGTCTAGAGGAATGCAAACTGAATACAAAACATTTCAAAACAACCAATCATAGACGCTTTCACCCTGATGATCTATTATAAATAGTGGGTTATAAGTTGGTTTATAGAGTCACCTTTAATCAAGATGGCTCTCTTTATATGTATACACAAAAATTAATGGCTAAAAGATTTCATTAATAGTTTTTATAAAACTTTTTTCATTATGGTTAATGCTTCTAAAACGTTGTTTCAAAATAGTTGGATCTTAGTTGGACATTAATAATATTTTTCTAAATGAATTTCCAATTGAGATTTTTATATGGATCAACATGAATTGGTTCAAGACTCTTAGAAACCTAAATATGTTTGTAAGCTTTATAAAGGTTGTTATGGTCTAAATCAAGATCTTAAGGCATGGTATGAAAGACTAAGTGATACAGTAGTGAGCTAAAGTTTTCATAACTCAAGAGCTGGTGATTCAATGTTTATATATGCTTCGAAGGGTGTTATCCTAATTATTTCGATCTATGCTGATTATATAATTGTGATAAAAAATACCCACCTTGTCTCAACAAATTCATACACAAACTAAACATGGTGTTTGATCTTAAGGGTGTTAGCCTTCTTAGAATGACATATTATACTCTATTACTTGGCCTTGGATCATAGCAATCAAATTAAAATTTGTTGGTACCAATCATGAAGCTTTGTAGAAAGTAATGTGGTTTGAAATAAGATTATCTTATATATGTGGAGCAAAAGTTATTCAATTACTATCGTCTTTCAAATTCGTAATTTGGTACTCTCAACGAACTTTTGAAATAAAGCAGATGATGAGGATATATGTGAAAGATTTGAATGAGATAGAAAAATATTTTAAAAAAGTTATATATCAACAAGTTCCACGGTTAGAAACTGCAATAGCAAACATCTTAGGAAAATTCAACTTTGGGTAATATTTCGAATCAAAGAGGTGTTATATATTGAATATGATAATAATTTATGTATAACGTATCTAATTTTCTTAAACAATAAAATGGTATCGTCATAAAAAGCACAAGTTCGAACCATGCGATTGCGGGTAGTCTATATAAAAAATGTTTGAATCGTTCGTAAGATGTCTTGGAAAAAATGAAGGTTTGTGAATTTAAAGAGATTTACATGAGGGAATTGTAAGTACACATTATGGATTTAGAGGATTAATACAACATTTTTTGTTGGATATTACTCCTTGATATTTGCTGTTGATACTAAAAGATGGTTCAAAATTTTAATTCATGTAAATGATTCGTTAATACAAGTCACATACCTAAGTGACGTGATGGGTTCAAATCCTTCTCCATGTAATTTTGATAAATGTACAATCGATTTAGTATGACCAGATAAATAACGATGGGGAGAATGAAGTTTTTTATTATTATAGACGTCGATTACTAGCCCTAATCAATACCTGTATATTCTTCAGAGAAATCCAATTCAATTTTGACCTTTTTCTGTTTCCTCCTCGAACCCTTCGTCATTATTGAATCGCGTTTGCCACAAATTAGGGCTAGCAACAGGGTGTGGAGACTGAGATTAAGAAAGAAGATTTAGGGTTTTTGTTTCGATTTGGGTATAGATTTAGGGTTTGTGTTTTGATTTAGGGTTTGTGTTTTGATTTAGGGATTTGCTGTAGAACTATGGAGAGGGAAGAAGTCGAGGGATGGAATTCGAAAAGACTGAAGTGTGTTCAGGGTTGCATAGAATCTAGGTTAGATTTTGTTTAATTATTATAATAAATTAAATTAAATCAATTAAAACATAAAATGTATGTAACGCACCAATTGATAAAATTGTAATTGATTTTTGGGCAAAATATTACACGTAGGATAATAATGCCACATGGATAATCAGATTTAATTTTTAAAGCCAAGGTGGAAATTGAAGGGGTAGTTGGGTCCTTTAATGTCGCGGACTACGTTTAGGGTTTGACCTAAAGTCGAGGGACTACTAGTGACACAAAAAACTGAGGAGTATGGGGACAGGTGGCAGCATCTGGTGGATCAGAGGATCCTCTGGACTAACTTTATCCAAACGCGATAGTCCAGGGACTGCCAACGGACATTTGAAAGTCCAGGGACTATCTGCCACCAAACGCGATAGTCGAGGGACGAATCACTGTTCAAAGCCTCATAAGGTTTATAATTTTTAAAAGTTTAATATTTTTATTCATACTGAAATTTCACGGGTATTATTAACGGATAATTTTCATCAATATCAAAATGACAGTGTAATAACCATTTATAGAAAGTATGGTATAAAGCAAAAAAAATTACACAATAATATCTGCAGACAAACATAAAATTAGCGGTTACAAACAAATATGAGTTAAAGAGGAAGCTTGAATTGGTCACATGAAAATAGCCTGATTTTCTTAATGGGGTTTTGTGGGTATTTTGACCAACTCTTATCGTGATTCATAATCATTGAGTTCAATATTATTTATCAAGATATAATGATAAGATAAAATAAATGTGCATCAATTCGGTAGAGAAATATCGGGATCGAGCACATGTTAGAGACAAACATTATTAGAGTTTAATGCAAAATCTATATAACCCAATGTTGAAGGTGATTAACTTTTAGGAGGGTGCTTTGGGGTTAACAAAATTATTTCTGGAATAAAAGACAAAAATATTTAAAAGTTGGTTCCTAATTAAGATGGATCTTTCAAGTTATTATCTAAGGGATATAAAAATACTTACACTAATGATTGTGGATGGTAATCCACTAAAAGATCCAAGTAATCTTGATCATTTGAAATTGAATAGCAATGAAATAATAAATTTTATCCGGTGTACTATTTTCGTATTTGCTGGCACGATTGTTTTTAATAAAACACGATAATGACAATTATCAACTAAAAATTTCGTAACATTTAAAACAACAAGGCTAAAAATTGAAATTTAAAAAATAATAAATTAGCAAAATATCTTAAAGAAATAACATGTAAATTTTCATAATCAAAGTAATAATTAGGTGAGTATTTTATCTCACGGTTATATATGTGATAATATTTGTCCAAAAGGAATGTAATGATAATTTATTCCGAAAATACCAAACTACTCACTCTTTTCTAAGAGAGTGACGATGATATTAGTTTCTACAATAACAGAAATAGTAACTTTCTTTAAGATGATACCAGACTACGTTCAATAATCAACCAGTGGAAAAAACTACATGATTTAGATAATTACAATTATATTTATATATTAATACAAAAGGACATGGCTATAAGTGTAATCCACCTAATAAAGTGTAAGAAGCTAGAAACTCAATTAATGCAAGCATGACTATACACTAAGCCCCTCAAATAAAGTGTAGGAAGTCACGTTATAAATACCGTAAAGACAACGATGTAAAGGTTTTAATTGCAAGTCCATCGTTTTTAAAATATTAAGAGACCACATAACCGATTAATACTCACGGCTATAAACAAAACTTGTTTGTAAAGCGTAAAAATGCGACATTAAAAGGGTCGTAAAGTTCATGTTATGAAATCCTTAGGTAAAAAAAGAGCTATATTCTAGAGATAGAATAGAGTCATATGATAAAATATGAAAGATAACTGGAAGTGTAACAACATAACATGGTTTCCATATCTTCCTCCGACAAATTTGTAAAAGAAACGTTACAAACATGTAATATATTTTGAAAAGTGTGTTCAACTAAAAAAATATTAAAGTCACTAAAGGTGAGAGATGGTGTGAAGAATAAACTTCATCCCATAGAGGACCCCCAATTCCACATTGCTAACAAGGACCATAAAAGAGTGTATATAAGTGTGAGCCCACCTCAACTAGTATGAGGCCGTTTGGGAGTACACCCAAAAGCAAACCCATGCGCGCCTACGAGCGCAAAGTGGACAATATCTTGCTAGTCCGTGAGGTCGATCACACGCTCACACATCAATTCTAACAGATGGTAACAAGAAGCAAGTAATATTGTTAAGATGAGTTGTAATATAAAGTAATTGATTTCAAGAGTCAGAATAAGTTAAACGTAAACAGGATTCTATCCAGTAAAAGTTCCAAATATAAATAATATCACACACAAAATACGTTATCAAAATGTTTAATATAGCCTCTATGAAAAAGAATAAAATATTTTTTATACTTTATCTTTAGCTCGTTAATTATCTTCAGCAGACACGAGTGAAGTTTTGTATGCTTCATCACCTAATTTATTTTTACTATGAGAAGTATCATCTTCCGAGGAAATATAGTTAGTGTGAGAATTACAGCAGTAAACTTTGACCGGTGTTTTTTAGGAACGTATTTGATGTATGAACCATGATTAATTTCAGAGTTCTGATGAATTAGACTAACAACAACCTTTTTTTATGTCATTTTACAATAATCTGAGGTTTCATGATTATTTCATTAAGCATCCTCATTTTTTAGTTCTATAACTATTTCAATATTGATTTCGTCTTATCTTATAGTAGTTTCAATTCTTATGTAAACTTTTGAATTTTTTTTTTCAGTTTTTGAAACATACTTTCAAACCTATCAATCAATTACGGTATGTTAGGATTTATCATCAATTTAAAACTTTGTTTTGGTATTCTTCCAAAGATCGAAATTTTCGTGAATCTTAAATATTATGTTTCAAAGCTAATGTCCTTTTTAAAAATTCAATATATTGGATTGAATTCTTGTTCAAGATGTTGATATCAGCGGGTAATAGGTTTCCGCCCGCCATGATTAATAACTCGAAGTATCTATATAGAAAAAGACAAAATAATGTGACTAGTAAGTTATGTAAAGATATTTGTTGATAAATATATGTTGATAAAAGATCAAACTCTAAAGCAATATCCATTTGACATTGGAGAAGTTCAGAAGTGGATAGAAAGAACAAATATGATCTAAGGAAATGTTTTAAGGAGTACTCAGTAATAAAATTTGGATCCAAGTTTGTCGACGATCCTACAAATGTGATAAGAGATTGCATCGTCTCAATATTAACGTTAAAAAGAAGAGTTTATTTATGTTTATTTATTGAATCGCGAAGATCACCTTTGAAAATTAGAGGGATATATTATTTCAAAAAAAGTTGCAATGATGGTAGGAGTACATGTTTTCATAATATATGTTTCTCGATATGTTTTCCACTTTTGGTAGTACGAATATCATCATTGGAAACCTAAAACGTTTTTGGATGATTTTTCTTTAGTAATGGAAAGTTATGTATCTGAGTTGGGATCATCGCGATGATGAGCATTTATGAAGTTAGCCGAATTAGTTTGTTATATTGGAGCGTTGGTAGGGGTATCAATTATTTTTTAGTATTTGTTGATATCAATTATTTCCAGCGGCCAGAATCAAGAGAAATAAAATCTATCCGGTAAATAGATTGTGGTATTGGTTTGTCCCAATGAGGTAAGGGTTTACTAAAATTTTGGTAAGGATGTCACCGCACCAAGAAGTGGGTGCACGAGTTAGTCATCCGTGAATGGATGAACGAGTTATCCATTTTAGAGTGGATGCAGGAGTTATCCATTTGAGAGTGGATACACGAGTTAGCCATCCGAGAGTAAATGCACGAATTAGTCATCCATGATTGGATGCATGAGATAGCCATCCGTGATTGGATGAACGAGTTACTTATCTATTTGCATGAGTTAGTCATTCATGATTGGATACAGAAACAAGCTGTTAGAATATATAGCTGATGGAGCAACTAGGAGACACACTTTTGCAAGGATAAAAAAAACTTAGTGTTAGAATATTCAGTGTATTAAGTTTTCTTGTATAGGCCTTTAAGTTCTCTATATATTGAGAGCCTTACTTGGGTTTGCAAATAATAATAAAAAAAGATTCTCTAATAAACATAAAACCCTAGCGGCTACTTCTCTCTTTGTTTTTAACAAAGACAACAACTGAGATGCTACGTAGAACATGTGCATGTTAACATGGTATCAGAGCACGTGTGATTCTGGGAATTCTGAACATCCTCAACAAAGATGGCTGGCAATGAAGTCGTGGTCAGTCAAATCCCTGATGACTTAACAATGCAGATTGCTGCCATTCTGAGAAATGGTCTCGGAACACAACAACAAACAACTAACCCCGAAAATTTATCCCTATGGATTTAACTCGGTGGTGACAACTATGCCCTATGGGCAAACCTGATGAAGAAAGCCATTGGCGGAAGGGGGAGAAGTTCTCACATTACAGGGGAGCCGACACCTCCATCCAAAATTGACAAAACATATACAAGGTGGGAACAAGATGATCAATGTGTTTTCACATGGATTATCCAGAATCTTGAATCCAGCTTGGTGAATAATGTTTCGCAATATCCCACTGCAAAAGCCCTCTGGGATGGGTTAGCCACCATATATAGTTCTGGTAGAGATTCGTTACAGGTGTTTGACCTGCATAAGAGGGCTAATTCATTAAGGCAAGGGTCTGATACACTTGAAGACTTGTGGAACAAACTGTAGAACATCTGGATGTCTATAGATAGGCGAGATCCGAACCCTATGAAAGACCCAAAAGACATTCAGATCTACAATAAGAAGACTCAAGAACAAAGACTCTATCAATTGCTAATGGCAGTTAATGACAAGCTGGAACCAGTCAAGAGAGATATCTTGAAAAAGGATCCTCTTCCTTCCGTGGAAACAGCATATGCTACAATACGAAGGGAAGTGGCTAGGCTTAATATACTAAAATCAAGTTCTACTGATAGTGACTCCATTGAAATTGGTATGGGTTTGGCTGCTAACAATTCTGCACAGAGGTTTAAATTCTGATCCAAAGAGAAAGAATATCTGACTCATTGTGGGATGAAGAAACACACTAAAGAGACATGTTTCCAGCTGGTTGGCTATCATGAATGGTGGGAGGACGGTCATAAGGAGAAAAATAACCAGCGTTTCAGATCTAATGTCAAACGGGCTTCGTATACAAGTGACTGTGAAGATCCGACTAAAAATAAGCAAGGAAGTGGTACTGGTTTTGGAGGAATGGCGGTGAACTCCTATGAAAAACTAAGACGTAAAGGGTTTGAGAAATCAATGAATTGGATCTTTGGTTGCGGGGCTACGGACACCATGTCTTATGATCCTAAAGACTTCCATGACATGTTATCTCCAAAGAAATCCCATATTGACACTGCTAGTGGAGAAATTTGTGAAGTCAAAGGGGGAGGTTCAATTATTTTTTCGGAAAAAATAGAAATTAAAAATTGCCTCTACATTCCTTCACTATCCTTAAAGTTATTATGTGTTAGTCAAGTGACAAAACAACTCAACTGTGTGGTTTTTATGTATCCATTTTTTTGCATTTCACATGACATTATTCAGAAAAAAGGCTCAAATGCATAATTTTTTCAAAACAAATGGTCTTATCCATCAAACCACTTGTCCAAACACACCTCGACAAAACGGTACTTCAGAACGAAAAAATCGTACTTTACTTGAAAAAGCTCGTGCTATTATGATTGAATCTAGAGTTCCTCATTCTCTTTGGCCAGAAGCTCTTGCTACAGCTACGTATCTTGCAAATCGTCTACCAACCCGATGTCTAGGAAATAAAACTCCATTACAAGTGCTTGCCACCCAAGTTACAATTCCATCTGTTATGACCTTACCACCTCGTGTCTTTGGTTGTTCGGTGTTTGTTCATATCCCTAAAACTAGTCAAAACAAACTTAATCCTTGTGCTGAAAAGTGTGTATTCGTTGGATACGGTGTTCATCAAATGGGATATCAGTGTTACAATCCGGTTACTTGTCGAATCCATGTCACCATGGACTGTGACTTCTTAGAATCCGATTATTTTTTTGACCACCAATCTCGTGCTCAGGGGGAGAAAGTAAGTGAATCACTCGACTGGTTGCTATATGAAAGTTACTTTGAGGATGTGCCGACAGAGTCGGTAGATGGCGCCACCGAACATGCCTCTCCTAATATAAAGGAGACTGACGAGGCAGTTCTTACCACCAATGATTCTCCCGAAGATAATATCCAACAAAGTATAAATGACATGGATACTACCAGCGAATTAGCCGAAGAAAATGTTCATCATGAGGTAAACAATTTACAATGTGATAATTCATAAAATGCTATTGACCATGACATTTCAGGAAGTTCATTTGTTGAAACTCAAACTCCGGTTCTTCCCCCAAGAAAAACGTAGAGGGGTTCCTTCTCACCGGTATTCACCGGAACACGTTCCTCGTGCGTCTACATATCCGGTAAAAACGGACAGGAAAGGAATTACAAAGATTGCAAAGGCGTTTTCAGCTACTATTCTCTCTGAACAAATCCCTAAAAAAGCTCAAGAAGCTAAGAAGATGACTGAATGACATGAGGTAATGAATACTGAAATGGAAGCTCTAAAAAGAAATTGTACATGGGAGAATTGTGTGTTACCACAAGGGAAGAAAGCAGTCCGGTGTAGATAGGTGTTTAATATAAAATATAAATCTGATGGCACCATTGAGCGACACAAGGCAAGATTGGTTGCCAAATGATATACACAAACATATGGTATAGACTACTCTGAAATGTTCTCTCCGGTTGCAAAGATTGACACTATTAGAGTTTTACTTTCAATAGCCGCGAATAAAGATTGGCCTCTTCATCAATTTGATGTAAAGAATACTTTCTTACATGGAGACTTGGCAGAAGAGGTATATATGGAACCCCCACCAGGGTTCTCTGATGGTTTTCAAGAAAATGAGATATGTAAACTGAAAAAGGCATTATATGGGCTCAAACAGTCTCCTCGTGCTTGGTTTGGGAGATTTACAATGGCAATGAAGCAGTATAGCTACAAACAGAGTAATGGGGATCATACCTTGTTTTACAAAAAGAGAGGAGAATTAGTCACTTGTCTTATAATATATGTCGACGATATGATTATAACGGGGAATGACAAAGAAGAAATTAGCTCTCTTAGGAAAAACCTCTTCAAGGAGTTCGAAATGAAAGACCTTGGGGGATTGAAGTATTTCCTAGGAATCGAGGTTCTTAGGTCAAGAGGAGGGATTTATACCTCCCAACGGAAATATATATTGGATTTATTAGCTGAAGTTGGCATGGTGGATTGCAAACCAAATGACACTCCTATGGTTATGAATCACAAACTAAAGATAATTGAAGGGGCCAGAACAGCGAGTAAAGAAAGGTACCAAAGGTTGGTGGGAAAATTGATTTACTTGGCTCACACTCGACCCGACATTGTATACACGGTGAGAGTAGTTAGCCAGTTCATGCATCATCCTCAGGAACACCATATGGAGTCAGTAATGAGGATTATTCGATATCTCAAAGGCACACCAAGAAGAGGCATAATTTTTAAGAAAAATGGACACTTTGATGTTGAAGTATTCACAGATGCTGATTGGGGAGGGAATCCTAACGACAAGCGATCAACTGCTTGCTACTTTACTCTTCTTGGAGGTAACTTGGTGACTTGGAGGAGTAAGAAACATAAAGTAGTTTCACTGCCAAGTACTGAATCAGAATTTAGAGGAATCGTTAAGGGGATTAACGAGATACTTTGGTTAAAGAAGATAATGAAAGAAATCAGATCCCCTCTAAAGTGTCCAACTCAGTTAATATGCGATAATAAAGCTGCGATTACGATTTCAGAGAACTCGGTACAACACAATAGAACAAAGCACGTTGAAATAGATAGACACTTCATAAAAGAAAATATTGAAGATGGGACATTTGAACTTCCGTTTGTTAGATCCGAAGACCAACTGGCAGACACCCTGACAAAAGCGGTTGCTGCAAGAACATTCGAATCAGTTTTATCCAAGTTGGCTATTGGCGATCCCACTACGCAACTTGTGGGGGAGTGTTAGAATATATAGCTGATGGAGCAACTATGAGACACACTTTTGCAAGGAGAAAAAACACTTAGTGTTAGTGTTATAAAATACTTTGCAATTATCACTAAATGGCTCAAGCACAGAATATATGCGAATGAAAGATTTAAATGAAACACAGGATTTAACGTGGTTCGAAAATTGTCTACGTCCACGGGCGCCGCCAGAGAAAAGAGTTTCACTATGATAGAAAAGGTTACAGATTTCAGATTGTGTTTTGTGTCGCCCTAGTAATCTATTTATAGGGAATTAATAGACTTACTAGACTATGGGCCTAATGGGCTCATACCAATGGACTAGCTCTTTTGAAGTGATTGGACAATATCATTATCACAACACAAAACTGTCATGCCGGACACAGTACACTATCAAGGCACTATTCGAACTGCCGGACACAGTACACTGTCAAGGCACTATTCGACTCATTCATAACAAATCTTCCCCTTGAGGCGAATATCCTTTCTTCACTATCAACAAAGAATCTTCTCTTCTTCTGACTCACCAAATGCCCTTAAGGCATTCACTCTATACTGCGAACACCGATCCAGTTTAGGCATTCCCTAAACTTTCGAACTGATACTACCTTGGTCATTAAATCTGCTGGATTATCGTGTGTAGACACTTTCTTCACATCAACAATTCCCTTTGATATTATATCACGAATAAAATGATACCTGACATCTATGTGCTTTGTACGCTCATGGTACATCTGGTTCCCTGTAAGGTGTATGGCGCTTTGACTGTCACAAAACATTTTTGTAGTAGTCCTATCCAAGCCCAAATCTGTCACCAAACCTTGCAACCATATTGCCTCTTTAACTGCTTTTGTTACCGCCATGTACTCTGCCTCTGTTGTAGACAAAGCTACAGTAGCTTGCAACTGTGCTTTCCGAGTGATCGCACTCCCAGCTAGAGTAAATACATATCCTGTCAGAGATCTTCTTTTATCCATATCACCTGCAAAATCAGAATCAACAAAACCAACCAATGATCCTGCAACATCATTCAGCGATTCACCAATACCGGTTTTGTTAAAAGTTAAGCCAACGTTCACAGTATTCTTTTGAAGAGATTCAATCTCTTCCCCTATAGCACCAATCCATCGATCTGCCTCTGAACTCGCTATAGCTTCTCTGTAGCTACTACGTTCCTGCATCTCAACTTCTTCTGCAACTGACAGAGCATATGCAACTACATTCGCATATCTTTTTGGAAGTCTAATATCTCTTCTTTCTCTGCCCAATGCTATGCTATAAGGTTGTTGTTCTGGTTCAGGCGCATCATCGTCACTATCATCTGATGCTGACGCTTCACCTCCTGATTCTGGATCCACCTCAGAACCACTTGAATTATTGGACCTGTTAGGAACTGATTCTACTTCAAGCTCCACTTGTTCACTCACAACCGATCCTGATTCGACCATTTCTCCTACTTCCTTCTGACTGTCTATCGAAGCAAACTCATTAAAAGTAACGCCCCTACTGATGAGAAAACCTGGAGACTTTGGAGAGGTACACCATAACCTATATCCCTTCACTCCAGTAGCATATCCTAGAAATATGCATCTCTTTGCCCTCGGCTCAAGCTTACCATCTCTCACATGAGCATACGCAGGACAACCGAACACCCTCAAATGTTCATAATCAGCCGACGATCCAGACCAAATCTCAAAAGGAGTTTTACAATCAATAGCCGTTGATGGAGACCGATTCACCAAGTAACACGCTGTATTGATAGCTTCAACCCAAAAATCCTTTCCCACACCGGAATGTGAGAGCATACTTCGTGCCTTGTCACAAAGCGTTCTGTTCATTCTTTCTGCGACTCCATTCTGTTGTGGTGTTCTAGAACAAGTGCGATGGCGCACTATTCCCTCAGCTTCGCAGAACTCGTTGAACTCACGACTGCAATATTCTAACCCATTATTTGTCCTAAGAAGTTTGATTTTTCTTCCTGTTTGCTTCTCAATCATCGCCTTCCATTTGACAAAGGTTGAATATGCCTCATCTTTCGTTTTCAGAAAGTAAACCCACACCATCCTTGAATAATCATCAATCAAACTCATGTAGTATCTGGCTCCGCTCTTGGATGGAATTCTGTTTGGACCCCAAAGATCTGAGTGAATGTAGTCCACTGTGCCTTTAGTCTTTCTTACAACCGATTTGCTGAATTTGAATCTAGTTTGTTTACCAAACACACAATGCTCACAAAATCCCAATGATTCTGCTTTATACCCTTTCAACAAATCTCTCTTTCCCAAAACAGCTAATCCTCTGTCACTCATGTGACCAAGACGCCAATGCCACAACTTATTTTGATCCTGCCTACTTTGGCTATTACTCCCTGATGATGCTACTGCAGCATCGCCCATAACAACACTCCCCTGGAGAATGTAAAGACCCTTCTGCAAACTACCTTTCATGCATACCATTGAGCCTTTTGCCACTTTGATTACACCATTTTCTGCAAACTACCTTTCATGCATACCATTGAGCCTTTCATGCATACCATTGAGCTTTCATATGTAATGATTCAAATTCACCTCTTAATGTTTGGAGACGTACCTTTTTCACATTTTCGACTCCTTTGTAAGAGATTTGTAATTTCTCCCACGCTTGCTTGGCGGAAGATGCGCTCGAAATCTTTTCGAAGCCATCATCATCTAATGCTTGATGGATGAGGAAGAGAGCTTTTTTGTCTCTCCTTCTTGAATCCTTCAACGTTGTTTTCTCCTCTTGAGCAACGCTTGCTTCATCTTCGGGTTCATCAAAACCTTTTTCGACAACATCTCACACATCATGTGCTCCAAGAAGAGCTTTCATCTTGATACTCCAATTGTCGTAGTTGTTGTTGTTGAGTGTTGGAACTTGGAAGGATGATACACCATTTGCCATATTTTTAAATATGTTGAATATTTAAAAACAAAATTTTCAATATGTTGAAAATTTAAAAACAAAATTTTGGAAAGAGCTTGTGGCTCTGATACCACTTTGTTGGCGGAAAATATAAAACAACACTCACTTTAAAACAAACAAACAACTTTGATATAGATAGAAACGGAGAAATATTACAAGAACACTCTTACAACTCACACTAGAAGAGAAAATATTTTTCAAACACTCAAGAAAGCATTCTTGTCTCTCTTTTCTCTAACTCTAACTTTCTCTCTCACTCTAACTTTCTCTCTAACTTTACTTCTTAGTGTGTTTGGTGATGCTCTAGATGGTGGGAGAGCTCCACTATTTATAGAACCATAGTGGAGATAAGGATCCACCATCTAAGATCTTATGGATAGTTAAACACTCAACCTCAAGTCTACACTCAAGGTAAAAGTGTTTCTTACACTCAACATCAAAGTGTGTCTTGCACTCAACTTAAACTACTAAATATTAATTTAAATGTTTCTAGAATATTCTTTCTAGATGGGCCTTAATAAGTGAGTTGGACCCTTTGAGTGGGTTGGGTCCTTTAAGTGGATCAAGTTTATGATCCAACATCTCCGTCTTAGATCAAAATAGCTCCCCTGCCGCCTCTTTTCCTTCTTCCCGTAAACCGCCTATATGGGCCGCGCCTTTTAAAGCTCTGTTCAAGCCGTCGTCATCGAACGCAGCGGCATCGTCGAACTCCAACAGCCGAGCACGAACATCGTTTTTTCCGGAGCTTCAACGGTCGAAATCCTTTTCGGCGTCGAAGGACGAGGGGTTTTCCGGCGTGTTCGAGCCGTAAAGAAGAAACGTTCAGGATTCTCATTCGACTAAGAAAATCAATCTTTTACGATTCATCTTTCCTCAATTTCATCAGATTCACCTTCCTCATCTTCTACATAAAAGAATAATCTTTTGTATTTGGAAGAGATATACAAATACAGAGATAGTTCAACTTCATAGCAGAGGCGGATTTAGGGGGAGATAGGTATGCCCGGGACAACCCTAAATCAGAAAAATAAGTTTAGTATAGTGGTTAATTTCTCAAGTAGTATTTTTGAGGTCTTGGGTTCAACACCTATTGGATACCCACTTTTTTATTTCACTTCTTTTACTTTTTATTTTTACTATATTTCCCAACTTCTCTCAAATAAAAGCTTAACTTCTTTAAATTATTTTATTTCACTTCTTTACATTCTTTTACTTTCTAGTTTTCTTTAAATTCTTTTATTTTACTTTTTTATTTCACTTCTTCTTTATATACTTTTAATTTTTATTTTTACTATATTTTCCAACTTCTCTCAAATAAAAGATTCAATTCTATTTTTCCCTAATAAAAGCTTCACTTCTTTAAATTCTTTTATTTCACTTCTTTACATTTTTATTTCACTTCTTCTTTATATACTTTTACTTTTTATTTTTACTATATTTTCCAACTTCTCTCAAATAAAAGATTCACTTCTATTTTTCCCTAATAAAAGCTTCACTTCTTTAAATTCTTTTATTTCACTTCTTTACATTTTTTTACTTTCTATTTTACTCTATTTTCCCTAATCGTACCTATCTCTTTCCCAACTTCTCTCAAATTAAAGCAACATAAAACTATAAAAATAAAATATTAAGTTGATTCAGTTAATGAATTTACAAAGAAGTAAAATTTGATATTGGGTTTTACTTCAACTTTGATTCAACAAATCATTGAAAAATTGGGGATTTTCAAACTTACTTCAACTTTGATTCAACAAATCATTGAAAAAATTGGGGATTTTCAAACCCAAGTTTTCCTTTCTATAATAAAATTATATGATATGCATGGTTGTTAATCATTCATTCCAAATTGATTGCATATTTCATAGCAGGTTAATGATTAATGAACACAAAGATTTGTAGATGATTATGTAATATCTTGTCCACCTGCTAAATTGTAAGATTTTTCCTTAGTTGAAGTTTACTTCGATTTTCATTCAACAAAGCAATAAAATTTTCCATTTGGTTTTACTTCAATTTTGATTCAACAAATCACCAAACAAATTGGGAATTTTCAAACCCTAGTTTTCCTTTCTATAAGAAAATTATCTCGGATCTATGTAAGACTTTTATTTGTACAAAAAAAAACACTAGATATTTCGATTTGTGTACAAACTTTTGAAGCGAGTTTTGTCCTTACCGGTTGCTACCGCAAGTTTTGAGCAGTATTTTCTCGTATGTAATTGGTGAAGAATGAGTTGAGATATTTATATTTTAATGCAATACTCGAATATTTATATTTTAATGAAATTTTCCATAACATCTTTGGGCATACCTTAAATTATATTCCTGGATGCGCCACTGCTTCATAGCCGGAGCGGTCAATCTAGACCGAAGAATCCCCGCCAGTTGAGTGTGATCGCCGTGGAAATCTCTCGTAAAAAGCTGCTCAGGTTTTTATAGGTTTGTCACTCTACAGTGTGAAGTTGGAGCTAAACCTGATGAAAACCGGGATGATAGAATGCAATGTTTGCCATTCCACATTGGTTTCCCCAGCGATCAGACCTATATCCAAGGCTTATGATAGGCATAAGAATAGGGTCTCGTCTAAATATCGTGCCTCAAATGTCTTGTTGGTAGTTGGTGACTGTATGCTTGTGGGTTTACAGCCAATTTTGGTTTATATGTTAAAGGTTGATGCTAAATTTTTGTTCAGTCCCATTAGTGTTAACTTTCTCACAGAAGTTGCAAAGGTTCTATTTACAGTTGTTATGCTTTTGGTCCAGGCACGAAATCAAAAAGTTGGAGAGAAGCCACTTCTTTCTGTTTCCACGTTTGTCCAGGCAGCTCGGAACAATGTTCTTCTTGCTGTTCCTGCTTTTCTGTATGCTATCAATAACTATCTGAAGTTTATCATGCAGCTATATTTCAACCCTGCTACTGTGAAGATGCTTAGCAATCTAAAGGTTCTAGTTATCGCTCTTTTATTGAAGTTGGTAATGAAACGGCGGTTTTCGATAATACAGTGCGAAGCACTTGCTTTGTTACTCATTGAATAAGCGTAAATCAGCTGCGCAATTTACCTGAAGGTGGTACGGCTGTGGGTTTCCCAATTGCCATGGCTGCATACATCTACACGCTGTCTTATTTGTTTAATCAGGATGGCAATGAGCGGAATTGTTATGGAAAGGATACGAGAGGTCAGAATAGTGGTCAAATCGATGTTCAGGGAAGGAACCTAATGTCACAGTTAACCCGGATGAAGTTGTTGCTCTAGGGGCTGCAGTTCGGGCATGTGTTTTGTCCAGTGATGTAAGTGACATCCTGCTTTTGGACGTGACACCATTATCTATTGGTCTGGAAACTCTTGGTGACGTGATGACAAAAATCATTCCAAGAAATACTACACTACCCACTTCAAAGTCAGAAGTATTTTCAACCGCTGCTGATGGGCAGACATGTGTGGAGATTAATGTCTTACAAGGCGAGAGAGAGTTTGTGAGGGATAATAAATCTCTTGGGAGTTTCCGTCTGGATGGTATTCCGTCTGCTCCTCGCGGAGTTCCACAGATTGAGGTCAAATTTGACATAGATGCCAATGGCATTCTTTCAGTTACTGCTATCGACAAAGGTATAGGGAAGAAGCAGGACATCATCATTACTGGTGCCAGTACATTACCCAAGGATGAGGTTGAAAAGATGGTGCAGGAGGCAGAGAAATTTGTAGGGGAGGCAGAGAAATGAGTATATTCAATCCTTGCAATGTCTTATCATATCATTTCCACAGATGTGATACGTTGGCACATCAAATTCCGATGAGAAATTATTAAGGCTTGAGCCAATCTTTTCTAAGACATTGTAAGAATTGGGGGGCTACGGGTAATTATACGATAAAATAAGTCTATAATCCAAGGGATGTACTTGTTAAGAAAACACTGTTTCGAATAGACGCTTTTTCGAAGAGGTATGTAGCAGTTGAGGAGACGTTCTTCCGAAGAGATGTGTAGCATTTGAAGTATTGGTCAAAGACATTTTCGAGGAGGAAATTTGGAAATTGAGGAAGCGTTCTCCGAGGAAAATTTTTCCAGGGAGCAGTGGAGACTTCCTTACAGTCCCAGTAAAACTATTTTTACTAGGACTAGGGTGCTACTGATGAGGGAGAATAAAAGACATGGTATAATTGTAAGGCAGAAATATAATATGAGAAAATTGTGAGGAAGAAATATAATAGGAGAAAATTGTAAAGAAGAAGTATGATAGGAGAGAATTGTAAAGAAGAAATTGTATAAGGGGAAAATTGTATAGACTACTAAAGAAGTAGCCATTATGAGAAGATGAAAAGATATAGGGACCAAAAGTGTAATAAATGGGAATTAAAGCGTATGGGACCCACAATTTTACTATAAAAGGACCACACATGCTTCACAGATCCCGAGATGAATAGAATATTACTTTCTCTCTCTACTTAATCTAATTCTCATTTTCTCTCTCTAAAAAGACTCCTAAACAAAGGATTACGGCTTGTTTTGACACTAAAAGATCTCCGTATCACAAAATCACCCCTGAGCATTCTTAAAACTCTTCAGTTCAGATGTGATACGTTGGCACAGCAAATTCTGATGAGAAATTACTAAGGCTTGATCCAATCTTTGCTAAGACATTGTAAGAATTGGGGGGATACGGGTAATTATACGATAAAAGAAGTCTATAATCCAAAGGATGTACTTGTTAAGAAAACACTATTTCGAAGAGACGCTTTTTCGAAGAGGTATGTAGCAGTTGAGGAGACGTTCTTCCGAAGAGATGTGTAGCATTTGAAGTATTGGTCAAAGACATTCTCGAGGAGGAAATTTGGCAATTGAGGAAGCGTTCTCTGAGGAAAAAATTTCCAGGGAGCAGTGGAGACTTCCTTACAGTCCCAGTAAAATTATTTTTACTAGGATTAGGGTGCTACTGATGAGGGAGAATAAAAGACATGGTAAAATTGTAAGGAAGAAATATAATATGAGAAAATTGTAAGGAAGAAATATAATAGGAGAAAATTGTAAAGAAGAAGTATGATAGGAGAGAATTGTAAAGAAGAAATTGTATTAGGGGAAAATTGTATAGACTACTAAAGAAGTAGCCATTATGAGAAGATGAAAAGATATAGGGACCAAAAATGTAATAAATGGGAATTAAAGCGTGTGAGACCCACAATTGTACTATAAAAGGACCACACACGCTTCACATATCCCGAGCTGAATAGAATATTACTTTCTCTCTCTATTTAATCTAATTCTCATTTTCTCTCTCTAAAAAGACTCCTAAACAAAGGATTACGGCTTGTTTTGACACTAAAAGATCTTTGTATCACAAAATCACCCCTGAGCATTCTTAAAACTCTTCAGTTCAGATGTGATACTTTAGCACAACAAATTGCGATGAGAAATTACTATGGCTTGATCCAGTGTTTGCTAAGACATTGTAAGAATTGGGGGGATACGGGTAATTATACGATAAAGGAAGTCTATAATCCAAGGGATGTACTTGTTAAGAAAACACTATTTCGAAGAGACGCTTTTTCGAAGAGGTGTGTAGCAGTTGAGGAGACGTTCTTCCGAAGAGATGTGTAGCATTTGAAGTATTGGTCAAAGACATTTTCGAGGAGGAAATTTTGCAATTGAGGAAGCGTTCTCCGAGGAAAAATGTTCGATGGAGCAGTGGAGACTTCCTTACAGTCCCAGTAAAACTATTTTTACTAGGACTTGGGGGGCTACTGATGAGGGAGAATAAAAGACATGGTAAAATTGTAAGGAATAAATATAATAGGAGAAAATTGTAAGGAAGAAATATAATTAGAGAAAATTGTAAAGAAGAAGTATGATAGGAGAGAATTGTAAAGAAGAAATTGTATTAGGGGAAAATTGTATAGACTACTAAAGAAGTAGTCATTATGAGAAGATGAAAAGATATAGGGACCAAAAGTGTAATAAATTGGAATTAAAGCGTGTGGGACCCACAATTGTACTATAAAAGGACCACACACGCTTCACAAATCCCGAGATGAATAGAATATTACTTTCTCTCTCTATTTAATCTAATTCTCATTTTCTCTCTCTAAAAAGACTCCTAAACAAAGGATTACGGCTTGTTTTAACACTAAAAGATCTTCGTATCACAAAATCACCCCTGAGCATTCTTAAAAATCTTCACATCTCATCATCACATAATCAGAAGCTCAATATATGCTTCTCTATTATTCAGCATCTCATTCCTCTGTTTCATGACTCAATTTAATTGTGTTCCTTACTTCAACTTGTAAAATCTGATTCTTTAGTTGTCCTAGAATTTCTCAAGAGTAGAACAAGTTTTTAATGATTTGGAATGAATCAGTAATCCTATCTAGATTATTCTCAAGGGTCAAGTGAAGTCTTGCTCTTCCTTATTGTCTGATGATAAATCAGATTTCATCATATTTCTCCTCCTTAATTCTTTAAAAATAAATCTTTTCTTTACCCGATGGCTCAACTAATCAGCTCTCTAGTGGAATCTTCTAAAATGTACAGGTTATCTTTAAAGGGAGTCTAATTTTGTGGCTGCAAAGTTTTTGAGGGAAGCCTTTTTCATTCACACCCAAATTACCCATCGTTTACTTTTATTAACCTTCTACATTTAATTTAACATTTTTACCTTTTATTTTTATTGATTTATTATTTTTTTACTTGTCACCAACTTATCCAATTACATTAACTTTTCACCTACTAACTATAATACTATTTAATTTCTACCATCCTATTTGCCCATTTAATTTAAAATAACACGACCCAGCTATTGTTTGTCCCAATTAATAAAAGCTAATAAATGAAATAAAGTAAATCGGTCCATTTAATTTATAGAGATATGTACCCATAAATACACTCTCGAGTATGTCATTACCACATAGTATCCAAAAAATGGATAATACCAAAAGGTACATAGACCTAAAAATGGATAAAAAAATACCCTTAATACTATAAGTAGGCTCTTTTAGGTTGAAACCCTCCCTTTTCCTTCTAAATCCAGAAGTGTCACTACTCATCCCCTCCCAAATTTAATAAAGAAATGTGAAGTAGTAAACCGTAAAACCCTTAAACCCAACCCAATAAATCGTGGAACAAACCAAATTATCTTTTTCAACCTGCGAAGCCTCGAACCACCATTACTCACTCTAACGAAATACTAATAACGTCGATGGCCGCTCATCATCCACCGAATAGACATATCCGACGTATAGCTCACTAGTTTTGAAATTGTTAACTTAAGTCATTGTAATATGTATCTTAATAATCAACTAACATCCGTGATTGTTAGTTTTTTAGGATATGTATAATATATTACAATATCCGTTATTAGTGTATCTATAGGTTCATAGGTATATTGCGATCTATGGCCATTTCTGGTTTTCGTGGATTTTACATTTCGTGTTAGTTTCCAAGGTTCCGTAGGTGTATGTATTTTGTTCCCTTTGGTTGTGTTGTACTCAAGCTATTGGTTCGAAGCAATCACATGAGCGGACTATGTCTGTTATGTTTTTTTAAGAACATGCATGTATATTTTCAAAGAAATCGGGCGATTTGTTGTTATTTATCTAGAACCTGCACGATGATTTTTAGAGTATTAAAAAAATCACAGGGTGAATTTGTAAAGAAATGTTATTATTTGATTATTAAATAACTCACATTTGTCTTTATGCAGACAATATGATTGCAAAATGTTGTTTTTATAGATCAGGATTAGTGAGCATCCTAAACATACTGAAAAGAAATATAATTACAGATCAACACATAGAAGCTGCAAAAGACTCCCTTTTACACATAGTTGAAAGCATCGTTCGACCTCCAATACGAAAACATGTTCATGAAAAAAATATTATAACATTATTGATAAGATCATAAAGATGTATGTAGTCGAGGAAAGGCTTTCCACAATGGCTCTAAACTGGTGAAGCTAACTACAAACGATGTAATGGCCATATTTGCGCTTAAACACGAAACTGAGGAAATGCTTATCACCAAAGCCGAGGATTCATTTTTCGTCTCGAAGAATGTGCCAAAAATGATTCGAGATTAGTGCAAAGGTACTTCTTAAGTCCCCACTGAAAAAAATTGAGCCGACAAATAGCAAATCGATATAAAATGTCTATGATAAAGGTACCTTTATATTTAAGGTCTGTTATTTGTGTAATGTTCACTTTCACTAATCTAGCATGGTGTGTGATGTCTTATATGAATGTATATATAAATCCAGAAGGACACATGGGAGTATATTACGAAGGATGTTGCTCCAGTGTTAATATTGTTTATTTGCTCTATACTATTCTACTCAGTTTCACGAGATATATTGGGTTGGATGGCCGTGTATTATGTCGAAGACACGGGAAAAATAAATGACTACGGTTTGTCCAGATCAATATTGGAGAAACTTCTTCGGTCAATTAGAAGAGGTCTTACTGCAGGAAATCCCAATAGAGTTATCAGTTGTGTTGCATTTTTATTTGTAAGTATGATGTTCTGAAATGACATGTAAGTTTAAAATAATTGAGGTAATGCTAATAATATTTATGATACATCCTTTCATCATGGAGCACATAACCATTGGGTTTGATCTCAACAGGCCGGACATGATCTTGAGATGCTATAAGTGGTGGGGATTGAAGTGCAAGCTGGTAACTATGGATATTATTAAAATGCTGCACGAGCTACGAGATGATCAGGTACCAAATATATGTTCGAAAATATTATTACACACATGGGTTGGTATAATAGAACACACATGGGTTGGTATAATAGAACATGTATGTAGTATATTCCACAGAATTCACGTGTAGTTTCTAACTAAGAGAAACACATAACTACATTTTAATAGAACTCGCATGTTTGATACATTAAATGAATCATATGGTTTTTAGGAAAACAATACGATGGCTAGTGACGTCTTTTTTAATTGTTTGTTCTTCACTGGATAGGTTTTGGAGACTTAGCAAACGTTGACAGTTTCTAAAAGAGCAAGTTTTAGATGCGGTGAAATGAGTGGGACCTTGGATGTTGAACCTGTTTTACAAAAGGGAAATCCTATGAAAAGTAAGAAAATTATGGCCAAAAAATAAGCAAAAAGAAAAAAGAAAACAGGCCAACCTCCGACCACCGAAACCCCAATCAAATAACCCTTCTACCCTTCCTAAAACAGCAACACAAATATCCCTACCTGAAATTGGGGGAACATACGATGAATTTGAATAATCACTCAATGATTTGATATTCCAACACAACTTTACTCTAAAAATTCAAAGAAGACTAGAAAGAGTCAAAGAATGGTGCAACGACAATCAAATATCAAACTAGTATTCGTACGAAGAAAACAACAATTTTCAAGAACCGTACATGTTCTTTTTTACATCAAAGATTGGAAAAAAGAAGAAGACGAATATGTACAGAAACACTTATGAAAATAGACGTGTGAACTTTTCGCTTGCCAAAAAAAAAGACAATTACATGTCTATGATGTCTCGTACCGTTTAATATGTTTTAGCATTTAGTATATATTTTTGTATATGTTTTAGTAATCACATGTCACAAACAAGTTCTAAAACTATGTCTGGTATTGTTGTCATTATTCATAAACTAAGAGAGAGTTAGCTTAATTAACTACTAAATATGAACTACAACAAAAAACAATAAGATGTTGAAAATCAAGCCCTTGTGAAACCAGTTTCTCTGCCTTTCTATTCTGTAGATAAAGAGGTAGCTGAAGATGTGGGTCTGGTACAAACTGAGACTGGACCACCTGAATCTATTATATATGTTTCAAGAAATTATGGTTTCACGATGGTACCATCTGACATGATGGAGATGTCACATCAGTGGATGAAGCTAAAGAGGAGGGAAACGCTACACTAGTGGACCAACCCGAACAAGTAGAGGACCAGACCATACAAGATGGAAACACTATAGAAGTGGACCAATCTGAAGAGGTAGTTTAAGATGTAGCTTAAGATCTGTGTCTAGTACCAACTGAAATGGTACCAATTAAATATGTTGTATGTGTTTTAGGGGTAGATCTTGCACCAACGCTACAGTAGTGAAGTAGGCTGAACTTGGAGTTGACCAGCATGAAAATGATCGAACTGAAGAGGTAGTGTGCCTAAATATATCTCATACAGCAGAGGTAAAACCTGAGAAGGGGTAGATGATACAGTACTGGTACCACCTGAACATGTAATATGTACAAATGAGTCTCCTCTAAAGGAGACATAGACTACACCACTGCTATAATAGCTATATGAGGAAGAAACAAGAGAAGTGAAACT
Source organism: Limnanthes douglasii subsp. nivea (assembly GCA_036936605.1). Classification (NCBI taxonomy): domain Eukaryota; kingdom Viridiplantae; phylum Streptophyta; class Magnoliopsida; order Brassicales; family Limnanthaceae; genus Limnanthes; species Limnanthes douglasii. Next base: position 78,944,495 of record JAUPFV010000002.1, on the reverse strand, counting down.
ATCGGAAAAAGAAGTAGTAACAAAATAGTCTAATATAAAGGAGACATAGACTACACCACCACTACCCCAAATACATGAGGTATTTGTTGGAATTTCTCCATTAAGTTGGACCGTCACATGTCTTATCGATGTATCGAACTATCGTTAATATTAGTCTAATAAAAGTAATCATAAAGAAAAGAACGGACTAGTAGATAAAATATGTATCATGGAGGTAATTGTATAGATACCAGGTTTAATTCCGAATACTGTGAAGGATTGGATTCAGAAATAAACAACTTAAGCAAAACGTAAAGTATTGGGGTTATTTTGTAAAACAAAATAATACCGGGTTATGGTCCCTAAGGGTGGAAATTTAATAAGGACTGGTCTTCATTAAGTAACCGTCTGGAAGTTACAAACGGTTAAAAGAGAAGAACCGTTTTCTCACTTCAGTTCTATATAAGAATGAGTTCCTCATTCTTAAAAGAAACGAGATCATAAATACAGAGAGAAAAAAATCCTTTAAGAAACCTATCAAAGGATCACGGATCATCCGCTTCAAGTCAGGAATCTGAAGATCAAAGAATGTTTACATCTTGTAAGTTATTTATTCCGCATTATTAGAGGATGATTTAATTTCATGGTTCAATAAGTTAAGTAAGAAATCCATAAAGTATTTCTTACAAGTGGTATCAGAGCCACCATGAAGTTAAGTTCTTAAATTTTCAGATTATGGAATTATAAATATTGAAGATAGTTTAAAACGATAGCAAATCGTAGTGAATTATTGTGTAATTTCATTAAGAAAATTTGTTTGTTTAATACAAACAGGAAATAAGTAACTGTTCATCAAACTACCCATAATTTGATATGAAGTGTAAATGCTTAGTTTACAACTTGCCGTTACAGTTATAAACCGTTTGAAACCGCTTTATTATATAAAAGCTAAGCAAAAGTTAATGTCTTGTTTTGTGTAATATATATTATTATTGTTAAAGTTATATAATATATATATATATTAGATAAAATTAAGAATAACAGTTATTAATATGTTATTAATAAGTGCATAAATAAATACGGTAATAGGTAAGTTACTGCACCTAATTTTATGGGTAATGGGTAAGTTACTGCCCTTAATTTTATAAATATGTTGTATCGTGCACGATACAAATAGACAGAATTGTTTTTGTTATGTCAGTAATAATATCTATTTAGAAATATATATATATATATTATAAAGAGACGTGCCTTACTTTTGAAGAAATTAATTGTTAGCCTAAAAATAGGTGTGCGGTTAGCCTAAAGTAACGGTTAGCCTAAAAAATAGGTGTGCTGTAACTGTTAGTCTAAAAAGTAGGCGTGCATAATCTAAAAATATATTATAGTATATATATAAATAATTATTATATATATAAAGTATTATATTATAATATATATATTAAAAATTATATCTTAATATAATTACATATATATTATAATATAATAAATTTAAGGTGTAAATTTAATTTGATTAAATTTATACATAGACTACGAAATAGTTTGGACATTAAGTAAGGTAGTCGTATAATATTTTTCGAAATAATTAGCATGTTTTAAGTTGTCCGAACTTCGGTAAATAATTAATGATTCAATATATCGCCAAAGTGATCCCTATTGCTGAATTAATTATTTTAGAGTTTTGACAAGTCTTTGATTGACAAGTATGTAAATTTTAATCGGCCCAAAGGAAGTTTAAGGTTTGACATAGTTAATCTTAGACAGGATATAGTTATTTGTGAATTGATCATTAAAAAAATTGAACTAGGAAAATCGGCCCAAAGGAAGATTTTCTTAATTAAGTCAATTGGTAAGATCAACATTAATTATGCTCAAACTCATACATATACAAATTAATATGCTTGCCCAAAGGTATCTTATTGATGTTGTAAGAGTATGTTTTATTATGCTATGTTTATTTGTTAAATACTATGGAGATTATATGTTAAGTGATGTTTTTGGCTAATTATAGTTTGTTGTTTGTTATGTTAGCAAATTCGTATTTCTATAACCCGGAAGGCAAAAAGGTACCCATACTTAATGGGAGCAACTTTGAGCTGTGGAAAGAAGATATGTTGCTGCACTTGATGTGCCATGATTACGACTTAGCATTAAGGGTCGATGAACCTAAACCTCTGACTGATGACAGTTCTCCTACGGAGAAGAAAGAGTCAGAGGCGTGGGAAAAGTCGAACAGGATAAGTCTAGGGATCATGAAGCAAGCAATTCCATTAGCATTCCGTGGTGCAGTTCGACCTGAGATCACTAATGCGAAAATATTTCTCGAAGAGGTAGAGAAATGTTTTGCCAAGAACGGTAAAGTAGAGATTAAGACGCTGCTTATTAAGCTAGCCTCTATGAAATATCCCGGCAAAGGGACTGTTCGTGAGCACATCTTGGAAATGTCAAACATCGCTTCCAAACTGAAAGCACTTAAGATTGACCTTCCCGAAGATGTTGTGGTAAGCTTTGCTTTTCACTCTTTCCCTCCTCAGTATAAGAACTTTGTAACTTCTTATAACTGTCAGCGCGAAAAATGGACTCTCAACGAGCTCATCTCTCAGACAGCGCAAGAGGAGGAAAAGATGAAGCAAGAACATCCAGAAGTGAAAATGGTGAAAGCTCAAGTGGATAAGGGAATTAAGAAAAAGTATGAAGGTTCAGATGCACATGCATCCGGTTCGGGACAAAAGAAGCATAAGGGTACGTCTGGTAAAGGTCGTTGCTTCCATTGTAAGAAACCGGGGCACTTTAAGAAAGAATGTGAAAAATGGAGGGCTATGATGAAAGCCAAAGGTATTTTCACTTCTATGGTCTGTTCTCAGATCAATTTAGTTTCAGTGCCGAGAAATACTTGGTGGGTTGATACAGCAGCAACAACTCATGTTTGTATTTCTTTGGAGGGTATGATAAGAAACCGAAGCCTGAGTGATGGTGAAACATCCATCTATACAGCTGATGGCAGTTCGTGTTTAGTTCATTCTATTTGTGATCTTCGTTTGTTGCTTACCACCGGACATTTTTTGTATTTAAAAGACGTATTGTATGTACCTTCTTTTCGAAGGAACCTAATTTCTTTTCCGTTGTTGGACAAATTAAGTTATTCTTGTCTGTTTGGAAATGAAAGTTTATGTCTTTATTTACATGGTAATGTTGTTGGTTCTGGAAAGTTAATAGCAAATGATAACTTGTATTTATTGGATACTATAAAGGATCACAAAGAGATAATGAATATAGATGTACCTGGAAAACTAAATTGTAAAATGGAAAAATCAGCAAAACTTTGGCACAAGCGATTAGGTCACATTTCTAGAAATAGAATTGAAAAGCTTGTTTCAGAAGGTTTATTAAGTGAACTAGATTTTTCGGACTTCAACGTTTGCGTTGAATGTATAAAAGGAAAACAGACCAAAGTGAAACGATTAGATGCATACAGAGCGAAAGGGGTCTTGGATTTGATACATACAGACATTGGCGATTCGTTCCCTACAGCATCATGGAACGGCCAACGATATTTTGTATCTTTTATTGACGACTTTTCACGATATGGGTATCTATATCTCATTCACGAAAAAATCAGAGGCCATTGACAAGTTCAAAGTCTTTAAGACTGAAGTTGAAAAACAACTTGGTAAAGACATTAAGTGTGTCAGATCACACCGTGGTGGTGAATACTACGGGAGATATGATGGTTCAGGTGAACAACGTCATGGACCGTTTGCAAAGTTCCTAGAAGAGTGTGGCATAATCCCGCAGTATAAAATGCCGGGTTCGCCCAACATGAATGGAGTATCTGAGAGACGAAACCGTACATTGAAGGATATGGTAAGAAGTATGATTAGTCATTTAACATTACCTATATCACTCTGGGTAGAAGCAATAAAATGTGTGACCTACCTACTTAATAGAGTTCCGACGAAAGCAACTACTAAGACACCGTATGAACTTTGGACTGGGCGTAAACCTATTTTAAAACCTTTACATGTTTGGGGATGTCCAGCTGAAGCGAAGCCATATAGGCCGAATGAAAAGAAATTGGACTCCAAAACGGTTAGTAGTTATTTCATCGGATATCCCGAGCACAGTAGGGTTTTAAATTTTAACAAAAAATATATTTGAGACGGGTACAACGAAATTCTTTGAGGATATAGAGTTTGGGGGGAAGAATTTAGTAACGAACATTCATTTTGAGGAAGAATCAATAGATATTCATGAAAGTTCTAACAATGATACTATAGTGTTAGATGATGATATGGTAATTAGAAGGCCAATCATCACTTAAGATTCGTTAGAACATATAGATACTCAAGATGATGTTAATCTTCCTCCTATGGATGTTGTTCCAATGGAGAAAAATGAAGTTGTTCAAGAAGAACAAACCCTACCTCCTCAAGAAGTTCAAGTGCAAAATGAAGAAATTATGCTTTTGCGTAGATCTACTAGAGAAAGAAAGAGCGCTATATCTTCAGACTATATAGTGTATCTTCAAGAACATGAAGAATTTTATGGGTCAACAGAAAACGATCCTTTAAGTGTTCGTGAAGCCATGAAAAGTTCTGATTCTCACTTATGGATTAAAGCAATGAACGAAGAGTTTAAAACAATGCAAGATAACGCGGTATGGGAGCTTGTTCCATTACCTGAAGGAAAGAAGCCGATTGGTTGTAAATGGATTTTTAAAACCAAACGAGATTCTAAGGGTAATGTGGAGAGGCATAAAGCGCGACTTGTAGCTAAGGGTTTTAGTCAACGTGAAGGGATTGATTTTAAAGAAACCTTCTCTCCAGTTTCTTCGAAGGATTCTTTTCGGACAATCATGGCATTAGTTGCACACTTCGACCTTGAGCTCCATCAAATGGATGTAAAGACCGCTTTTCTTAATGGAGACATTGAGGAAACGATCTATATGTTACAACCTGAAAACTTTGTCTCTGGTGATCCAAAGTCGACGGTATGTAAACTCTTGAAATCTATTTATGGTCTCAAGCAAGCGTCTCGACAGTGGTATCACAAATTCCTTGAAGTTATTGTCTCATTTGGTTTCGAGATAAATTCAGTGGAGGATTGTGTGTATCAAAAGTTTAGTGGGAGTAAATTCATATTTCTAGTGCTGTATATGTTGATGACATATTATTGGCCACGAACGATAAGGAATTGTTACATACGACCAAGAAATTTCTTTTGGACAAATTCGATATGAAAGATCTTGGTGATGCATCATTTGTGTTAGGAATTCAAATTCATAGGAATCGATCCCATGGAATTTTGAGTTTATCACAAAAGGCGTATATTGTGAGTATGTTACAACGTTACGGGATGGCTAACAGCAAAGGAAAGGAAACCCCTATATCAAAAGGTGAACAGTTTAGCCTTAAGCAATGCCCAAAGACAAAACTTGAGATTGAGGAAATGCAAAAGGTTCCATATGCTTCGGCTGTTGGAAGTCTGATGTATGCTCAAGTTTGTACACGGCCAGATATTTCTTTTGTGGTGGGTGTGTTAGGGAGATACTTAAGTAATCCGGGGATGGAACACTGGAAAGCAGTCAAAAGAGTTCTCCGGTATTTGCAACAAACAAAACATCACAGGTTAACATATAAGAAGTCGGATAAACTGGAGGTCATAGGGTATTCCGACTCGGATTTCGCTGGATGTGAGGATTCTCGTCGTTCAACCTCAGGCATTATATTCCTTTTAGGGGGAGGTGCAATATCATGGAAAAGTGTTAGACAAACACTCATTGCATCTTCCACTATGGCTGCAGAGTTTGTTGCTTGTTTCGAGGCATCCAATCAGGCCCTTTGGCTGCGAAATTTTGTCACGGGATTGCGAATCGTAGAAGGGATAGAAAAACCCCTTAGATTATATTGTGACAATAACTCGGCAGTTCAGTATTCAAACAGTAACAGGAGCTCGGTTAAGTCCAAACATGTAGATATCAAGTTCCTGTCTGTTAAAGAGAGAGTACAGAGTGGTCAAATTAGTGTGGAGCACATAGGGACAAACTCAATGTTACCAGATCCTCTTACGAAGGCATTAGTACCTAAATTTTTTATTGAACACACCATTAACATGGGTGTTGTGTACTTAGAGGATTATTAGTTTCAGTGGGAGTTTGTATTAAGCTATTAAATTTGTTTGTATTATGATATTCGCGAACTTAAGGTCATTAATGCAAACATATTTATATATAACTTTTCAGTGTGCTCTTGTATTTGATTATTCGTACTCTACTGTAAGTAGACCTCCAATTAAGTGGGACTAGTTAAGAATAGATATGTAAGATTACATTTCATATTATTCTTATGCTATGCACCATGATAGATCCATATAGTTGATTGTTGCGATATCGTGATTACTGATGCATCTATTTGCGGCTTGAAATGCATTGATGATGACTTTAGTCCTATGTCGTTAATGGTCATTTACGGGTTTGTTAAGGTTATCTATGTGACGATACAAATTTAGAACGTTCATTAAGTGGATGCATCCTATAGTATCATATGATGATCCAAGTGGGAGATTGTTGGAATTTCTCCATTAAGTTGGACTGTCACATGTCTTATCGATGTATCGAACTATCGTTAATATTAGTCTAATAAAAGTAATCATAAAGAAAAGAACGGACTAGTAGATAAAATATGTATCATGGAGGTAATTGTATAGATACCAGGTTTAATTCCGAATACTGTGAAGGATTGGATTCGGAAATAAACAACTTAAGAAAAACGTAAAGTTTTGGGGTTATTTTGTAAAACAAAATAATACCGGGTTATGGTCCCTAAGGGTGGAAATTTAATAAGGACTGGTCTTCATTAAGTAACCGTTTGGAAGTTACAAACGGTTAAAAGAGAAGAACCGTTTTCTCACTTCAGTTCTATATAAGAATGAGTTCCTCATTCTTAAAAGAAACGAGATCATAAATACAAAGAGAAAAAAATCCTTTGAGAAAAACAAATTGATTCTTCCTTCGAATCAATTACAAAAGTGTGTTTTGGTTGCCATCTCTTAGAAGAATCGATAACCTATCAAAGGATCACGGATCATCCGCTTCAAGTCAGGAATCTGAAGATCAAAGAATGTCTACATCCTGTAAGTTATTTATTCCGCATTATTACAGGATGATTTAGTTTCATGGTTCAATAAGTTAAGTAAGAAATCCATAAAGTATTTCTTACAGTATTCACTATAGAAGTGGAACAACTAGAACCCATAGTGGAACAACTTGAACAAGAACAAGAAGGTCGTGAAGATGTAAGTAGACTTAAGTTCATTAAGATTCAACTTTCTGAATATACATTTTTCATATATTGCCTATATATGAACTCATAATATCATAAAAGTTTATGTTTATCATGCAAGGTATGCCATGATAAACCCCAAGTAGAAGAGAAAGGCCAACAACAAGAAGAAGATGTCGATCAAAATAAATCTTAACACCAACTTCCAAATCAAGAAGAACAACAACAACCAGTCTTGGAAAAGAGTGAACAACTAAGTCAAACCGAAGCAGCACCAACACTTCAACAACAAGTTGAAAAGGAATCCCAACTCTAACACAAGACACAAACCTGGACAAAGCCAGAACTATTAACGCAGCCAGAAACAACAACATAAATCCAACAGCTTGCTAAAGAGGATTCCCAACACCAACAACTAGAGGTTAGAAAGTCAGAACAAGCCACCTATGAAAAAGTATTAACATTCACAGATATGAAGAATGAAACAATACGTTTTGAACTAGTATTTTTACATGATTGTCTCGTACAATGTACAAAATCTTTTTTTGACGAAGTTGATAAGATTGAAGAAAATGCTATCGTGATACAGAGTTTGGATTCTGTTTCTACATTGTATGTTCGAACAAGAGACTGCTAAAAATCAGGTCCGCAATACTTACCGAAAGAACAAAAAAAAACCACCGCAACTCATTGAACTTCAAATTTCGAAACACCAAATGTTCCCCAACAGAAAATTCTACTGAGATTTAATCTCTTGCTAATAACGAGGCATGCCAAATCGGGTACCGTTTTCAAGCACTTTAGACACTCCCGTAATTTTACCTAACAGACTACAAACTATAATAAGGTGTGTATTTCTTTGTTAAAGTCAAAATTAACACAATTGAAAATCATGTGGGTCTTATAGTGAAATTTTATTTTATATCTGAGTAGATGGTATAGTTCCTTGAAAGGAGGAAACAATGTACTGTCTCCATCACAAAGTATATGTCGTTTTAGGAAATATTTTTTATCCCACGATACATGTTGTTCTCAATTATCAATGCAAATTTTAATATTATTTATAATCATTTATAATTAAAATCTTTTTTTATTTTTTATAAAAAAATTAATTATTACATTTCTTAATATTTGTGCACAACCTTTTTTTAGACGGATGGAGTATTTTATAAATAGGAAGGTATACGACTCCTTCTTAATATTCCTATAAAGCAAGGTCGCCAATGAGAGGATCACAACCTTTACCCCTTTTAAGAATATGATATAGCTATCCCACACGGATGCCCTGCCATTAAATCTACAAGATTCATGTGTGTATATCTTCTTACAAAACTCTATTCATGCATATATATCCTCTCACAAGAGGCAAATATATATTGGAATATATTGATTTAATATATTTATGGAATAAAAAAAAAATTAGACCGACATGCTAAATAAACATATTCGATTATTGTCTTAAGGAAGTCCAAATATCGAGTTAATTATTTAATTAACTAAATTGGACCTATGGCTGAAAATAGCGTTACAGGTTCAAGTATGGGAACCGGGCTGAATTTGGGCAATGTGATGAAGAGGGTCTAAATCTCAACACTTAAGCCTGAATTAATAAATCAGGGATATAAATTGAATTATCAATTTATTGGGTTATGGTCCCCGACACAAAGAAGTAATAAAGGATGAGCTTTACAATGTTGGGCTTCACATTATAAATTCTATAAATAAGGGGCTAGGTCCTAATCAGAAATACGGTCGCTGCCATGAGTGTCTAGAAACCTTCCTTTTTCTCTAATTTGATTCTATAGGTTTCTCAATTTCATAAACGGAATCGTTGAAGAGCGCGGAATCGATGAAGAACGCAAATGAACAAAAGAGAATACTACATAGATAGCAGCAGGCAAACCCATAAGTGTTGAAAAGGGTTTAATTATTTTTCCGCTATTTGTTATATATTATTTGATGCGATTTCGAATAATATATAACATTTGGTATCAGAGCCAGATTAACTTTTTTTGGATTCAGAAGAAGAATTGTATTGTTTATTGATAAATGAAGATGTGTTCTTCTTCATTATAAAGAATCCATACCATTGAGATTAGATCAGGAGTGATTGAGCTTGTTAGGGCACAGATTTAGGAATTGTATAAAACATGTTATGTGATTTATTTGTATTGAAAATCATGTATATTTTTTCATGTTTTATTATGAGTAAATTGTAATTTTGATAGTTTGGGGATTTTATTTTTTTTGGTTAAATTTGGGTTAATTGATGTCTCAAATTTTTTCTCCCAAAATTATCATAAAATCCACCCTAATATAACGAATAAAATCAGAACTATTAGGACAGTGGTTCATCGACAGCTTAACCCTTGTTGTTAACGCTGATCGAAATCTTTCAATCACTGCTCATCATGGCCAGCGAATTGCGGATGCTGTGTTGATCACTGTAACGTGCGAGGTTTCACAAAAAGGACTGCCGCAACAACAAATTTTGTGCCGCAGTGGAATCGTGGTGGGCACTGCCCAGGACCTGCAGGAAGTTAAGCTACTACAAATTATACCAGACAGGTAAGTTGCTGCTACAAATTGCAACAAACAGGTAAGTTGCTGCATGTGCAGGCAGACTGCTGCTATTTATTAATTTTTTTTAAGTATGAGATGATTTATTTCCCAAATATGGCGTTTTTTGCTTGTATGTTTAATTATTTGCGAAGTAAATTCTTTGTGCTTGAATGTTTAAATGATGATGCATGACTAAGGTTTCGTAGATCGGTAGGTAAAACTAATAAATTAATTTAATCGTCCCTTCGGAAGGTTAAAATTAATTTTCTTATGGATCATAGGCTTCGAAAGGTTCGAGGATTAATTTAAATTCAAATATAACCGGTCCTCCGTAAGGTTCACGTTTGGGTTGATTTTAATGAGAGAAATTTAGTGAATTGTGTTGATTTTAATTTTAACTAGATGAAATCACCCCTCCGGAAGGTTTCATCGGTACTTAAGATAAATTAAATTCAACCTTGGAATTTTTTCATTTTAAGTAGGTGAAATCGGTCATCGGGAAGGTTTCACCGGTACTAAAGAAAATCAAATTAGGGTTATTTTGATCTATATCAATGACATCGGCCTTGAGGGAGGTCTCATTGGTACTTAGAAAATGAAAATAATGATTATTGTATGTTTTCACAGACTCATAAAATTGTATGTTAGTATGATGTGCTCTCTGATGTTTATTATCAATGAATTTTATGTTTTACATGTATTTGTCATGTTTATGCATATGCTTTTAGTTATATGTCAACATGCTAAATATGCTTTGTGTTATTTGTTCTTATTATTGTATCAACTGGTTAAAATCTATTGAGGAACCGTCCACCCATGTTGGATTGTTCGGACTTCCAATTTTAGAAAAGAAGATATACTGTTTTTTTATCTGTACATGAATACGACTATGCATTGTTAACTCCCAAACCACCCCCCGTAGTCCGGAAAGTACACCGGATGAAACTAAGGCAAAGGAAAGGTGGAAGAGGTCAAATAAGTTATGTATGAGGCTCTTGTTACAGGGGATACCAGTAGCATTGGCGTGGGGCTATCCCTAAAGGTGTTAACACAACCTCGGTCTTTCTCGCAAAGGTCGAGAAAGCCTTTGCCAAATATGAGAAGGTAGAGATGCCTCATTTTCTCATCGAGCTAGCTACAAAAAATGGCAAAGGTAAAATCCGGGAGCACATTCTAGGAATGTCGATGATTGCCAAAATTAAAGGCAGCCGGTTTAGACTTACTCGATGAATGCATAGTGGGATTCACATATCATTTGCTGCCAGATCAGTTTAAGTATTTCCAGTCCACCTATAACTGTATGAGGTAAAATTGGAATATCAATGCGTTGATTTCCCACGTTGCATAGGAGAAGAAAAAAAAACGTAAAGGCACAACGCGCGAGGTTTAAGAATTTCATCATCCTAATCCCTAATGAGAAATACAGCCGCTTCCTTGAGTGTCTGGAAACCTTTTCTTTCTTCTCTAATTTGATTCTGCAGGTTTCTCAATTTCATAAACAGAATCACTGAAAAATGCGGAATCGCTCAAAAACGCAAAGGAACAAAAGAGAATACTAGATGGATAACTATTTTTTCGCGATCTGTGCGGCGATGAGGGGGCACCTTTTGCAGCGACGACATGAAGACTATGCGGCTATGAGATGATGCCTTTTGCGGTGATAAGACGACGACTATGTGGATATGAGATGGCGTTTGTGTGGTGATAGACGACGACTATGTGGCTTCGAGATGACGGTTGTGAGTTTGTGCGACTACGAAACAACGATTGTGCGGCTACAAGGGGGCGTTGGTGAGGTGACGAGATGACGTCTGTGCGACTATGAGGGGACGCTTATGTCGCGGGGATGGGACGCTTGTGCCGCGGTGAAGGCACGTCGGTGCGGCGACGAGCGGGCATGTGTGTGTGGACTAAGGAACGCTAGTGATGAAATGACACATGTTCGGCTCTGAGGAGCACCGCTGTGGTGACTAGACGACTGTTGTGCGGCTAATAGGAGTTTTCGGTGCGGCGATGAGACGACGGTCGTGCGACTAAGTGGGTGCATTGGTGCGACGACGAGGGGGCGCATTCGCGACTATGAGCGGGCACCGATGCGGCGACTAGATGATGGCTATACGGAGACGAGAAGGCGGTTGTGCGACTACGAGGAGACGTCGGTGCAACAACGAGATAGACAGTTGTGCGGCTACTAAGTGTGTTTGTGTGACGATGAGACAACAACTGTCCGGCTATAAAGGAGCGTTTGTGCGGTGACTAGAAGGCTCATGTGTGGCCACGAGATGGCTTCAGTGTGGATATGAGGAGGTATCGGTGTGACAAGGGGAATCTTTTTGGCGATGAAGGACTGTTGTGCGGTGACGAGGGGTGCTTTTTGAGTGACTACGGGGCACCTTTTTTGGCTATGGGATGGCGTTCGTGTGGCAACTACAACTTTGCGGCTACAAAATAGTGACTGTGGCGGCGAAGAGGCGTTTGTGCGACTATGAAACGAAGAATGTGCGGCTACGAGGTGACGCTGGTGTGGTGACGAGATGGTGGCTGTGCGGCTACAAGGGGAAACCTGTGTCGCGACGAGGAGAAGTCGGTGCGGTTACGAGGGGGCATCTGTGCGGCGGCTAGGGGACGTCGTTACGACGACGAGATGTCACATGTGCGGTAACGAGATGTCGCATGTGCAGCTAGGAGGGAGCACCGGTGCAGCGACGAGACGACGGTTGTGCGGCTATGAAAGGGCGCATTTGCAGCTATGAGCCGGCACCTTTGCGGCATTGAAAGGATAGCTTTGCAGCTATGAGATGTCTACTCCTGCAATGATCACAATAATTGTTTGTTTAAGAATGATAAAGTATTTATGGTTTAGAAGTATATCTTAATGTGGATTGTCCAAAAAGAATTAGTTTTGTTATTACACATCAAGTACTTACTTATAAAGGTTCGGAGTAAAGCATAAAAATTCTAGCCTAAGTTTGGAGAAGCCTTTCATAACAATCTAACTAGTGAGGAAAGTAGTAATGGTTTACTTAATTACGAGAAAAACAAAAGACATCTTGCTACTACAGGTTGGATTGATGTTATCACAAGTGTTGGTCAATCGTTTGATAAAGGTGCTGCAGGTCCAAGGTTCTCGTTATGTCGATATGCATTAGAGAATGGTTTTGCTTTCAATTACATACATATACATAGTACATTTACTAAAATCACTACTTATTGTGTAAACAAAAACTCTAGTGGAAGTAAATGAAGAATTTATTGATCAATTGATTCAAGAACCGACTTCATGACATTTAAGAAGTTTGTTGATCGACATACATGCAATCTTATTTTCTTCGAACGACATAGTTGGCATTTGATATCAGATTTGACTGCAGATGAAATTGATGATTCGAGTAGGACATGTCATTTGGTAATAGCAAAAATTATACAATCGTCAATGAAACAAGACTACAGTTTAAAAATCTCTTACTATCTTTTGTGGAATGCTTTAGAGAAACAAATGAGGGGAACTTTCAAACATAATATTACTTTTTTTAGTTATCTAAAAGTATACTTCAAACGATTGAAGAGTCGTGATAATACTACCAACTGCAATTTTGAATTAGTTGCTGGAAACGTTTTTTGAGGCTATTTTACATCACTAGGTGATATCTAGTGTGCGATGTATTTTTTATTATTAGTTATGCTACACAGTAGTACTTGATTCAACATGATTTGATACTTATGTATGCGCTTGTTAATGTAAACCATGCTGGCATTGGCATGCGCATGATGCAATTCTAGTGTTGCGTATTCATGCGATTCGTGTGTTACAATGACCACTGTTATTCAAGGGTACCGGTTTAACCAGCCTTGCGATATATACGGATTACATTTGTGCTCTTTTAGTGTTATCGAATATCGATAACAGAACTGTAAACACACTAAAGTATATCTACATTGCAATTATTTTTTCCATTGCCTTTGGCATTGTTGATACTAAAGATTCAGACAATTTACTATGGTTTATAAAGAGTTTGAAACCGCATTTGTTGGACCGTCAAATAACTTTTATTTCAGATCGTAATTCTGGTATTATTAATGTTGTTTCTGTTTTTTATCCAAATAGCTACGATGCGTATTGTATCTTTCATCTCATCCAGAATCTGAGGAGTACTCTGGAACATACTAAACGAGAGTATAAAAAATTAATGCTATGTATTTTTAGTCGCTGTGCATATGCTCCCAATTTAGACCTTTATAATGATAGACTTTTAAAGTCAATTTTGTACTATAATAAAACAATTCTTGATAATTTACCTCCCGATAAGTACACCCAAGCATTCATTAAAGGGAAATAATATGGTTCAATGGTATCAACGTCGGTTGAATGAGTTAACACACAAATCAAGAAACTATGCGGTCTACCCATTGTCGAATTAGACAACAAGATAAACGTATTTCTTATGACTCAACTTTTACGACGTTATTTGGAGGGGCTGAGCTAGAATATTAATTTATGCCTTGATTTGGAAAGAAGGTTAAGTTGAACGTCGAAAGTGGTGGAACAAGTCTAGTACGTTAGTCTTCAGCAACTTTTTTTAAGGTTTTTCAAAACCCTGTTATGGTAGTTAACATGTTTGATTTCAAATGTTCTTGTGATGCATGGAAACAAGAATGTTTCCCATGTCCAGACACATTAGCGACAATAACATTAGTTAACGAAGATCCAATGACTTTGATAAAGTCATTCTTCACGATTACAAAATACAAGTCAACTAATTCTTTTATCATACCAGCTATAATAGATTTCTCGAACGATCATACTCTAATGAATCGTCCAAGCTAGAAATTGTACCTGCCAACATGAATAAACAAGCTAGACGGCATAAGAAGAAACGAATTCCATCTAGAGGAGACATAACAACCGGCCAGTTGCGGTGTGACCGTTGTCTAAAGTTATGACATAACTAGAGGACCTATGACCCTTAATTTTGAATTTGCGAGTCGATATGCAATGTAGTACGCAAACATTCACTTTTAGTGTCATTGAAGTGTTTGCGATTAGTTACTTAACGCAACCGCAGTGCCAATTACGTTATAAATATTAGTACTAATCTTTTCTAGATACGTTCTTCGTATCATGCGATTCACTTTTATAATAAAAAAAACATAATCATATCTGATTCACGAGTATATAGGTGTGATTGTAGTTTATTTGTACGTACGATTTTGTGTAGTTGAACATTTTTAGACAAGACTATTGCATATAATGTGATTTGTATCATAAACCATGCTAGATAAGTATTTGTGATTCACAGGTATATTATCAATGTGATTGTATCATGAGATTCACTAGTCTTCAGAATATGTCAATCCATTTCGAGGCCATTATGCTAGTTGTTAAGTTTCAAATCATTGCGATTGAAGTTTAGAAACATGTCATTGCGATTGCATTATTTTATAATAGAATTTCGATATAGATTACTCAATCGTATCATATGCTTACTTAATTGGAAAATTATCACTTGGATTTTCATTATATCTCAGCTGCAGTCAAATGGTGAAGAAAAAGATAAAGATTTGTTTCACTGTAATTTTCAATTTCTTACTTTTGTTCAGAATACAAGTTGAGTTATATAGAGAGTAGAGAATGTAACAACCTTGGGAATATTCCCATGTGAGGTTGTTACATATTGTTACAATTTGTTTGGCAATACTAATGAGACTATTCTTGAAAGGCTTCAGTAGATATATTTGGGCTTCAATACTTAGAGAGACCCATGCTCATAAATGACCAGACCCACGTAGAGATCCAAACCCGGTCCATAACTAAACCCAAGCTTAGATGTCAAATAGGGTTTAGACCAAAGTTGTCGAAGTCTTCTCTTCAGCCTCACTCCCTCTCTTCTTTTCAACCTGACTTCCTCTATTCTCTTCTCTTCTCTTCTCCGGTGTGCACGGTGGTCTTGTGACCAACACATTTAACTGAGTGAAACTGAAATTTATGGCTTTGATAGGGTCTAAGACAGGGATAGCATGAACAACCAAACGTTTTGAGTGTGAGATAGTTAGGAAATTTGTGAAACAGAACTTCAAAGGGTGATTTATGGTGTAGGATAGGTGTTGGGAGTATATTGATCAGGTAGACACTTGTCTCAAATGCTTCAACCCAGTACTCGTAGGGTAGATTTGCCTGAGCTAGAATAGTAAGCCCAGTTTCAACCACATGCCTATGCTTCCTTTGAGCCCTTCCATTCTGGGATGAAGTATGAGGGCATGATCTCCCTAAAATAAACCCACACTCTTGAGCTATAGGTAACAACATTCTGAACTCACCACCCCAGTCACTCTGAATAGCCTTAATAGATCTATCAAACTGTGTCTCTACCAAGGCTTTGAACCTTTTGAAAACTCCTAGAACCTGACTTTTGTCCCTGATAGGATACAACCAAGTGTATCGAGATAAATCATCTAGAAAAAGAACATAGTATTTAGACCCCCCAGTAGATTGAATAGGTGCAGGACCCCAAACATATGAATTAGATCTTGAACATGTGTAGAATCAGAAGTAGATATTGAATAAGGAAGGCTGTGAGATTTGCCCAACTGGCAAGCCTCACAAAAACTATTTGAATTACTCAAAACCTTAATGAAGATTACAAGAGCTAAGAACTTTGTCTAGAACACTTGATGATGGATAACCAACTTTTTGATGCCATTCATCTTTGACAGACTTAGATACAACTGTAGACAACACCCTAGGGACACTTAGAGTTAGACTGCCTTGTGACTTAGGAATGGTATCCATCTTGTAGAGCCCATCTTCACATCTCCCTCTGAGCAGAATAGTCCCTGTTACCTTGTCCTTTACCAAACAGAAAAATTTGTGAAATTCAACGAAGACATTGTTATGATTAGTCAATTGAAAAACAGAGAGTAGGTTCTTATTGATCCTAGGAACATGCAATATAGGTTTCAAAACAATAGGTTGTTTAGTGAAAGAGTTTAGGGTAGACTGACCAATATGTGATATAGAAAGTCTCTCACCACTGCCTACTAAAATGTGTTTTGTACCTGAATACTCAGATTTCTGAGTCATTTGGCTAGTGCTGCCTGTGACATGGTGACTAGCACCATTGTCGGCATACCAGACCCCTTCTCTTGGTGTATCTTGTGAAGCAAGCAAAGCATTTTGTTCACCTTCTGACCTTGACTGTTCTGATGGAGAGGAGCCCATAACTGAGGGATCATCCCTATAATAACATACAGCAGCAGAGTGGCCAAACCTGTTACAGATCTGACAGGTTGGTTTACTCTGTGAGTACCTTCCACCTCTGCTTGAGCCTCTGTAGAAGTTACTTCTGCCTCTTGCATTGTAACCATTAGTATTGTAGTTAGATCTGCCCCTATATCCTCTACCTGAGCCTCTATTTTGGTTGTAGAAACCTCTCTGACTAGTGTTAGTAGATTGATGCTTCAAATCACCTCTATAAGTAACATTAGCACTAGAAATGTTGACTGTAGTCATAGAATTCTGCAGACCAGTCAATTGCTCTAGTCTGGTCTCATAAGTGAGTAGACTAGTCTGTAAATCTAGCCACCCAAGTCCTTCCTTGTCAGTTAGACTGACAACAATTGGTGTGTATTCAGCATCCAGGCCAGCAAGAACTTGTGTTAGAAAATCATCCATAGATGTGAGGCATCCTGCTAAGATTAGATTTTCATGAACCAGTTTCATTTTGTTGAGATATTCTGTCATTGAGGTAGATCCTTTGCGAGTTCTTTGGAACTCAGATTTGTAGTATGTTATTCTGGCTCTAGTCTGTGAGCCAGACAGTTTTCCAGCAGCATCCCAGAGACCCTTAGCAGACTCTTCCTCCATCAGTTGAGCTGCAATTTCTGGGCTCATGGTGGAATACAACCACCCAAGTAACAACTGGTCCTTAGCAACCCAGTCTTCAAATTCTGGGTTTTCTATGACATTAACCTCGGTATCTGTGACAAATTTTGAAGGGCAAGCCTTATCTCCATTAACAAAGCTCCATAGCTTATTACCCTTAATCGTAGGTACTACAACTGTCTTCCACAGCAAATAATTATGTCTGTCAAGACAAATATTATTGACATTGCTGATTGAATGTGAATGCAGGTTTTTGGCTGAGAAAGATGAGATATTTGAGAGTATAGACCCAACTGAGTTTGTGCTCAGTGAAGGAGACTCGTTAGGATTCGCCATTGAAGGCTGGAAGAAGCTTTGATACCAAGTCAAATTGTGAAGAAAAAGATAAAGATTTGTTTCACTGTAATTTTCAATTTCTTACTTTTGTTCAGAATACAAGTTGAGTTATATAGAGAGTAGAGAATGTAACAACCTTGGGAATATTCCCATGTGAGGTTGTTATATATTGTTACAGTTTGTTTGGCAATACTAATGAGACTATTCTTGAAAGGCTTCAGTAGATATATTTGGGCTTCAATACTTAGAGAGACCCATGCTCATAAATGACCTGACCCACGTAGAGATCCAAATCCGGTCCATAACTAAACCCAAGCTTAGATGTCAATTAGGGTTTAGACCAAAGCTGTCGAAGTCTTCTCTTCAACCTCACTCCCTCTCTTCTCTTCAACCTGACTTCCTCTCTTCTAATATCTTCTCTTCTCTTCTCTTCTCCGGTGTGCACGGTGGTCTTGTGACCAGCACTACCTTTAACAGCTGCCAAATCAACAATCAATCACGTTTTTATTATGGCCTTCACATGTATTTATCAGAATGTGATTTACACTCTCCTTCATCATGCATTTTACAATGCGTATCTGATTGTGTTTCATTCTACACTCCCACTGTACAAATACATTATCACCACCCGACTATATTTTAGTTTTATGGTTGCGATTGTTTTGAACCTAATACCACTGCAGTTTATGTTTTTACTGGATAAATTAACCACCCACAATGAAAGTAAACCTAGGATAACATATGAGATTTCAAATATTTGATAACTACATAGACGGCCCTACAGTTGCTTAGGAACTCAACCCTCACAAACAATACAGATATTTGAGGCTTGATATGCTTAAAACCAAAAAACAAACAATAAAACACTACAATTACCATAACATCAATCATCAGAAGACTCTTCTGATTCAATCTCCTCTATCTCCTCTACATCATCCTCATCATCTTCTTTGTCGTCCGTCTCCATATCATCGCCCGCTTCTTCGTCCTTTTCATCCACAAAGTATGGTTCTTCGTCAAATCTTTCATCATCCCAACTTCGTCCTTTTCATCCATAAAGTATGGTTCTTCGTCAAATCTTTCATCATCCCAATTGTCCCTTTTCCGATTGCGTTCGGGAAGGTTGTTCGGGTCAGATTCGTACTTGAAAGACGACCATGAATCTCCGAACTTGTACTCTTCCTCGAAAAAGATTGAAAATATGAAACCATTTTTCGAATCATCAGAGGACTACTCCGACGTTCTTTTGCGTTTGTAGCCTCAAAAATGTTTAGAATATGAATAGTTTTTTTGTGTGTTTTTTATAAGTAGATAGATATAAATCTATACTATTATTTATAGTCACAAAGAATATTTCAGTGTACCTAAAATCTAGCAAAATAAAAAAAGTTCAAACTTGTATTTAATGCTTTGTAATGATTTTCAAGAAATATATTAACCAATAACGAAAAGTTTAATTACATAGAAAGATAGGCAGTTGTCATTTCCACATTAATGACGTTGCGCTTTAGCTGAGAGGCTAGTTACCATGACATTGTGTTTCCATAGTATCACATATGCGATTTATTTCTATTATTGGACATGATGGATTAGTTACGCAGCTGCGATTTATAGTATCACATAGGTTTTAGATTTGCGTTTACACTATTTAACATAAGATTGAATACACATTTGTGACTTATCAGGGTAGTTTGGTTTCGAAAAAAATGATGCATTGTGCGATTTACGTTCACAAATGAGGTAATGATAAGGTTGCCTTATATATGTGCTTTATTCTTAATATAGTCCATAGTAGTTTGGTTTCAGACCGTGACGTGGACATGATAGATTGGAAGCGCATTTGCAATTCATTACTACAGAAATTCATGTTATGTTGATTTTAACATGAACATAACATGAGTTGTAACAGGGAGTTATAGATACTCACTGTACGAGGGAACCAACTGCAAAGTGTTGTTATATTCTAGAGTCTGCAATTTAGTTGACATATCCTGGCGCTATAGTGGATCAGAGTTAGCATTTTCAAAATATAAAGATTCTATATGTGCTGATATAAAAAATAAGAAAGTACAATAGTTAGGGGAAAAACTTAAAAGAAAAGTATAAGATGAGGAAGTATACCTTGTTGATTAATGAGAATTTGATTGTGTTGAAGATTTATTGATCTCAATAGATATGGCATAGTCTTGGTGCCATGCAAGAGGTTGTATGTGGCATCTGGAACGACGAACCAATATATAATGAGGACTTGATAAGAATGATGTGTAGTTGGGGTGGTGATAAAGCG
Organism: Limnanthes douglasii subsp. nivea; assembly: GCA_036936605.1. NCBI lineage: Eukaryota > Viridiplantae > Streptophyta > Magnoliopsida > Brassicales > Limnanthaceae > Limnanthes > Limnanthes douglasii. The sequence goes on along the minus strand of JAUPFV010000002.1, from coordinate 78,924,172 downwards.
GAAGGTGTTGGTAGAGCCGAAGGTGATTTTGGAGTGAGGACTGAGGGTGATGAATTAATAGCCTGCTATGGGATGTAAGAGAGGTATGGATTAAAGGTGTGAGATTTATGGGATTGGATGCAGACAAAAATGATTAAGACTAAGGTTCTGAGTCGTAAGATGTGGGATAGGGAATTGGAACTGATCTTGAGTTGGGTGCTTTGTTGAATGACAATGAATTGGGTGGTTGATTGAAAGATGATAAGGGTGATTCGTTTGTAAAAGACAAGTTCTAGGAAAGATGAAAGGAAACATATTTTACTTAAAATGGACATCAATGCATATGAAAAATTTATATATATGTAAATCAAGAAGTTTATAGCATTTTTTCTATGTGTTTATCCCAAAAAACACAAACAGATGCACGGTGATCAAATTTATGTTTAGGATACATATCATGCACAACCAAAAACATGCAAGTACGCGATTGAGGGAGGAAATTATATAAGACCTCATATGGGGATGTCTTTTATAGTAAAAGATTAGGAATGTGGTTGATTAAATAAAAGGTTGTTAGAACATAATCCCCAAAAAAACATTCAAGTGGTACTTTTGATTGAAACATGAGAGAACGAGCAACATTTAAATTAGGCTAATATGTTTGTTCGACAACTCCATTTTGTTGTGAGGTGTAAACACACAATGTTTGAAATTCAATGCTTTTTTTGAAAAAAAAATACCAAGAGGAAGAAACTCACTATCATTGTGAATTATTTGATAACTCTTTGCTTGTGCGGAAACTGTGAGTGAAAAAATACCAAGAGGAAGAAACTCACTATCATCTCGAAGAAAATGTGAAATTAATTTAAAGTGAGACAAGGATGGATAATATAGGCGTAAGTGACATAGGTCCTACAAAATAGAATAGTCAAGAAATAAAATGATACAATAATTATTATCTTTGGTCAGTTTGTTGGCTGAAATTAAATTTAAATTAAAGGCTAGTATGCGCAAGACATTTGTAAGGGTTAATTTTCAATGAAAACTAATTGTACCAATATGAATGATGTGTGTTGTTGCACCATTTGGTAAATAGTCATTGGTAATAACTAATGGAAGACTTTGGATTAGTTAAAAGTTAAATAAATATGAGAGATAATATGATTTGTGACACTAGTATCCAAAATCCAAGAACTTGCACTAGAATTATCAGACATAATAGTATATAGAATCAAACCTGCACCATTCACGTATGCATCAACATTATCAGAATTATTATGATTCACTGCACTAATTGTTTGGGCTACTTGTTTTATTTGTTCGGTAGTGAACCCTTGAAAAATGCTAGAAATATAAGAACCCTTTGAGTTGGTCATTTGGATCTTCGATTGAAACATGTAAGAATAATCTGCCATGTTGACGATAAAATACCCAGCGCAAAGCGTCCATTTGTTTTTTTAAATATGAGAATTGTGATAATCAAGAGAATTAGGAACTTTGTTTGATATCATGTCAAAAAGTGATAAAGAATGATATATATTTTCAATAATAATACTTCTCATATGTAAACATGGTTTGCAGTAAGAGCTAATTATAACATAATCAATACAGTTAATCCTAATTATGACTATAATCAATATAGTCAATCTCACTCCCTTCACGCATATACTAGTGCAACCATTTATCTACCTTTATGTCTATAGTTACTTTACAATAAATACAAAGATACTTTAATATATGTGTTCCATGATTGATTGTAGTGCTCTTTCTTACCATCTAATATCATTCGCTTAATAAGATTTCTCCAACTCTATAAATATATTTTTATATATAATGAGCTTTATTGTTTGACCCTAGAACACCGAAAATTGAATCTCATTGTTTTAGTTAAGTGTATTGGTACGAGGGGATACTAATAATCCTCATTAGATATCAGAGTTGAGCCATGACTAACTCCAATTCTCCATCTTTGAGTTCTGACACAGCTGCTACTAGTTATCTTCAACCTGGCTTGAATTTGAATAACAAATCACAAATCACTCAAATTTGTAACAACAATAACATAATAAGCTAAACATAAAAAAAATTTCTACTATGGAAAGCCATGATAGTCCCAACCATCAAGGGAAATCGCATGTTTGGCTATATCCCATGAAATATCTCATGTCTCCTTAAGGTTATCTCTTACTATGTTGGTATAATGCTCCACAATTCACTTATAAAGAGTGGTACTCTAGAGACCAACTCTTACTTAGGTGGTTATTCACCACCATATCCCTAAAATAGCAGCTCAGTTTCTTTGGCATGAGTATGCTAATGCATTTTTGGGATGCTTTAATAAAAATTTTGGCTGACAAACTAGAGCCATAGTCATTTTTTCAAAGTGTGAATTTCAAATAACCAGAAAGAAAGGAAAAACTATGAAAGAATACCTAGCCAAGATTAAATCTATTGCTGCTAACATAATGCTACCAAGTTGTACTGTCACTATTGAGGACTTAGTCTCACCGGTCCTTGCTGCCGTAGTAACCAAAGACATTACTGTTGAGTGTAAATTTAGTTCTCGATTGATAAAAGGAGAGTTTGATTGTAGAGAGATAAAGTAAAAGTAAAGTGTGATTGAACTGAAAAAATATCGTCCACTTTATTCACAGCTTTTTCCTTTATTTATAGGCATTCTGACTTAGTGTAACAAGATTGGTTATACAAGTGGGTTAATTGTATTTCAATCTCCTATATTTATAGATAATCCAGAAGCTAGCCTTCAACTATATTTTTTCATATATACTTTGGTTTATTACATTTAAGCCCCCCAACTGTATCTTTATCAATTATCAATTGGGTTTATCTACAAAATTTTCTACTAACTCCTCAAAGTAGGTTGGATCAATAATTTAGCAAATAATATGTTATGGGTAATCTTACTTTGACAACTACCAACAGTAAATCAAACAATCGATATAATAAATTACACAATAGCAACAATAATAAAAACTACACAATAGGTTGAAGTTCCTATCCTAGAGGCAAGAATATGGGCAAGTTTAGAAACTGAAAATATGGGAGTAACTACAGTAGGAAAATATGGGAGTAACTACAGTAGGAAAATATCGTGGTTGTAAAGGTAGGAAAAAAATGAAACTATAGAGGAAGGTACAACATCAAGTATAGGAGATGTGGAGGTGGATGCTCTCCAAACGGACCAACTTGCCAGATATGGACAAGTTTGGTTATATAGAAACAACATGTTATTACAGGATCCAAATGTTATGGTTCAATACCTACTAAACAACAACAACAACACACAATTCATTCACAATAGTGTATTTCTAGTGAATCAAGAGCCAAACAGTGATGGAATATGGTATGTTGATTCTGGAGCAACACACAATGTCACTCATAACCGAAGCTTGAAAAGACAAACGATTGATTGTCGATGTCACTTCTTTATTAAGTTTCGAAATTGTTAGAACTGATTAATTAAAAAAGTTGAGTCTAGCATTCTTATAGTTGATAATAAACACTTAGCTCCTAAAAACATTCTACATGTTCTAAATATTATTTTTAAAATACTTTTATTTCTCAATTAACCTCAACTAATTATGTCTATGTCGAATTTTTAAGAATTTTTATCTTGTTAAACATTTGGACACGACGAGGACTGTGTTAACAGGGAGATCTAATGGAGGACTCTATTTCATTGAGAATTCACCTTAGTTTCAAGATTCTAGTCCTAATGTTCTTGATTCTGAGCCAATTCTAGGCAATTAGGAGTCTGAGTCAAAGATAGAGGGTTGCACATGAGATTGGGCATCACTCCTTTCAAGTTTTATCTAAAATTATAAGGTAGTGTATTATTATGGTTGATGTTAATGAAAAATATATTTTATGTCACTATTGTAAGCTTTGAAACGCTTATACACTACTATATCCTACTTCTAATTTTCATACAACAAATAATTTAGATCTTACACGCGCAGATTTTTAAGGGCATTCTCCAATCTCAATTACAAATGAATTTAAATACTACATTATATTTTTAGATGAATTATCAAGGTTTTTATGGATCTATCCTTTGAAAACCAAAAGTGATGTTTTGAAAACATTCATAAAGTTTCATAAAATAGTTTAGGCTAATTTTGAAAGATACTTTAAGGTGTTGGAGACTGATAGTGGGGTGAATATCAGGTCTTTGTATCCCATGTCACTCAGTCCGGCATATAACTAAGGCATTCTTTTCCATATTAATATTTCCAAAATTGTAGGACAAAGTGAAAGTATAGACATATAGTTGAGACTAGCCTTACTTTTTTTGCTCAATCTCAATACCATTCTGTTTTTGTTTTCATGCTTTCTCTACTCTAGTCTTTCTTATTAATAGACTACCCATTGTTATATCATAGTATAAGTTACCCTCTAAATGTCTTTATTCTAAGAAACCTAAATTTTATTTCCTAAGGGTAGTTTGATGTGCTTGAGGCCATTTCAAAAATACAAATTCTAGTTTCACTCAATTCGATGTATTTTCCGAGGATATTTTCTATTCACAAGGGGTATATACGTGCTTAACACCTTCTGGTAACTTCTACATATATAGAGATGTAGCGTTTAATGGACTAGAGTTTCCTTATACTAACTAGTTCCATTATACTCAAATTCAATCTTTAAGTTATAATCTAAGTTTAGGTTAGTCTTCTAGCTTTCATATTCTTGGTTTTATGGGTTGTGACTCAACGCAATGCATTGTCCCTAAGACTACTGCTGATAAAGGCATGCCTTGTTTTTTTGTCTTGATGCCTTGCCTAACAAACCACCACACTATAATCCTTCACATTGTTACTATTCTCTACCTTCTTCTGTAACACAGCCACGAATACATGTTACTAACCAACCATTACTCAGTCCACATATTAAAACACAACTTTTACCTTCTCCTCAAATTCCTACTCATTATAAGAAATAAACTACACCCAATTTCTTCAAATTCACAATGATCATTCATTCCCCACTCACTTCATCCTTGCATCTTCTATACCTAAATCTCCTACTATAATTTTACCCATTACTAACATATATTTTATACATACCAGAGGAAAATTTAGTTCTATAAAGCTGAAACCCATTTTTACATGTTTTAAAACTACTTCTATTGGTCTATCTAGAGAACCTTCTAATTTTATGCAAGCGGAAATTGGTCATTCTCAGTCTTCAAAGCTAACTACTGCACAGCTTCGTCAGAGATTACATTTTCATAGCTTTCTATATCTATCACAAATTTGCACACCTTCACTTTGATAGTACAAGTAGATTGAAATATATTGTTTCTCAGCCCTTCATCACTGTCATTTCTCACTTTAGGCGCCAAACGGACATGCATTATAAGCAACAATTTCCCAACATCCTCTTCATATACATGTTTTTGTTGGAAGCCCATCAACAACGTTCTTTGGTAAATAAGTACATGCCCGACCATGTGCTGCAATTTGCGATGTTGGACTAGGACTTGTGATTGTTCTCTTTGGGAGTTTCATTAGTCATGTACTATCCCTTTTGCATGATCTTCTCGAGAGGTCTTTCCTCATATGCAAGGCATGTTGATATGCTTCAGAAATATTGACAAGATCAACCATGTTTAATGAGTCCTGAAAAATTATTGTCTCATTCCCCTGATGTAGCGGGATACCAGCTGATCCTCCGTATCAGCAACATTAACACGACTCTCCAACTTATGAAACTCATTAGTATACTCTGTTAGATAATATTGAACACGGTTATTAGAAGTTACTGTGCCAGTTAATTAGATAAGATCGGCTAACTGTTATGTATTAGTCTATTTAAACAAGATTCTGGTAATATTTAAAGTGTGGTGAAACAGTTCCATTTTAAGCATACTTTCATTTCTTAAGTCTGTCTTGTGTTGTCTGCATTTTGGTTTGATTACAGGGACTGTAGTTTACATTTGGTATCAGAGCCTGTCTTTCCAAAGAAATGGATGACATCGATGGAGAACAATCAAAAGCAGTTACAGTCTTCAAATCGACGGCAAGAGGAGCCTCAACACCGATCCAATATCCAACGTTAAGCGAAACAAACTACGGCATATGGGCTGTCAAGATAAAGATAATCTTGCGTTCGCTAGGAGTATGGTCAGTGATCGAAGGTGAAGACACCGACGTCGACAAAGATCAAAGTGCCATGGTAGCCATTTCTCAAGCCGTTCCAGATGATGTGATGATGGCAATCGCCAAAAAGTAGACGACAAAGGAGGCTTGGGTCGCACTCAGAGAGATGCGAGTTGGTGAAGATCGTGTCAAGAAGGCACGCGTACAGGTACTGAAACGTCAATTTAATAAGTTGCAGATGGAGGACTCAGAGACGATAAATGGCTTTGCAATGAAGCTTACTACGCTAGTAGGCGAGATCCGCTCACTCGGGACAACACTCGACGAAAGAGAAGTTGTTGAAAAACTGTTTAGTGATGTTCCCGATAAATTTCTCCATATTATCGGAACGATTGAGCAGTTTGGCGATTGTGAGTCTCAGAAGCTATCGGTCGCCTCAGAACCTTTGAAGAAGGGATTAAAGGACGATTGAACTCAAGAGGCAGTGGAGATCAGTTACTCTATACCCATGTCGAGTCAGATGCAAGAATCCCAAAGGGAAAGAGAGATGAAGGTTCCAGCAGCAACCATAGGGGAGGACGTCATGGGAGAGGACGTGGTCGTGGTTATGGTAAAGGTCGGGGAAATGGTGAATGCCATAAAGAAGACCGAAAGCCACGTAATTTCGACAAATCCAGGATCAAGTGTTTCAACTGCAATGATTATGGTCACTTTGCAAAAGAATGTCTCAAACCAAACCGAAAAGAAAGAGCCAACCTTGTTACAATGCATACCGAAGATGAACCGGCACTGTTGATGGCCGAAACTCGTCTTCTCAGCCACGAGGTAAAAAACAAGCAACTATTACTGCACGAAGAAAAGGTAGTGCCAAAGTTTAAAAGCACCCGAGAGAAGACTTGGTATTTAGATTCGGGCGCAAGTAATCACATGACCGGTTGTATCGAAACATTTGCTGAAATTGACAGTGCTATTAAAGGGTCAGTCAAATTTGGTGATGGTTTGGCAGTAGAAATACAAGGAAGAGGTTCGGTTTTGTTTGAAGACTTCACAGGTGAGCATCGAATACTTACTAATGTCTATTACATTCCGATGTTGAAAAGTAATATTATAAGTATTGGTCAGGTTATGGTTGAAGGAGGTGTTATGAGTATTTTTGATAGATCACAAAGGTTATTAGCAAAAGTGAACAGGTCAAGCAACAAGCTGTATGAATTTAATATAGCACCAGCCCTACCCGAATGTTTTATGGTAAGGAACAAAGAAAATGCATGGAGATGCCATGGAAGGTACAGGCATGTAAACTTTCAAGCCTTGAAGCTTCTAAGTCATAAACAGATGGTCTACGGTTTGCCCATAATCGATCATAAGGACCGCATCTGCGATGGTTGTTTGATTGGAACACAACATCAAAACCCATTTCTAACAGTGGCGAAATTCCGAGCAAAAGCACCGCTTGATCTGTGGCATGAAGATTTGTGCGGGCCAATAACTCCTACCACACACGGAGGTAACCGTTATTTCCTACTGTTGGTTGATGATTGTACAAGATTTATGTGGCAGGTACTGATCCGAAACAAAGATGAAGCATTTGTGGCATTTAAAAAGGTGAAATCTGCAGCAGAAATAGAGAAAAACAGTAAGTTAAAAGCTTTGCGCACTGATCGTGGCGGTGAATTCACCTCAAATGAGTTCAAGATCTACTTTGAGGGGTTGGGAATTAAGCATTATCTATCGGCACCGTATTCTCCTCAGCAGAATGGAGTTGTTGAACGAAGAAATCAGACAGTGGTCGGCATGGCAAAGAGCTTGTTGAAAAGCATGAGAATCCCAGACGAATTTTGGGGGGAAGCGGTATCAACTGCAGTGTATCTCCTAAATCGAGCCCCAACAAAAAACGTTTTCGGCAAAACTCCCTATGAAGCATATTATAACCGCAAGCCAAGTGTTGATCATTTTTGTATCTTTGGATGTGTCGGACATGTAAAAGATGTTACACCTCACCTTTCAAAACGTGCAGACCGAAGCAAGCAGATGGTGTTTATTTGTTATGATTCGAATACAAAAGGCTATTGGATTTTTGATCCGAAGTCAAAACGAGTAGTCGTAACACGAGACGCCGTGTTCGAAGAGGAGAAAAAGTGGGAGTGGAGCAAATTTCCAGTAACGAAAACAGGGAACATTTTTTCCGCACCTTACTTTACCATAGCAAGCACATCTAATACGAAAAATCTCCAAGATAAAGAAGGTGTTAATGATTTCGGCATGGATTTCCCACAACCGAAACAGGAACTAAACGGTAACCGAAATCAGCATGCTACACCAGTGATAAACACAAGATCCAGAACATCTGTTTTAAATTCACCATATACTCTAGCAGCAACGTTTGAAGATTCAGTATCAACTGAAAAACTACAACCCTCGACACTTGATGAGAGTTCATCCGAAGGACCACGGGGTAAGCGTGACATCAAAGAACTTTACGATGAAACCTTCCCAATATAATTGGAGTATTCGGGACTGTGTTTGCTTGGAGAAGATGAGCCTTCAACTCTTGAAGAAGCCAAGGCTGATCCGATGTGGAGAAGAGCAATGGAGGAAGAAATTTCTTCTATTCGAGAAAATGAAACTTGGAAGCTCGTTCCATTACCTGACAGCCACAAACCTATTGGTTTAAAGTGGGTTTACAAGCTAAAGAAGGACACTCAAGGCAGAATAGTGAGGCACAAGGCGAGAATAGTGGCAAAAGGGTACGTTCAACGACAAGGTGTAGATTTTGATGAAGTTTTTGCCCCTGTTGCTCGGCTAGAGACGGTACGTTATCTGATTTCTATCGCAGCACACGAAGGATGGGAGGTGCATCATATGGATGTAAAGTCAGCCTTCCTTAACGGGGAGTTGGAAGAAGAAGTGTACGTTACTCAACCTCCGGGTTTTGAAGAAAAAGGAGAAGAGCACAAGGTATTAAAACTACACAAGGCATTGTATGGATTACGACAAGCACCTAGAGCTTGGAATTCAAAACTGGACAAGTCATTGAAAACACTATGATTTGAGAGGTGTTCATTAGAGCATGCTGTGTACAAAAGAAGCCGAGGAAAAGGAAATTTGATAGTTGGAGTTTATGTGGATGATCTAGTCATCACTGGAGAGAGCATACAAGATATAAACAAGTTTAAATCTCAGATGAAAAAGATGTTTAGTATGAGTGATCTTGGTTTACTAAGCTACTATTTGGGGATTGAAGTCTGTCAAAGTTCTAAGAAGATCACACTCAACCAGTCCGCATATGCAACAAAGGTGTTAGAAAAATGCGGCATGAAAGATTGTAACCCTTCACAAATTCCGATGGAACCTCGTCTACAACTGAGCAAGAAAAGCACAAGTCCACCTGTAGACACAACCCTATACCGAAGCATAGTTGGCAGCTTAAGGTATCTACTGCATACGCGCCCAGATTTAGCATTCTCTGTCGGTATGGTGAGTAGATACATGGAAAAGCCCACAACGGAGCACATGGCTGCAGTACAACATATATTACGGTACGTGAAAGATACTTTATATCTCGGTTGCGTTTATGAGAAAAAGAAAGGAAGCTTGGAGCTGTTAGGTTACTCTGATAGTGATCTAGCCGGGGATGTTGACGATAGGAAGAGCACTACAGGGGTAATATTCTTTCTTGGGTCAAACCCGGTTAGTTGGTTTTCACAAAAACAAAAGGTTGTTGCGTTATCTTCCTGTGAAGCAGAATATATCACTGCCTGTGCAGCAGCATGTCAAGGAGTGTGGCTGGGACGATTGTTGGCAAATTTATTAAAAAAAAAGGTTAATCAAGTGGTTCTAAAGATAGATAATCAATCCGCAATCGCATTGAGCAAGAATTCAGTCCACCATGAGAGAAGCAAGCACATTGATACTCGATTCCACTACATTAGAGATTGTATTGAATCAGGAATGATTGCAATCCAACATGTTTGCACAGAAGATCAACGAGCTGATATTCTCAGAAAGTCGCTATCAAGGAATAAGTTCATGGAGATGAGAGAAAAGAGTGGTGTGCAGATGATCAAGTAGAAAAACAACAATTGTGTTCAATCTTAAGGGCGAAAATGTTAGATAATATTGAACACGGTTATTAGAAGTTATTGTGTCAGTTAATTAGATAAGATCGGCTAACTGTTATGTATTAGTCTATTTAAACAAGATTCTAGTAATATTTAAAGTGTGGTGAAACAGTTCTATTTTAAGCATACTTTCATTTCTTAAGTCTATCTTGTGTTGTCTGCATTTTGGTTTGATTACAGGGACTGTAGTTTACATACTCTTCAATAGATTTTGACCTTTTTTAGGTTTTGGTAATACTGATACATAATTAAAGGGTAAAAATATCAACCTCGGATGGTTATCAAGTTTATCCTAGGTAGATAACTTTGACTTATATTTCTTCACCTAGTTTGTTTCGGTTGATGCCACCATGATACAACGCGGCCCCAAAACTTGGTTATGACCAGTTGCACCCTCTTTTGTCTGGGATGTCCTTAAAATCCAATATTTCTTCAATAGTTGTGACCAAATCTACAAACTCCTCTGTTTGATGACGCCGATAAAATTATGGGATCTCAAGTTTATACCATGACTCACACCAATTGTTTGTATTTTGATTGAAATCGTCATCTTAAGGTTGCTTAAAGGTATTCTTGTAATGATGAGCAAAAAAATCCACTGTCGTACTCTTTCCTCCGAGCAAACGGATTCTGATCATGATCATACTTTTTTTCAGAACCCGATTGTAGATTGTTTGGCCCTGGAGCATGAATCCAGGTGGTGCTCATCCTCTGCAATGCCTCTTGCTTTTACTTTACTTAACTTTCCAGTGTACTTTACTTAACTTTCCAGTGTACTTAACTATTGTCCAAATTTCCAGTGTGCTTAACTTTCCACTTTCCAGTGCAATCCACTGTCCATTAGTCTTGGTGTGCTCCAACAAACCATCCTCGTAAACGCATTTAGAGCATACAACATTCATGGAAGAAATCCAAGGTATCAAAGACCAAGTATGGTTTGACTCTAAGGCTTTGAATGCCACTTGTGTAGCCATATACCAGTTAGGATCACAAAATAACTCTTTAAAACTTGTTGGTTCCCTAACTGAGGTTATATGAGCTTTGATAGACCAACATGAACTTGTTTATATTAAAAAATACCAGTTTGGCCCTTATACTCATGTGATGACCATTGACATGAATGATAGTTAAGTTGGTTGATCTAGTGACACAAAATTTAAGACATCACATCCTGTAAATGTGACCTGACATCGTTAAACATGTCAATTTGTAGATGTATATGTATAGAATTAATAGCTTTGTTAGAAAGTAACTATTGTAAGATAGAACACTAGTTTGTTAAAGAATGAATAAACTATGTACGCATAACGTTTAATATGTTCATAGGTTGTATAGTTGGTAAATTTAGAGGAATTGTTTTTTATTGTGTAGGTTAAGCTGGAAAAAAAAGTAGTAGGGTGACTTAGCTCTACTTCAAGAAAATAAGTAATTAATGATTCTTCGTAAGTAAAAGTACTTAGTGTAAGACAATGTTGTATTGAACTGTTATGAGAACTAGACACGCTAGGTAACTTACGAAAAGAGGAAATCCAGTTAGACCTAGACACATACAGTAGAGAATTAAATTCTCTACTGTTAAAAAAGTTACCATGAAAACAAATATCCTGTTCATTAAACACAACATGTTCACATAGTAAGACCTTACCAATATGAGTAATGCATTTATACACTTTTTTGGTTGCAGAATACCCTAAAAACATATTTTAGAGAGTAAAAATCAAATTTATGTTGTTGATAAGATCTTGTACATGTATAACAAGTACTTCATAAGCTGACTTATAATCTACAACAGGATTAGGGAGTCTATTAACTAGTTAAGCGATTTGTTAATATCATCGTACCAATAGGAATGTGCCAGTTAGGACTGAGCTGGATTAATCCAGTCTCAACAATGTGCATATATTTCCTCTTTGCTTTAACGTATTGGGTAGAGGTATGAAGACATGATATTCTTATAATGTGTATTGCACAACTGTTAACAAATGGTAGAAAAGCTCTAAAATATCCTCTTTCATCTGTTTGTAAAGTTTTAATTTCTCTATTAAATTCATTTTTTACCATTTTTTTAAATTCTAAAAATATATGAAAAACATCACTTAACTAAAGACCCTAAGAGCCTTATTTCATGAACCATCAATGCAGTAAAACCATTCATTAGCCTTCTCTTTTAGAAGTATCTTCCATGTTGCCAAGTCCTTCACAAATTAAGAATCCTTAAAAAATTCAAAATGCATATTGTTTTAAAGGTTAGTTTGAAAATATATAAAAGGTTCTTTGAAATGGTAGAAATATGTAGGATGTTATCTAGCTTTAATGGGTTCTTTTAAATTTGAAATTAAATTTTTTGGTACCAACATGTTTAATTTGAAATTTCTAACAATTACCAACTAAGACAGAGACCTTAACTCCATATTCAAATTTTTTGCTCATCAAACTGGATTGTTTCTGACATGATGAGTGGCTCTAGAATCTGCATACCAAGTTGAGTCATTGTTTTGATCGAGTCATTAGGTAGAAAAATGAGTCTGTCTCTATCTTTAGTTGGTATACAAGTATAGATTCCATGACATTTAGATCCTCTCTGAAATATCATAAGGGAGTTGCATGATCAAACTTGTCATAGATTTGGGAAGTAGGTATATTGGAAGAAAACATGTATTTACATGCTTCTTTGTAACTGTTGTTACTCATTCCCTTGTAGTTATTCTAATACCTGCCACTATAGCCATGTCTTTTGTCTTTAGAGTAGCAAGATTGTCCTTATACATTTTCACTATTGTTTGATGACTTAGAATCACTCTTGTTAGGATTAGCATTGGTAGAGGTTCAATTCAGGTTGAATACTAGTCAATTGTTCTAATCTACTTTTAAATGTTAGCAATAAAGTTTGTAAATTAACCCAAATCAGACCATCTTGTCTACAAGGTCGACTAATATAGGGGTGTAGTTAGAGTTTAGACTACCAAGGACTTGACAAATTAGATCATCAATAGTAACAACAAATCCTACCAAATCCAAATTATCTTATTGACTTCATTTTGACCAAATACTCTTGCGTAAGCAATCCCTCTTCCGTGGTTCTTTGGAACTCACTCTTAAATAAGGTAAGTATAGTTCTAGTTTATGAGCCCAAAAGTTTAATTAATTCATCACACAGTCTTTGATCTAGTAATTGGCTACTATTTCAGAGGATTTGGTGGTAAAAAGCGAGTCAAGTAAGAGTTGGTCCATAAGTACCGCTCTTCATAGAAGGAATCCATGATTAAAACTCCAGTAGGATCACATACAAGCTTCGGAGGGCAGAAGATTTCATCTAAAATATAGCCAAATACATGATTTCAAATATAGCCAAATACACGATTTCCCTTGATGATTGGGACAAATGGTCTTGGAGAGTAGAAAACTTTGTTCTATCAAGCTTTAAACTTCCATTGTTACCAACCAAAATGAAGAGAAGAAAGAATAAGAACTCACAATGAACTAATTCTCTTGAAAAACTATTGTATTAATTTTCTTGTAAAACAATGTACAGTCCGCTTACACTTCTAGTAGGATAGCAGTAGTTAGGATTTAGTCAAATAGTTAAAGCATAATCAAGTAGTTATAATTACCTTTAACCTGTACACTTTTACATGTGACATTATTCAATTGATTAATAATACAGGCTCTGATTTATTAGGTTGACTGCGTTCTAATGAAACAGCCCAATGCTTTTTTAGTGAGTCGTTAACACCAAGTGGGCTTCAACCCGACCCAGCACGATTTTCCCCAACCAACAGGCTATTTTAGGGTTTGAGAGTGTCTTTGTTTTATTACCATCTCCAGCCTCAAGCTTTCTCCTAGACAGTGTTGGAATTAATTTAAATTGGTTTTGTATTTTACGTTTTGTATTTTGTTTTAAATAAGAGACGTTACCAGCTTGTACAAGTGGGTCATTAAGTCGTAGTGTCCGTTATTATTTCGTGGAAGTAGTGGAGAGTTAATAGGGAGCAGATGAGTCTTGAAGTGTTAGTCTCTATTTATAACGTTGTAACCTTCTATTCAAGATATCCAAGAAGTTCTAACTCTGCTCCTCTCAGTTAAACGTTTACATCTGTGTGTGTGTTGTATATACCAGTTTGTGTTTCTTTCATTTGGTATCAGAGCACGACATTCAGGGTGTTCTCTTTCAGATGGACGCGGGGAAAGGCAAGGCTGGATCTTTTGGGCTAACGTATCCAATGCTGTCTAAGGGGAATTACACAGCGTGGGCGTTAAAGATGAAGGTTTTTATGCAGGCCCAGGGAGTTTGGGCAGCAGTAGAACCGAGTGATGCCGAAGCAGTGATTCATGAGAAGAATGACAAGGTCGCTTTGGCCATGATCTACCAAGGCATACCTGAAGAGATGCTGTTATCCATTTCTGAGAAGAAGACAGCAAAGGATGGCTGGGAAGCCATCAAGGTCATGTGTCAAGGGGCTGATAAGGTGAGGAAGGCCAGAATTCAGACGTTGAAGGCGGAATTTGAGTCGCTGCGTATGGATGACAGTGAACAACTCGACGCTTTCTACATGAAGCTCAACGGACTGGTGTCCACTATCCGAGCCTTAGGTGATGAAATGGAGGAGTCGTACGTTGTCAAGAAGCTACTTCGGGCTGTTCCATCTAAATTTCTACAAATTACTTCAACAATTGAGCAATTTGGAGATTTAGAATCAATGACAATCGAAGAAGCTATTGGGTCTTTACAAGCTCATGAGGAAAGGTTGAAAGGTCAAAGTGTGACTACGGGAAACAAACTGTTATTGACAGAAGAGGAGTGGTCCAGGCGCGAGAAGAATGAGGACAAACTTCTTCTCACTCGAGAGGACTGGATGAAACGGAATCGAGAAGGAGGACGTGGGGGACGCGGTCTCCAGGGTACTGGTCGTGATAGAAGCACTGTAAGGTGTTTTAATTGCAGTATTTTGGGTCACTATGCTATAGAGTGTAAGAGGCCACGACGAGAACGGGGTCAAAGAAGTGAAGCAAACTTGGTGCAGATCAAGGACGACGAACCTGCTCTGTTACTGTCAGAATCAGATGAAAAGCTGACTGAGTTGGCGTTGGTGAATGAAGAAAGGGCCATCCCAAAGTTGGAGAGAAATATAACAGAGAGAAAAACGTCACACCTGTGGTACTTAGACAACGGCGCTTCAAATCACATGACTGGGGACAGGTCAAAGTTCTCACAGATAAATGAAGACGTGACAGGCGAAGTAAAACTTGGAGATGGGTCAACGGTATGCATTAAAGGAAAAGGGTCGATCACGTTTGTTTGCAAAACCGGAGAAGAAATAGTGTTTAACAATGTCCTCTACATTCCAAATATGTGCAACAACATAATTAGCCTTGGGCAAATGTCAGAAGAAGGTAATAAAGTGGTGTTACATGGTGAGTTTCTGTGGGTGCATGACGAGGATGGGAAGCTATTGATGAAAGTTAGACGATCAGCAAATCGTCTATACAAGATCTTGCTGGAAGAATCCAAGGAATCCAAGGGTGCTTGTCTACTTGCAAAATTGGAAAGGGACTCGTGGCTCTGGCACTCTCGCTTAGGCCATGTGAACTTTGATGCATTAAAACTTATGACTCGGAATAAGATGGTTTATGGCCTGCCCAAAATGATGCATCCAAAGGCACTGTGTAAGGACTGTTTAATGGCAAAGCAAACAAGAACTCCCTTTCCTTCACAATCGAGTTACAGATCAACCAAGGTGCTGGAATTAGTGCATGGAGATATTTGCGGACCAATCACACCATCAACACCATCCGGCAAGAGGTATTTTCTACTTTTTGTTGATGACTTTAGTCGTGCAATGTGGGTTTATTTTCTGTCAACCAAAGATGAATTATTAGGAGCATTTATAAGATTCAAGCGTCTTGTTGAAAAAGACTCTGAGGAAAAGATTAAAGCCCTGCGTACGGACAGAGGAGGAGAATTTTGCTCACATCAGTTTACAAGTGTCTGTGAAGACGCTGGGATCATGAGACAATATACGGCCCCTTACTCTCCACAGCAAAATGGAGTGGCAGAGCGAAGGAACCGAACGGTGGTGTCAATGGCTAGAAGTTTATTAAAGGAGAAGCATGTCCCATCTAGATTTTGGGGCGAAGGAGTACGACACTCTGTTTATGTGCTTAACAGACTGCCCACACGTGCTCTCTCTACTGACACTCCATACGCAGCTTGGTCAGGTAAGAAGCCAGATATTAGTCACATAAGAATTTTTGGCTGTTGTGCTTACATGAAGGTGCCTGGCATTCATACAAGGAAACTGGATGATCGGTCAAAGTCAGTAGTTTATTTTGGAAGAGAGCCTGGTACAAAAGCACATCGACTGTATAACCCAGAAGAGAACAGAGTTCATGTTAGCAGAGATGTGTATTTCGACGAGCTTAAGTCATGGAAATGGGCTAATGATGACAGTGTAGTTGGAGAGACTCACACCCATTTCGTGGTGGTTGACTCTGTAATCTCGACGGAAGCAACAGAAAACGGTAATGAGGAGTCTTTGACAGAGCTCGGTAATGAGGAGTCTTCAACAGAGCCTAACACTCCTGTACAGTCCTCTCATTCGACTGAGTCACAGGCAACACAGGCAACACCGACTTCATTAACACAGTCGAGTGAAGTCAGTTCAGCAGAAACTCGGAGTAGCAGTGTGCCAACGCGCTTCAGGTCTTTGCGCGACATTTATGCTGATACAGTCGAAATCGAGCTTGGTGAAGATGAGTTGCTGTTTCTCAGTATGGAGGAGCCAGTCACATATAAACAAGCTGTCCAAGAAAGATCATGGGGGAAGGCTATGGAGAGCGAAATAGAAGCAATAGAAAAAAATTGCACTTGGCAGCTTGTGGAATTGCCACCTGGGCACAAACCCATTGGCCTGAAATGGGTGTACAAACTAAAAAGGAACACAGAAGGTGAAATTATAAAGCATAAGGCGAGGCTCGTCGCGAAGGGTTACGTTCAGAAACAAGGGGTTGATTTTGAGGAGGCGTTCGCACCTGTCACACGATTGGAAACTGTAAGGCTATTATTGGCGTTGGCTGCAAATCGTGGTTGGGAAATTCATCATCTAGATGTCAAGTCAGCTTTCTTGAATGGCGACCTGTATGAAGATGTGTACGTACAACAACCCGAAGGTTTTGTGAAGCAAGGCAAGGAGCATTTGGTCTATAAGTTAATAAAGGCTCTTTATGGGCTTAGACAGGCGCCACGAGCCTGGTACGAGAAGTTAAACGAGTGCTTGAAAAGTTTGGGATTCACAAAATGTCCTTATGAGCATGCTGTGTACATAAAAAGGGAGAAGGAAGAGGTCTTAACCATTGGGGTATATGTTGATGATTTGCTGATCACGGGCTCGAGTATAACAACAATTCAGAGGTTCAAGGAACAAATGGGCAGGAAATTTGATATGACTGATCTAGGAAAGCTTTCTCACTATCTTGGGATTGAGGTGAAGCAAACTAAGGAGTACATCGAATTGAAGCAGTCGGCCTATGCTCGAAAGGTCCTGGAGAAGAGTGGCATGGCAGAATGTAAACCGACGAAGTACCCTATGGAGCCAGCGTTGCAACTGCACAAAGATGAAACTGGACAGGCTGTTGATTCAACTATGTTTAAAAGCATTGTGGGAGGATTAAGGTATCTAGTTCATACTAGACCAGACATAGCATTTGCAGTTGGTATAGTCAGTCGTTACATGGAACGACCAACTGAGATGCACAATGGGCAGGAAATTTGATATGACTGATCTAGGAAAGCTTTCTCACTATCTTGGGATTGAGGTGAAGCAAACTAAGGAGTACATCGAATTGAAGCAGTCGGCCTATGCTCGAAAGGTCCTGGAGAAGAGTGGCATGGCAGAATGTAAACCGACGAAGTACCCTATGGAGCCAGCGTTGCAACTGCACAAAGATGAAACTGGACAGGCTGTTGATTCAACTATGTTTAAAAGCATTGTGGGAGGATTAAGGTATCTAGTTCATACTAGACCAGACATAGCATTTGCAGTTGGTATAGTCAGTCGTTACATGGAACGACCAACTGAGATGCACCTCAATGCTGTTAAGCGAATTCTGAGGTATTTAAAAGGTACTTTGAGATATGGTTTGGTGTATTCAAGGGGAAGCAATAACAACATGTTGTCAGGATATTCCGACAGCGATTTGGCTGGGCAGATTGAAGATAGGAAGAGTACTGGAGGGATGGCTTTCTACCTAAATGAGAGCTTGATCACGTGGGTGTCTCAGAAACAACGTTGTGTGGCATTATCATCATGTGAAGCGGAGTTTATGGCAGCTACAGCGGCTGCTTGTCAAGGCATATGGCTGCGTAATTTGCTTGGTAAACTTACTAACTCTGATGTTGGTCCTGTAGTGCTCTACATAGACAACAAGTCAGCGATAGACTTGGCTAAAAATCCAGTTTTTCATGGACGTTCTAAGCATATTGACATCCGGTACCACTTTATTCGAGAGTGCGTTGAAAAAGGTGAGATCGTGATCAAACACATTGGAACAGAGGATCAACGTGCTGATATTTTGACGAAAGCCATGGCCACTGTGAAGTTCGAAAAGATGCGTGCACTCCTTGGCATCAGGAAGATTCAAAACCAGGTTTAAATTCAGGAGGTGCTTGTTGGAATTAATTTAAATTGGTTTTGTATTTTACGTTTTGTATTTTGTTTTAAATAAGAGACGTTACCAGCTTGTACAAGTGGGTGATTAAGTCGTAGTGTCCGTTATTATTTCGTGGAAGTAGTGGAGAGTTAATAGGGAGCAGATGAGTCTTGAAGTGTTAGTCTCTATTTATAACGTTGTAACCTTCTATTCAAGATATCCAAGAAGTTCTAACTCTGCTCCTCTCAGTTAAACGTTTACATCTGTGTGTGTGTTGTATATACCAGTTTGTGTTTCTTTCAGACAGTTCTTCATTTCTCAAATCATTTCTTCTTCGTTCAAAGACCAAGCTCACACACTTAAATATCGTCTTGATTAGTTACTCTATCAAGAACATGCATGGCACATTGAGGGCTTTTGATAAACTCTATTAGTAACCAATAGAGTATCAATCTTTAGATATCTCTGTGAAGGAGTTTGCATGACCCGTTTTTGTGCCGTTGGTCACATTGATGTAGGCATTATTTATTCACAATGCATGATAATGACACTGTTGGAATTTCTAATACTATTTAGGTTATTGATTAATAGTTGCCTGATGAAAATAATAATTGATTTATTTACAATGCCTGATAATGAAACTGTTGGAATTTCTAATACTATTTAGGTTTCATATCAAGTCCTGAAACCTGGATATGAAACCAAAAAACAATAATTGAAACCATGAACGCATAATAGAATTACATGAGCTCCTTAATGGACCTAGTTGGTGGTAGTGCCAAACTACGAGATGAGGCGGCCGAAAATACAGAGAAAGAAAGACGAACAACAAAAAGATAGATAACAAAACTAGGGTTTGAATTTTTTTTATAAAAGTGCTCGAAACTCTAGCCTAAAATTACAGTTTTTTCTGTATGCAATAAAATAAAACCCAACCCAATTTTAAAGCGATTGGAGCTGGTTAAGTATTTTAATAAAATCCAACAAAATAGAAAAATGCAGAAATTCACTAAAACAGCAAAACAAGGGTTTAAACGATGGAATTTAGGGCTTGGACTTTATCACATTTTGATGCTTTGGAAAATCGTTGGGCTTCTCGACGCATTCGATTTGAGTGGTCGCAATGCCTAATTCTGATACATGGGCCCCAAATAAAGCCCGTTTCCGTTTGTTCAAAAAGACCATATAGCCATGGGCTCGTGCACCTACATCATCCTCTCCTTCTTCGGAAGAATTTGCCAACGAATTCTTAGCTTCATAATCCTCAGCAGCATTGGTAAATGGCACCAGGTGCTTCACGTTGAAATGTTATGGGTCTTCATGTGGCTGGGTAGCTTCAACCTGTATGCATTGGGATTAATCTTTTCCATAATTTCAAACGGACCCACCTTCCTTGCAGCCAACTTTTGTGTTGTTTCTTCTAGGTGCTTGTGGGTGTTCTTATGGATCTCCCATATATCATCAATGGCGTTCTCGACCTTAGCTGAAACCTTATCAAGCGTTTGGTGCCTGTTGTAGGAAAGCTAAATCCATATGACCCCATGAGTTATAACCATAGACTACAATGAACGGACTATACACAGTACTGCACTTGTGGTGCCTGTTGTAGGAAAACTCAACTTGATAAAGACGGGAATCTCATGTTTTCAAGTTCCCAGATACCCCTGTACGTAACATGTTACCTAACGTTCGATTAGTTACCTCTGTTTGGCCCTCTGTCTGCGGGTGATACGCGCTGCTAAAACTCAGCTTCGTGCTTGTGAGGCGCCACAAACTCCTCCCAAAATGCCCGAAAAACCGCGTATTGTGATCGAAAACGATATTCAAGGGTAGACCATGTAAGCGGTAGACCTCACGAAAGTATAAATTAGAAACATTCACAACATCTGTGGTCTTGTCAGTCCAGATATGAAATCCATGCTGACACTTTGCCACGGTCCTTCCGGTATTGGGAGTGGTAGGTATAGACCTGTGCTGGAGGATGTAACTTTTGCCACCTGGCAAACCGGACAACCAGCTACAAAACAGATAACATCTCTCCTCAAATGCGGCCAGAAGAACTGACTGGATACAAAGTAAAGGGTTTGATCTCTACCTCCATGCCCCTCTTTGTGTCTTTCCTGTACAATCAATAATCTCAAATTTTCCTGAGGAACACAAAGTAAATTACCTTTGAAAAGGTAACCGTTACTGACTGGAAAATCGTTTCTCAAACTGGCGCTGATGTCATCTAGAATAGGACCAAAACATGGATTCATAGCCAGTGGATCCTTTATCGGATCAAATCCCACAACTTCTCCTTCCGTTCGAATCATCATGCTACGTCGGCTCAGTGTGGCAGCTACGCGGTTAACTTCCCCCGAAGTATGCTTAATGGAAAAGGTAAATTGTTGAGTAAATGCTGCCAAATGTGCATGGCGGGAAGAGAGTTTCGCCTGACTCTGCAGAAGCTTTAAAGCATCATGATCGGGGTACAGGACAAAGTCTTTGTAGGACAAGTAGGAAATCTAGTGCTTCAATGCTCGCACAATTGCATACAATTGTTTGTCATAGATACTGTAGTTGAGTTTAGCCCCACCTAACTTCTCGCAAAAGTATGCTACAAGACGGCCTCGTTGGTTAAGTACAACTCCAATGCCCAATCCGGACACATCACAATACAATTCAAATCTTGTAGAGAAGTCAAGTAAAGCCAGAATCGGTGCAGTGGTCAGTCTTTCCTTGATTTGCTCAAATGCCTTAGCTGCTTCAGGGGTCCAGCTGAATGTCTTGCCCTTCACACAATCTGTAATATGAGCCATGATAGTGCTGAAGTTATGTATGAACCGTCTGTAAAAGGAGACCAATCCATTAAAAGAGCGGGCTTCAGTGATGGAAGTAGGAATAGGCCAGTCTCGCACAGCTGCCACTTTCAACTAATCCACTGACAACCCATCGTTTGACACGACATACCTCAGGAAGACGACCGAATCTGTCACAAAACAACACTTATCAAGTCCCCATAAAAATAACCCGCATGATAGTGCGAAATACCTAGTTCATAACCCGCATGAACGTGCTATAAGCGTTAGAAATATTGAATGAGATTATTATCCATTCAAACAGACTTCTAGGGTCTTGAAGGCTGTTTTCCACTCATCCCCCATACGAATACAAATCTGGTGATATCCACTCTTCAAATCCAGCTTCATAAACACAGTAGCACCATTCAAGTGATCTAGTAAATCATCAAGGCGAGCAATATAAAACTGATAACGGACTGTAATTTTGTTGATAGCCCGACTATCAACACACATTCTCATTGAGCCATCCTTTTTTGGTGTTAACAGTGCAGGAACCGCACAAGGATTAAGACTCTCACGGATGTGGCCTTTCGTCAATAGTTCTTCCACCTGTCTGCGGAGCTTTTCATGCTCGTTTGGGCTCATCCGATAATGCGGTGGGTTTGGTAGGCTAGCACACGGTACTAGGATAATCTTTGTTTCATTGACATGTTCGATAAATGCTTTTCGAGTGAGAAAGTTCTTACCCGACTCCTTTGGTACTGCAAGGGCAGGTTTTAGGGATATCTCTCTAGTTGGTGTTAATATGAACCTGACATTATTCCATACGAAACTGTAGCGGTTCCTCCTACCATCATATGTGACACTTCTATCATATTTCCAGGATCGGCCGAACAACAAGTGACATCAATCCATCCCAATGACATTGCACCATGTTTTATTCCTATAGTTACCAACAGAGAAAGATACCAGACATTTTCTAGAGATATTTACCTCACTACTTTTCTTTAACCATGAAAGCTTGTAGGGGTTTGGGTGCTCTTCTGTTTTCAGGGCCAACTTCTGCACAAATTCTTTAAAGATAACATGTTTGCGGCTCCCTGAATCAATAACAAATTTGCATACCTTTCCCCCAATAATACAAGTCGACTAGAAAATATTGTTTCGTAGCCAATTATCCTCTTCACTTCTGGCTTTCGGCGTCAGACAGGATACATCTTAAAACCAATGCCTGACCAAATCTTGTAACCTGTTCCTTTTGAATCTCATCAACAACTTCCTTTTGTTCCTCATCAAACTGTGACTCACCCTCTAGGTAAAAATCAGAAGTGGCTGCTATCGTAATTTTGGACACTGTAAAGCAATATACCCTAGTTCATGACAATGGTATCACTGGACCTATGAGGAAGTAATTGTGCGACTAGGGAACTGCAAATTAGCTTGTGTACGCATAGGAGCAGCAGTTGGTACTCCTGGGTTAGGGCTTGGAACCGTCCTTTTTGGGAACGTCAATAGAGTTGTTCTAGCAGTATCTCCTCTATAAGGCCTTCGTCAAAGGGCTTTGTCCAGATGTAGTGCGCGCTAATGTGCTTCAGACACATTCACACGGTTGAACATGTTCAGTTGGTCCTGGAAATGTTGTCTTATCCCCCATATATAGCGAGATACTAGCTGCTCTGCTGAATTAGCAATATCGACACAGTTTTGTATCTTGAAAAAAACATTTGTGTATTCGTCAACAATCCTTGACCCATGTTTAAGGTTCTGGAACTGTTGATACATGATACACGCATAGTTGTAATCCTTAACCCTTGTTCTCGCTGAGGAGCAAATAGATTTCTTTTGCGGCCGGTCTCTCTCTAAGATCCTGACGGCTGGTTGCTCGAACCTAGAGTTTGAAATCTGTTGGTTTGGTTGTTCAACAACCTGTTTGGTGCTTATTTTACATCTCTCATCTGATTTCCCAATGAGTGCATCTGTTCACCAACCTGAAGTTGGAATTGACCGAATTTTTCACGATCGATCGATTCGGCTATCGGAAAAGTGCACTTCCGCCTTAAGGATCACTTTGGTGGCATACCTTCATTACCCACGTCGTAGGAACTTTGAATCTGATACCAATACGGTAGCGCCAAGCTACGAGATGGAACATGCGGTTGAAAATAAAGAGAACGAAAGAAGAACAACAGAAAGATAGATAGATCTAACCCTAGGTCAGAGTAAAAGAGACTTCAGAGAAAAATCAAATTCTATGCAAAAAACTCGGAGGCAAAACTAGGGTTAGAGAGCCTTTTATAAAAGTGCTCGAAACCATAGCCCAAAATTACAGTTTTTCCTTATCCAATAAAATAAATTCCAGCCCCACTTCAAAGTTATTGGAGCTGGTTAAGTATTTTAATAAAATCCAGCAAAAATAAGAAAATGCAGAAAATTCACTAAAACAACAAAACGAGGGTTTAAACAATGGAATTTAGGGTCTGGAATTCATCACAAATGAATCAAGTTTTTCGACGCTTTTGAGAATAAAGGACGTTTCGATCATCACAAACGTGATGCTTTCGAAAATCGTTGTACTTCTCTACGCGTTCGATTTCAGTGGTCGCAGTGCCTAATTCTGATACTTGGGCCCCAAATAAAGCACGTTTCTGTTTGTCCAAAAGGGCCATATAGCCAAGGTCTCGTGCAACTACATCAGTTGGTTGATTATTCGAACAATTGTTTTCTTCCCAATATTCGTACATTTTCTACTCAAGTTAGAAGTCTGATATGTTGACCAGTGGATTCTTAAAAGAGGAGTGTTAGAAATTAGTTATTTTTTTGCTAACTTAATTTTTTATTATTAATGAGGGCATAATTAAAGATTTTACAAAGATTGGGACTGGAAATTAATTTAACACTAATGTTTTATAAATTAAAAGAAGCTAGTTCTTTGTAAATTGGTGTAGTTTTAGTGATTACTTTCATTCTCTTCTATTTTCATCTTCTTTTCCAGCTCCATCTAGTCTCATTGGGAATTTTGATTTTTTTAGTGATTTTTTTTTCCTTTCATTTGTGAGAAACTTCAACTTTCTCTTACGTAAAATCCCGAAGAGTATATTTTTCTTGATCCATGGTTGAATCTATTTCGATCTTTGATAAACTCCTTCGTGGGTTACTAGCTGGTTTTTTCGTCTCCATGATGTCACCTAAGAAGCACGAAGAAAACAGAGAGTGGTGTCGACTAGGAAAGTAAGTGATTATTCAATTCTAACATAATCTATTTGAAGACTTTCAAGAAATATTATTTCTTCCAGCTGAGATGGAGGTTTAAATGCTCTATAATCCATATTCATCTTGCATCTTTGAGTCCATCCAGCCAGCCAGTCAGCTGCTCAATTTTGTTCTCTATAGGTATGATGAAGAGTCATTTTATTAGTCAAGAGAGATCTAATGTTATTGAGTATAGATTCTAAATGATTCATGTAATTTCCAGATGAGATTAAAGAGACTAGAATTTCAGAGTATGTTTCAATGTTGACTTCTCTAATTACTTTAATTTTGTATAATTGTAGTCCATCATAAAGGGCACGAGCTTCTACTTTGATAATAGAAAGCATGCCATAGTTGTTTCCATATCTTAGAGCAAAATTTCCTTGACTGTCTCCAATTACAGTTGCTTCTCCAGTTACCAAGCAGTTGCATATGTGTTAATCGTGTATCTGCCAAAAGCAGGAGGAGACCGAGATATGTAAGTCACTTTCTTCTTAATCTTCAAGTGGTTGATACATCCTAGTGTGATTTCTGCTTTCTCATTTTGTTTGATGTGCTTATTCTTCATTTCGAAACTAGAGTTATATGTTTTGTTTGCATAATTGAGTCTATAGGTAATTTATTTTTCAAAACTCTCCAAGCAAAGAATGAACATTTCCTTCGAGACGTCTAATTACATATCTTTTCATAGAGATAATAATTATTATATGTAGTTTTAATGATCTACAAAATGCCTTTTATATTAAATTTTCCATCTTTCGGAAGAATCCAGAAAATAACATCATTTAGTTTAATCATTGATTCTAAGCTTAGATATGAGGTTGATATTGTAGTCAGTTAGTAGTGGCTTCATTTTCATATTCCATGAATTGTTATCCCACAAATAACTGACCATCATACCTTTAAACCAAGTACTATTAGAGTTGGAATTAAAGCTAATGAGAGGAGGTCTACCATACCAATTATCCACCCATAGATCTACCTTACCATTACATAGTTTCCACTTGATGTTTGACTAATCAAATTCCTTAATTTTATCCATCATTTTCCAAGTTTATGAACCATGTTTTGAGTAGTCAATCTCGAGTGGATGGTTGCCTTTACAATAGATGTTGTGTAATAGTTTAGCCTAAATTGAGTTGTTTTCTCTAAACCTTATCCATAGCTTGCAGGAAAAAGCTTTTTGAATATCGTGTAGACTACAAACATTGAGCCATCTTTCACTAAATAGTTTACATATTGCAGGCCATGAAGACTAGTGTAGTTTGTTTTCATCATTATTGGAACCCCAAAGAAATATATTCAGTAATCTTTATGTTTATGAGATGATAAAGGTAGGAAGACAACAACTTTAAATCCAATAAAGAGGGATAAGCATTAATACAGAGTTTACTAGAGTTAGTCGACCTCTATATGATAGTTTTTTCCCTTCCCAACTTGAAATCTTATCTTTAATCTTCTCAAGGAGAGAGGTGAAGTTAGCTGACATGTTATGTGGAATGAGGGTTACTCATAGGTAAGTTGTAGACAAGTAGATTGTCTTGAAGCTTGTTTGAACATTAAGAGATTTCCTTCTGAGCTGAGCATATTATTTGCTGTAATTATCTATATTTTTTCTCTGTTTAATGGTTGGCCATAAGTATTTTGGTATACCTCTAAAAACTTTCCAAATTTCTCCAATGAAGAGGTTAGTTCATTACTAAATATTAATAAGTCGTTTGCAAAGGCTATAATTGGTATAGTTATATTGTCTTTGCTAGAGAATTTGAGACTCTTATATGATTCAAACATTTCATTAAGCCCTCTTAACAGAATTATTTTTGTTAGGATGAATAGACTCGGGGACAAAGGGTCCCCTCGTCTCATCCCTCTTTTAATTTTGACAAATCAATTTGCCTTCCCATTTATTAGTATTGAAACACAGATTGACTTTATTAGGTTGCTAACTAAGATGATCACTTTACTATTAAAACAAAAACTCTACAACACTCTTAGAATAAAACTGTGAGCGATATTGTCAAATTCCTAGGACATATCTACATTAATAACAATATTGCCCTCCTTGTTCTTCTATTTATGTCATGAATGAGTTCCTTATCTATCAATATGTTGTCTTGAATTTCTCTATCCTTTACATATGCTCCCTAAACTTCAGTGCCAATTTTGGTAGTAATATTTATAGTCTATTGTTATTAGTTTGGATATTAATCTATTTATTAGTGTATATAGACTGATTGGCCTATACTGATCCCAAAATATTGGGTTTTCAACCTTAGGAATTAAACAAATTCACGTGGCTAGTATTCCATTGGGTATATCTTGTCCTTGTATAAAAGATTTTAATATTTTGCACATATCACTTTTGATGATTTTACGACAAAAATTTATTAAAGCAACCTATGTCTTCAGCCCCAGATGGATTTAAGTGTTGAATAATGTTCCAAACTTCAAGTTCAGTAGGTATAGCTATCTACATTTCATTGTCTTGAGTCATTTATAATTCTAGGAATGACATTGAATGTTAGTATAAAAGGGAGAAAGAGTTTATATGAAGTAGGATTCTGCAGATGAGTTGATAGCTTTTTTATGAGTACACCATGTGTTATTAAGTTGTATGCTAGTTATCCTTCCTTTTTTCCATAACAAAGTTCTGATAATCTCGAGTATTCCTATCCTCGTCTTGTGTCCAATTGGAATGACACTTCTATTTCCAAAATTCTTCCTCTGTGATAAGGGAAAGTATATGCTCAGTTGTTGCGTTTGATAGATGATTCTTGTCTTGTATACTATTAGATACGTTGTATCTTTCTTGATAGGCAGAAACATTTTCTTCGGCATGTTTCACTTTGTCAAATAGGTTTCCAAAGTGGGTTTTGTTCTATTCTTTCAAATTATTCTTTAGTCTTTTCATTTTATTGTAGTATACATACATTGTGTATCCTTCCATGGCTATATTCCAGCTTGAAACTACAAATTTTAAGAAATGCTTATCCATTGTCCATATGTTAAAGCATCTTAAATTTGAGCCAATATATTGACTTCTAGATCTTCATTCCATAACATCAAGATCTTGTTAGATGTATTGGCAAAAAATTTAGGGAGTTTGAGCTTAAAAAATAATTGTTCTAGTTGATCACAATCTATCATTAGCTCCTCGATGAATACCACCTTTATGCCTTTTCTCTTGATTATAGATTCCATTCTTCTCACTTAAATTTTGTTACCAACACCTCTTATATTCCAGCTTTTGGCTTTAATCATTTAGGTCTTGTGAATGAAGTTCTTCTTATCTCAATAGAATGTTTTGTGTATATTTATTTCTCTTGAGAATTTGTTATAGATGTTTGTCCTTTTTATATTTACAATTAGTGTACTATATATTGTTACAGAGAATATTCAATAAGGTAGTTAGACAATTTTATTCATAATTATTGTAAAATTACAGCTATTTTACATATGTTTTTTTTGTGTTTGACATGTGATTTTTGGTGAGAGTAGCTCTTAGCCAGGCTTCTGTTTTAAGCGAAGAAACTTGTCTTGGACATGTGACTTAGGCTGAAAAATTCATTGAATATTTTTTTAATTTGTAATTATTACCGTTTTTTGATGTAAAACTGTTTTTACAGTTGGAGTATTTTGGTTGAATAAATAAGTGTGGTTCTGTTAAAAAACAATAAACATATTGATTCTCGTTGTTCAAATGAAACGCTCTTATTTTGTCGTGTTAAAATTTAATGTATGAAATTCCATTGTGGCCCAAACCAATATCACCGATATATATCAGATGTGATAATAAAGCTGCCTTGGCCAATATCTATAGATAACTTTACAAAGGTAAGACTAGACACTTAGGTGTTAAACACAATATGATTTGTGAACGTATCAAGCATGATGTTATTTTATTACATTTTATGAGCACTCAATATTATTCGGCCGACCATTTAACTGAATGGTTAAGTAGAGATTTTGTGCACAAATCGGCTATTGGGATGCGATTAAAGTCCATTTGAAATCTCATGTTGAGATACCCAAATCCCATCTAATATGACATTAGCTGCTCAATTCAATGTGAAAATCTTAACATCTATATATTGGAACACATTAGTAGTATTGTCCTAAAGTATGTGTTGAGACATGCAAGTTGTGGAGGTTGACGTTTATCTTCTTAATAGTTCTTTTGAAAAATTACGTATGCATTTGCAAGAATAAAAGATCTACCAATTTAAGCATCAATTTTAGTCGTTGAATCATGGTCAGATTCTTCATTGGTTCATAGGAACTTAAAAAGAGAATATTAGCTGAGCTGCCAGTGTCAACCAAAATTCACATGATGTCATTGCCCCCAATCGATGCTCCTATCACCACAACATCCTCATGAGGACCAGCTATATCCCTCAGGTCATCTTCATAAAAAATAATGCCTCCCTCCAACTGAGTAGCTAAAGTTTTGAACATGCTTCTTTTTTGAAGAAGGAGTGGTTGATGTCATATTGTCCCCTCCGAATATAGTAAGTGACTCAAAAAAAGCTTATGAGTCCAGACATTGTCTTAGTGTGCTATGTTATAACCCCCACTCGATTCCGGGTTGGATCAGGATCCAAGTAGTCTAACTCAACATCAAATCTTTCAGTGATTACCATAGCCCCGTCCGGAGCAGATGTCCCTACGTTGTTCATTGGGCCAGTCCGGTGAGCGTTGTCAGGCCTGTTGCCACTTCGTTTCTTGACATAAGCTCTCAGCTTCACCCTTTCAATCAGATTGTGCACCTTTTGTTTCAAGGAAATGAAATCCTCAGTGTTGTGGCCAATATCATGATGATATTGGAAAAAACAAGTATTACGACTTTCGCTAGGACATTGAAGCGATGTCGGCTTCCTGAAATGTAACTCATATTTTTTTTTGTCATGTCTGGTTGCCATAATTTATTTTAATTCAGCAAACCACTCCGGTTGGAGCCAATGTCCCCATTTATTTCTAGATTGCTGGCTCTGAGCTAGAGCTGGGTGAGATTGAGTCTGTTGGGCCCTGTTGGGCCCCTATCCGGCCTCTTTGGCCTTGTATCCGGACTGGTTCTGGTTTGGGTGCAGCTAGGGCAGACCTCACTTGCCTGTGCTGTTTTATCTATATTTATTTGCTTCCCCACCTGGTTTAGGAAACCACCCGAAGTCATGGCCTTTTTTCTGGTTACCGAATCGGCCAAATTCTCAGGGTTTAATCATTGCCTCAAATAAACTATTGCTACCTGATCAAAGCAATCAGCTAATCCATTCTTTGTGTTCACAGACCGGCTTATATAGTCTTTTAGTGATTCGTTTGGTTCTTGGGCACAATGGATAATAGTATCTCCATTGCCCTTCACTTCCTTACTCCCAACAAACTGCCTCCGGAAGGCCACGCAAAATATGTCAAAGTTTTTTAACAAACCTGTGGTATGCTATTATACCATTCCAAAGCAGTCCTCGTAAAAGATGAGAGAAGGCTCTACAAAGCAGTTTGTCATCATCATCAAAATTTATCATACAAATTTTAAACTGTTCTAGATGATTGTCCGGATCCTTGCTCCCATCATACTTTTCAATCTTAGTACTGTCAAACCTCTTAGGAAGGTTTCCACTAAAGATAATGTCTTCATTAGGTGTTGCAAAAATACCTAGCTCATCATGAAAAGCAAAGGAATCCATAAGCAGTTGATCCACATGCCTACGGCTATGGTTGTGGCTTTGAGATGACCCTTTTCCTAGATGCCTCTTTAACCTCCCATGTCTATCCCTCTTTCTTGAATATTTTTTAACCAACGTTTGCTTCTTCTTGGATCTTCCCTCGTCATTGCTGGATGACTAGGACTCCTCAAGTTCATCCTCATTCGAGGAGCTACTAAAGGACTCAGACTCTGAGCTCTCCACCGGCTTAGATCGGTGAGATTTCTTAGAACTTATATGGGTCTTTTTTGTACTCAAGTGAGTCTTTTCTGATGGGTCATTCTCCCTTGGGTTTTCAGTATGGTGAATGGCTGACACTTTCGACTTTTCTTTTAAACCCATCTTTGCATTTTAAGCAACTCACAATGCTTCTATTTCAGCTTTCAACCTATCTCGTTCTTCGACCGTATACTCATCTTTCTCACCCATCACTTCTATCAAAGGTGGTGGCACTGCATGCTCATTCCGATTCACCTGAACTGGTTTTTCTTGCTGGTTTTGAATGCTAGATTCAGGCACCTTTTCCTCTAACTGTGGTCGCCAATTTGGTATGGTTTATTTTAGACTGAGGTTAATTTTGTCAAGTATTTTAAGGAGTTTTAAATGTATTAAATATTTGGGTGTTTTGTAGTCAGAGATTTAAGATGCCTGGTTGTATTAACTGTTTATTCTCTCTCATTAATGAAAGTGGTTGGGTATTTATACCCTTAATTATGGACCCATGGGCTTTCAGGTCAAATTATGAAACCAGGCCGAATTTAAAGATCCATTAGTTCTTAAGTAGATTAGCACCTAGCTTAGTCAAAAGGTGTTTAGTGTTTTAATACTTTTGTCTTCTTCGGATAGTTCAGTGGGCAGTTATTGTCCAAATTACCCCTGTCTAGTTTTCTGAGTGAGCGTTGGTGAATAAATTCGGACTCATCACGCATGATTGGCAATGACATATGCACTTGGATCAGAATGTGAACTGGAGGCTCTAGATGGTGCACGTAACAGCTCTTCATCAATAGAATTATAAGCATGTGAGCTCCATCGTATTGTATCATCAGTGAAATGTGATATGGTAGGCATTTTAGGAAACAAGTTAAACGAGTTTGAGTAGGGTATAAAGAATAGTGTGTTTAGTCTATTAGTATTAAAATATTAACCAGAACATGGGAATTCATTTTCATTGAAAACTACATGTATAAGGATAATGACTTTCCATGTTGATGTAAAGCACTTGTAACCTTAGTGAGTGGCTGAATAGCCAGTAAATACACATTTTAGAGAGTCAAATATGAATTTATGGTGGTGATATGGTCTTATATAAGAAAATCAAACATAACCAAAAAACGTTTAATACTGAGTAGTAAGGTTTTATAGGGCAAACTAGTTTTTAGGATGTCTTATAATCTAAGATAACAGTTAGAAGCCTGTTAATTAGATAGGTAGTTGTATTGAACACATAAGGGCAGTAAGAGAAGGGTAAGTGAGATTGGGCCGAATCGTTAGGCAATTCTCAAGAATGTGTTTGTCTCTCCTTTTTGCTCTCCCATTTTGAGCAAACGTGTGAGACTGTGAAATTTTGATATAAATACAATAACTCTTGGTGCAGGTTAGGAATGATTTATATTCTCCACCTTTATTAGTTTATAATACTTTAATGTGTCTTTCAAATTGATTCGCAACTGGTTTCCTAAACTCTAGAAAGATAGTAAGTGCATCACTCTTTTAAGGGATAAACCCAAGAAAATCTACTATAATCATCCAATAAAAGTATGTAATATTTATGGTTATTTCTGGTTTGTGTGGGAGTTGGTCCCCATAAATTAGTGTTAACAAGGCGTGTGATATATAAAGAATGAGAATTAGATATAAGAAAAGATAGATTTTGAGATTTACCATGCTGACAATAATCACAGAACTTAAGTTGATTTTGATTGAAATATACATTACAGAAATTTAAAACTTAGATAGAAGTTTAGGATATGGATAGTCCAACATAAGGTGAAATTCTTATGTAAAGAAAACATAGACTTATTACTTAAGGATAACTCTAAACTAAGATCATTCATAAACTTGTCCACTAGCTTTTCAATGAAAAACAATCAACGTCTAGCTAATCCTATTGGAAAAACCTTCTCTCTTGCCAAATTCTTGACAAAACATACATCTTTTTAAAACTTAGCAAACAAATATCTTTGAGAGGTTAGTTTAGAAATATATTTTTGAAGATCATAGCTATATAAAAAATATCATTAATATTAATTGCTTTATTACCACAAGTAGATAACCTAGAGTTACCAACATGTTTAATGAAGTATTTTTTACCATTTCCAACTTGGACAAAAAAACTTTACCTACACATTCCATCATTTGACTCAAAAGACCATGGTTAGGAGACACATGATGAGTGGCTCTGAAGTCCGCATACCAAGTATTATCATGTTTTTAGTGTTCACTCATAACATATGCATTTGGACCTGACCTTTGTTGATGTTGTTTTACAGGCCTGAGATTCACAGCATTGAGATCATCCTTGAAGTAGCATGCAGAATAGCATGGTCAAACCTGCCACAGAGCTCACAGTTTGGTCTATTTTAGGAATAATATATGTCTCCCCTTCCTCCATGGTAATTATAACTTCATACAACTATGTAGTTATTCTGATATCTCCCTAAAAACCCACAACTTTGACCCCTAAATAAATTTATTTATCCATGTGATTTTGAGTACTGTTGGAGTGTTGTTTATCATTATGTGTGCCATTATTATTTACATAAGCTATATTTAGACTGACCGTAAATTCTTGTAAGGATGCGAGTTTCCCTAATCTACTCTCAGAATTTAGTAGAGATGATTTGAGACTCATGCAAGTTAGAGCTTTCTTTTCTATCAGACTCACTATAATAGGAGTGTAGTCTAAATTTAGGTCAACTAGTAAATGTGAGATTAGATCAAAAATAAGAACAAGAGATTCGGCTATTGCTAGGTTATCAGTTATAGTTTTCATTTTAGCAAGATATTCACTCATGTTGGAGGGCCATTTTCTTGTTCTGTTAAATTCTCCTTTGGAATAGGAGATCCTAGTGTTGGAGGGCCATATTCACTCATGTTTGTGAACCATAGAACTTGAACAAGGCATCTCATAGGTCTTTAGATTACTCATGCTCCAACAGTTGTGCTGCTATTTCTAAAGTATTTATAGTGAAAACCCTCTTAGTAACAATTGGTCCTTAAAGTGTCAATCTTCAAAAATTGTATTCCCAACTAGAATTTTATATGAATCAAGCATAACGTGAGGAGGACATGGAATCTCCCATGTAATGTGACAAAACGTTTCTTCCTTTTGTGAGATGAACAATTATCGTTTTCCATTGTATAAACATTGTGTGTTCTAGCTTCCGTTGGTTACTAGTGTTGTTTATTTGTATCATTTGGTTTTATTGGTTGTTATTGAATAAGGTAAAATACCATCACAAATGGATGAGCGTGAAATCAAGATTGGAGACCTGGCATTTGTCACTAAAGCTCTTACCAAGTCAGAGATTACGAGACGAAGAAGAATTTCAATGGAATGTTTTGTTTATATTTCTGTCATGAAAAATTGTTATAGATTTTTGTCTTTTTATATTTACAGATACTGTATTATATATTGTTACATAAAATAATCTTTAAGGTAGTTACATATTTCAAATGTGCATGTGTTTATTTGTGCTTCAGATGTGACTTGGGATGAGTGCAGGTCGTAGGCCAGGTTTATATTTGAATCAGAGCACCGTGCAGGTCGTAGGCCAGGTTTATATTTGAATCAGAGCACCAGGCCCAGACGGATTCCGATGTGGGTGAAATTTTCAAATGCCGAACATTTTATCGGAAGCCAGCAGCCATACTCAAGATGAATGATCTGTTGGATAGATGGAGCGCGAGATGGTTCATCAAGCAGGTGGCTTGATCAAGGAATGGCGTAGTGTCATCTATAGATGGAGCGCCATATGGCTCATCAAGCAGGTGGATTGATCAAGGAGAGGCACAGATTCATCTATAGATGGAGTGTCAGATGGCTCATCAAGTAGGTGGGTTGATCAAGGAGCGGCGCATATTCATCTATAGACGGACCGTCAGATGGTTCATCAAGCAGGTGGCTTGATCAAGGAGCGGCGTAGATTCATCTAAAGATGGAGTGCCTGATAGCTCATCAAGCAGGTGACTTGATCAAAGAGCGGTGCAGATTCATCTGATAGTGAGCAGATAGATCCGCCCTAAAGCTCTAGAGTTCAGGTTTCTCTCCACCTGACTAGAGTAGGCGGATGGAAGTCAATTGAGAGGAGGCTATAGTGGTACTTTGTTCGAGAGGAGGATTATTAGGTGCGACCAAAAGTTCCGCATCCCACATCGGTTAAAGATGGGTAGAAAGATTAGTATATAAGTTAAGAATACATCTCCATTAGTGTGAGGCATTTTGAAAGTGCACCAAAAGTCCCACATCTCACGTTAGTATATAAGATAAGAGACGGGTTCTGCTCAAAAGGACTCCAAGCTGTTAACATCGATCCCCGGTTATCATCTATATCAACAGTATCAAACTCTATTTCTACGAGATGACAAAAGTCATTACATGTCCTCTGTTATCAGAGTTTTCTGAATGCCATGTCCTCTGTTATCAGAGTTTGCTGAATGCATGACCAAGTTTATCTAAGGAAGTGTTGGTTAGCTGCAATAACCCACCTGGGAGGATTGTTGAAATACCATCAACTATCAGATTGTCTCCCGTGAAGCCACTGGTTGTTAGCCGTGTGACTTTCATTAGTTAAATTTTGTGGAAGATTTTTGTTGTCTGTGATAAGTTTTGCTTTCATTTTCGGTTCAAACTTGCTTTCCTATTTCTTTTCGTTTGATTGTGATGATGAGTTGCGACCATCTAACTTCAAGACAAGGTCAGCTTCTAGTTTAGAAATATAGCAATCAAATCGAGTCCAACAGGCATCTTGTGTTGTATATTTTTGCGAAAAAGGCATACCACTAAAATAGTACTATCTCCGTCTTTTATTAAGTTCACAAGAGTTTGTGTAAGTTAGAAGACATTGACATTCTGACCTTTTTATTAAGTTCGCAAGAGTTTGTGTAAGTTAGAAGACATTGACATTCTGATGTTAGACCCTTATTTGAGAACAGAAACGCTGACGTTGACGTTGATGTATAAAATAGAGGAATGAGAAATTTCCAACTGATTCATAGAAAAGCCAGTACTTATTAAATGACAAGATATAAAGAACTTGTCAACTAATACCAGTTCGATTTGAAAATGTTTCAAGCCAGGGATCATTTATCTAGTACTTAAAAACCCAAATTATAAAAAGGATTAGATAAATTCTCCACGGAACCTATTTCGTAACGAGCCGGAAAAGCGAGTGTGCTTGATTCTCAAGTTATTCTCCCATTAGTGAATTCTAAAAATTGGATCAAAATTATACACTCTTTGTATATTTCTTCGACCAAGTGATTAGGGAGTAGTTTATACTAGTGTCTATTATTCTTTTATCATTGAAAATAACGAACCATAAATCTATACATATACAACAAAGTTGGTTTGTTTGAGTACTCGGGCTTATAATAAGCAGTTGACATGTTCCTATCTCATCCACATTTCGTTGACCTCGAAAAGACAATTCATTCTTAATATAAAGAATGTGGAAGGGTTCGGGAACAATTCAATTATTTTGTTTTAAAACTTTAATTCATATATTAATTATTTTGTTTGGCTTATCTCGATATACAAGAAAGAACGATCCGATTCCTATGCCAGCATTAAATTTTTGGTTTTGGATCCAAAATCAGAGCATGATTTAGTTTTTTTCTAAATTTTCGAGATGTATCTTTTTAGTTGATATATATTTTTATTTATATACAATTCTTCTAATGTTTAATCAATACGAGATGTCAGATTTTGGTCGCACTCTAACAAATCAACCTCTCAAAAAAAGTACTATTTTAGTTTTTTTTTTCAATCGATTTTTATCCGACCACTTTAATCAGGTCGCATACTATCTGAGCCATAAAGGAACTATAGATTTAGCTGCTCACTCTCATCAAACCATACAGCCTTGTTCCTTAACATAACTCCAATCAAGTCACCCGTCTTTATACACTGCAACTAAGTCAAAGCGCTCAAGAAACCACAAACACTCAAATATGGGTCACACTAGTGATATATAGAGCAGTTCATTCACCTAGAGTGTGGCTGCTGGTTCATATTGTTCAACATCCGATAATTTTACCCATATCGCGTTCTATATGGGCCTTAAGCTCTACTACCATGATTATTTCCCTTCGTTTAAGAAACCTTCTAGTTGATACATGTATATCTCCTCATCCAAGTCCCTGTGAAGATATGCAGTATACAGTTCCTTTCTTTTGCTAGAAAACTAGTCAGGCTTTGTATCTTTTAGAGATTCACAAACCTGACAAGTTTCGTTATAGCATATTGGCTCCCGTCCATCGGTTAGCGACAGATAGTTCAAGTATCTTGTAATGGGAACATGGGGTCGCGAAGAGCCTCTCAAAATAGGAGCTACTAAGGTCAGTTGCAGTATCACAAACTGTTGTTTATTGCTTTGTCCAAATAACTCTCCTTGTTGAAGGCTTGATCCGATCAACTCTGTTTGTTGGCTATCTAGGACATCATCTTCATTTACAAACACTAACTCACTCGGGCCTGAGCCGTCTCCATCAATTTTATGCCTATCCTTGTACGTCAGTGTTTTGTTGATGATCACAACTCTATTTCATATTATCTTTATATTCTCCTCAACTATAAATTTATATCTCTTAAAAACATCAAAGACTTCATATTTTTTATTTAGAAAGTAAACTCATACATTATCGAGAATAATCATCGATAAAAATCAGGAAGAAGTGTTTCTTTCCTATAGATGAAATAGTTATTGGCCCCCAAACATCAGAATGAACAAGATTTGTCCTTTCTTTCTTTGAGGTTTTGCCACTTGTTTAAAAAGTGACCCTTTTCTATTTTCCAAGAAAGCACTCTTCGCACATATCAACATAAATAAAATGTAGACCTGGTAGTTTCTCATTGGAGTGCATAATTTTCATCTCATTCTCACTTATGTAGCCAAGTCTCTAGTGCCACATATTTGGATTTTTGTGTCCTGTTGCTATTTTAATTGAACAACGGACCTTTTTTGTCTTATAAAGAGTACAAATCTTTTTGCGCAAGCAAACATCATTGCACCCTTCGAAATCTTTCAATTGTCACAATGGAAAATTGTAGTGTAGTCTTCGTTAGCCGATTACGCTACTGAGATTAACTTCTTTCTTACGTAAGGGATATGTCTGACATCTTTCATCTTAAAAAACTGATTTAACTTAATCTTCATTACACTTTTATCAGAAATATGAAAAGGTTGATCATCACCAAGATATACATTTCGAAGGTTTCCAGAGACATACATATTGAAGATTGTTTTCTTCAAAGTAGCATGAAACAATGCTCCACAATCTAATACCAAAGATTTTACCTTGTTCACCAAAGATTATATCAGCACATCATCTCCTTCTGATGTGATATTTGCATATGTCTTTGTCTCGTGGTCATTTGTTGCTCTCTTGCAGTGATTTATATAGTGCCATGTATTCTCACATGTCCAACACTCAATGTTTTTCGACCCATGAGAATTTTTGGAAACGGTATACTTAGATCTCTCGTCCCTTGATCTACCTTGGTAATTTAATTTTTTGCATCCATTCCCTCTGGTTGAGTTTCTTCCTCTCGAATTTGTGTCCAAGATTTAGGTGGTTGATGAGTTACCCGACTCTCTTCTTTGA
This sequence comes from Limnanthes douglasii subsp. nivea, assembly GCA_036936605.1. NCBI lineage: Eukaryota > Viridiplantae > Streptophyta > Magnoliopsida > Brassicales > Limnanthaceae > Limnanthes > Limnanthes douglasii. Next base: position 78,885,746 of record JAUPFV010000002.1, on the reverse strand, counting down.
ATCTCTTTATTGACAACTATATCACAGATATTAATCATTTTTAATTTGTTACTTCTTGACTCTCTTCATTGAGTCTCTTTAATGAGAGCTATATCACGCATATTAATAATTTTATGGTAGGAAATATAAGAGTATCACAATTGAGTTAATTGAGATATTGAGCTACGGATTCACCTTTTGAATAACCGCTTCATCAAGTGAACTTTGTTAGACGCTTATGGCTTCTCAGACATACTGGATAACCGTTAATTGGATGATTCCACTCTTTATCTTCCATATTCTATGGGGATTTTTTAAAGCTGTTAATAAATACTTTTCTATGTAGATATAGTTTTTAATCTGCATCTTCCAACACTTAAAATCTGCACCATCAATTTTTTTGAGTCTCACATTTCCTTCATTTATAGCAATTGCTTCCACTGAAATACGAACCCCTTTAGATCACTACTAAACTCAGTGCTCCGATATCAGCAATTAAGAAAATGCACAAATATTATATAATAAGATTAGTTAAAGAAAAAGTAAAAAAATAAAAAACAAATCTAACAGTGTTTAACAAATAATGCCTACGTCTTCAGCCCTACTACAGATTAATTTTATTACAACATACTTTGTGACTCTGTATTTTCGATATACTCCCAAGATTTAGTTATGGGTTTTATAGAGACTTCAACACATAAAGGAGAAGAAACGGTTACAATAGTTATTGAGTTTGATTAATAAGCCATTAATGACTTCCTAAATAACTTCACTAGTATCTCATAATCAAAACATCTTAAGGCCCCTCGGCTAAACATCTCCCACTTGAAGACTTGTTTCAACTTGTCTTCACACCTTGATCTATACAACAAATATTTCTTGTCTTATTAATCTTTCGCACCAACTGAAGCTGAACACAAATTCATATTTTCAATAGCTATTGTCTTTGTCAAAATCACTTGGATAGTTTCATGTATTAGCACCGCATCTTCCAATAAAGATCTGATGAAATGACAAAACAAACCGATATACATGGCTCTCAAATGAGATGTTGAATTATTTACCAAATGAATTGTACTTTAACAATCACTATGCATAATGTTATTCTTCTATTTGAATCCAAACTCGATTAGTAGAGCTTGAAGTAATATAATCTCTTTATTAGCGTCGGTGATTGCTATATACTCAACCTCTGTAGTGGATATAGGCACAATATTCTGTAACTTTGACATCCAACTAGAAGTCGTAGTTCTAAAAATGAATTATAATCGGTGGTGCCTTTTTGGTGATCAACTTCATCTTTAAAAACTGCATCTACATAGTCTTTTACCTTTAACTTACGTTTACCAAAGTACAAACACTTTTTTTGTGCCTCGTAAGTACTTAAAAATCCACTTTACTGCTGTCCAATGAATTTTCTTGGGCTTGACATAAACCTGCTCACAACTCCCACCACATGACAAATGTCTCGTCTAGTATAGAAAATTGCATAGATATAACTCCTAATAAGTGAGGTGTAAGGAACCTTAGCCCTGAAGTATTTATCTTCCTCCATTGGAGGATATTAATCCTTGAATAAAAAAAAGTGACATGCCAATCGTTTATTAAATGGATTAATATCACTCATTGTACTTTTAATGAGATAAATGCCAAACTATTTAATTCTTATCTCTTGTGATTTGCATTCCAAGAATCTTCTTCACTGGAACCAAGTCATTCATGCCAAATTATTTTTACAATTGTTACTTAAATATTACAATATATTTTATCTTTGAACATACTACTAAAATATCATCAACATAGAGAAGAAAAATGATATAATTAGCTTACATATTTTGAAATAGCAACAATGGTTAGCATTGCACTTCTGGAAACTCTCATTGTCCATATAACCGTCAGATTTCTTGTATCACTGTCTTGGGGCTTGTATTAGATAATACAAACTTTTCATTATAAGCCAAAGCTATAAAATGCTAAAAGTAATCATATAAAGAATATAAAGCTTCCATAATACAAACTCTCTCAAATTTTTCTTTTAAAGTTGGTATCAAATACTTTTTCTTTTATTTTCTATGAAAGTATCCAATAATTTACCAATGTTCAGCACTGACATTGCATCATCTGAGAAGTCTCCGATGGAGCAAATTTTGTGTAACCTGACAAATAAAATTCCAGCTCAAAGTCATATGAATAATGTCAATAGCATCAAATTAGATTGTAAAAACTATATTTACGGAACACTATGATTCATCCTACCATTAAAGATCATATGCTAAGAGGGTCTATTAGTGAATACAAGTTATGTCCTCCATCTTTAATCAATAAAATAGATGGTGAATCTATTAAGAAAGTTGATAATCTTAAGTATGACTACGAGATAGCCACAAATCAATTACTTCTAGGATGGTTATTTAGTATAATAAGCATGGAAACTGTGGATCATTAATGAAATGATGAAATTCAAAGAACTTATAGGATGCATCGACCAATATTGCTCACTCCCAATCCAAGTCAAAGATTGCTCTATTTAAGTTAGATTTCCATATGGCTTGAAAACAATCTCAACCTATGGGGGAGTAGTTGAATAAGATGAAGAATATGTTTGATAACTTGACATTGACATGTAGTTTTATAAACCGGGATGATTTGGTAACTTAGTTCCTTGATGTATTGGACTCTGAGTATAACCCTATTGCTGTTAACTTAGTTTGTAAGGTATTCATTAACCGGTTGGATCTTAAAACTACCCTCTTAATATTTGAGAGTAAGCTTGACCAATTAAATCGTTTGCAAAACACTACTACTAATCTTAGTCTTTCTTTAGCTAATATTATGTCTACTAAGCCACAACCTATAGGTCATAATATTAACTACAGAGGCTAAACAAAAGATATACCTAGAGGCTCAAGTAAATATTTAAAAGGTGGATAAAGTATTCAACACAACTATAGAGGGAGAAGTTATAGACGGATATGAGGAAGGTACAATAGCAAAAACAAACCTAATTTCCAAATATATGAGAGATTTGGATGTAATCTTATTATAAGGATGATTCTAATTATATGGGTTATGCTTCAATTGATAACTCAAAGACCGAAAGTAATCATGGATTCTACATGGTGACATAAGATAAAAGAAATAACAACGCGTGGTGTGCATATAGTAAGACAACTCTTAATGAGATCGGAAATCATAACCTAATTACTTAGAGACATAATTATAATGGTAAAGTTGTTATCACAATATGTAATTGTAAAATCTTTCAATTATCAAAATAAGTTACTATAACATTCCGAGATGTAAAACAAATGCATCACATTAAATAAAATTATGCATGTACCAAAAATCATAAATAATCTACTATATGTTTATCATCTTACTTCTTAGAATCTTCTTTTTTAGAATTTAATGGTTATGTTTGTTTTCTGATGAGAAAAAACATGGTTCACCTTATTAGCTCAATCAAAATTACCTTATAATTACTCGTATGAGCCATTCTCTATAATATTTATTTTACTTACAAGTTACGTACAATTGTTTTAAATCATCTAACATCATTTGAAAAAATTTATCACAAAAAACCATACTTCATCGTTATGCATGATAAGGTTATAAATGCTAAAGTTCTAAGATGAAGTTATACATTTTTAAAAGTGTAATTTTTAATGAGTATGAGTTTCCTCGCTATACATGTCTCATATACACTAAATGTTATGAATTTTTTGTTTATATTTCCTATAATTCTTTGTTATCTACCTTCTCAATGTTGCTAATGCTATATGTTATATATATCATATATCTTAATCATGACGAGGTAATAACTTGTTAAATGTTAACGAAAGTATGAGTAAGGTGCACATAATAAATGATAAATAAAATACGAGATGATATATACGAGAGGAGGATCATATGAGAATAATCAAGTATGACATATTAGAAGATGAAATAAATAAGAGAAAAATGTCATAAGAAAAAACAATCATAAAGAGGTGTAAAACGAGCTAAATAAATCTAGTCGAAGGTCATAAAGAGATAAAAGATGGAAGTTATATAAACATATGAGACGAGGGTCATAAAGAGATACAAGATAAAAATTATAAAAAAATGATAGAAGGGTCATAATGAAATACGAGACAAGGGTTATATAGAAATATGAGACGAACATACAAATGGATAAACAAAACTTATCAAACGGTTATAAATGAATCACACATGTTATCCTGTAATAGGTTACTAAGAATGATTATTAGACAATTAAACTGGATGAGACGCGAAACCTTGTAACTTGTAAAATATTTATTGTAAACTCTATAAATAAATACCACAATTTGTATTAGAAAACTAATCACATTCTTATAAAAAAAGATATTTACTCAAAGCAAATACTTTCTCAAAATTCATTCATCACTTTGGCATTGTATTTGAGAAGAAAACCTCTTTATCAAATTTGGCATCTTTTGTGGGAAACTTTTATTTTCATATAATTCAAGTTCCAACATTTACAAATGGTTATGATGCATTTGAGAATCAAAAAAGAGACTTTGAGAATACATTTGATTTGCAGTACTCTGATTGTCATTCGAGGAATCACAACCCCAAACTTGCTAGATGGTAGTACTAATTCGGTCAAAGTTAGCTAGTAGCCTTGGTAGCTAGTGCATGAATATAACAGGTCGAGAATAATGTATTCCAACTATCACTGTAGCATATCAAAATCAACTCATTTGTGTGGCGTGATGGAGTTATGCAGGTTCAATATCATAACGATCATGGTCATACGACCTATAATTTTTTTTATTCATTTGTGTGATAAAGTCCAAAGGTTGATAGAATATTGTGAGATGTTTTAGTTCATCAGGTGAAAATAAGGATAAATGAGAGAATAAAAGACTGACGAAAACCGTAGAGAAAGGAAGGCATGAAATAGAAAAAAAGGAGCATAAAGGGAGATATATTATCAAGGACAAGCCAAGTTTCCAGAAAGAAACGTAAGAAAGATTTGAAATTTCACATTTTTGGTGAGTCATTGTATCATAACTACATGAAACAATTGTTGACTTAACCTTTAATTATGTTGATTTAAGATGGTTTATCACTCCTCATGAATATACATTGTTAATTGCTTTGGATATATTGAGAGTAATGTTACGGTGATTCTGATACATTATGGTAGCTTATGGAACATTACTTTTAAGAGAAATTTATGGTAAAATGATTGGGTTGGCTCTGTATAAGCCTACTGACCAAAATTTGGTTAACTTTGAAGGAAAATAAACTGGTTGTGTTAAAGATCTAGAGATTCCTATAACTACTACGTACAAAAATACTAAGAATATTGTAAGCACTTTTCCATGATAGTCGATGCTCGAAGCTTGTATAACGAAATTCATCGTAGATCGTGGCTACACAAGATGGAAGCAACCACCTCGTGTTTTCATCAGTTTATTGAGACTCATTTTAGAAACTTGTTGGGTATAATCAAATGAAGTCTCAAAGGGGTTATGTAGTGTTATTGAGTTTCATTATGTCATGAGAAATTAGCTTTATATGTATTATAAAACATGGTAAAGGGTATGTAACTCGTTAAGAATGAGGAATTTGGAAAATAAGTTTATGAACCTAAGGATAATATACAATGCAACATCCGTTTACGGAGGTAACTGAATAAAATTTAGCAAAACGACAAGTTGTCCAAATCAGGATTGAATTAAGTCGGAGCTTTAAAATGGAACTAGTGGAGTTAATTAAAAAAAACGTGGATGTTTTTCTTGTACTACTAATGATTTTTTAAGGATGAGTTTTTCTATTATTTTTTATAACTTAACAATTGATAAAAGGTTGAGACTAATTCGTAAGAAGATGAGAGCAAGCAAGCAGAGCTTTCTATCCATAAAAAGCAAAAGTCATTATCAAAGAAATAGATAATTACTCAGATCAAGAAATATATGACTTGGGTTTCCAACCCAATGATGGTTAAAAATAATAATGGATAATGTAATGTGTATATTAATTTCACCAATCTCGACCGGCATGTGCAAAATATTCTTTCCTTTTGCCTCATATTAATCATTTGGTCGACGGACATTTGGGTAGTGAGTTTTTATCATTCATGGATGCATATTCAAGGTTCAATCATATATGAATTCATATATGAATCCAAATGATGAGGAAGACAATGCATTAATGACAGAAATAAATCTGTATTGCTATAAAGTCATGCCTTTAGGGTTGACAAATATAGTGTCAACTTATTATAGGCTCATTAATCAGATATTTGAGAAACAATTCGGAAAGAAATAGAAGCATATATTGATGACATGATTGCAAAGAGTGCAAGGGAGGGTAAGCAACCTGAGGTTCTATCAAACCTTTTGAAAAACTGAGAAATTATAACCTAAAATTGAATCCATTGAAATGCTCTTTTGGGTACGAACTAAAAAGTTTTTAGATTATATAATCACTAATAATATAATTGAAGCCAACCCGAAGTAGTTGAAACCTTTGTTAAATACGGATTACCCAAGATCTATAGAAAAAGTAAAAAATTATAGATGTTAACTAGACATTGTGCACCATTATCAAAGTTCATTTGTAAAGCCTCACACAAGAGTCATCATTTCTTTGAAGTTCTTAAAGGAAAAAATAAATTCAGTTGGAACGAATAATGTAATGAGGATTTTTTAGAGTTAAAGGGATGTTTAACTTTAACGAAAATTCTTTCGATTCCTATAAACGGGAAACTTAATATCCGTACTAATCTATATTAAAAAACAATCAAGTGTTGTTCTAATAAGATAAGATGAAGGAGTTCAAAAAACAATTTATTATCTAAGTAAAGTTTAACTAATCTTGATAAAATAGATTTGAATTTAGAAATATTGGCTGAGTTTTTTGGTAGTTGCACAAAAGGCGAGACCTTACTTCTAAAGTTACACTATCATTTTGAAAATTTATTTGCCTCTCAGGAGCATATTGTAAAATTCACATATATTTAGAATAGTTATACGATGGTCTATAAAGTTTAGAGAATATAAGATATTATATGAACCTTATACTACTATTAAAGCTCAATTAGTTTTGGACTTCATAAACGAATTCATTGGAGAAACGATTAATAATGACGAGGATAAGCACTCAAACATATAAAAATATCTTAAGTAGGTGGTTGTGGTTGACGATGCTTCATGATTAAGTAGGTAAGGAGGTAAAATTATCTCGAGAACATCATTTTTGGATGAAAGTAGGCAGTGAGTAATGGCAAATAAGATAGATGAGTATTGAAGAAATAATATTTGTTATTTTAAAAAGATTAAGTACTCCAATATCTAAAAGTCGAGGCTCGAGCATTGAAAATACAAGCAACCATATATATAATTTTTGATGGCGTATCATATAGAAATAACGCTACGTGATCAAAGTTACAGTGTATGGACATAAATGAATCCCTATTTATTCTTAAGGATTTGCATGAAAGAACTAATGGGGCTCATTATGGACATAAATGTTTGATTAAATGTTTCCTCATTACGGGATTTTATTAGCCAAATTTAGTTGTATATGTTTAGGCAATGCTACAAGGATATGATATCGGTCAAACATGTGCCAACACTAGTCATTTCCCAAGTGAACCAATGAATATAGTCTAAGTACATTGTCCTTTTTATAAATAAAGGACCGATTTTGTGGTGCTCTATCAATGACTATATTAGAAAGACACTTCTTTTTGTAGTGGTTGTTGACTATGTTACCAAGTGGGTCGGAGCGATATATTTATGTAAGACAAAGGCTCGTGTAATATGTGGTTTTTTTGAAAATTTGTATTATATCAAGATATAGGGTTCTAAGAACCTTAATGACAGATATTGGACGTCAGTTTTAGAATGTTATGATGATATCAAAAAGGGCTAATAGAAAATGTCCAGAAAATTTTTCAAAAGTATTATGGAAATATATGACGACGCCTAGGACCGCTATAGGATAAACACCATTTGTTTTAGTATGCATGATGAATGTGTAATTCCACCAGAGGAAATAATTCATAATTATATAATATAAAATATTATTCATAAAATGCTAACAATGAAGAAATAAAAATTAATATTCATCTGGTTGAGATCAAACAATTATAAGATCCTAATAAAAATAATATTTGATTCGAAGTCGAAGCCTACATTTCCAGGATAACAAGATAAGAAATCACAAAATTTAGCTCAAAAATGGGATGGATCTTACAAAGTTATTTCAAAAGGTCATAATGTGATATATTGAATGGAAGATATGGATTTGAATGTTTTGAAACGGTCTAAGAATACTCAATATTTTTATTTATAAACTGAATTCATAGCACGAGTTTGAACTATTTATCCTTCTAGTGGCATAAAAGAATTTTTTAATGAGCCACATTGTAAAACAATTCGTTAATAAAATATATTTTCATTTGGAAGAAGACGTTATTCAAAAAGAGAACCAGGTGATAAACATGCATAATTAAACTATAAAAAAAAGAAAAGGAGAAATTACGAAAAAGAGTCACGATTATGGGTCATCAATAATAATAACTTAGCGAAAATGGTAATTTACCAAGCCTAAAGTTGAAAAACCATAAGGGTACACAATTGGCCAATATGAGCCCTCACTATATGTCAAAGTTTCAAAAATAGTTAATAAAGCAAACCTGATGGTAAAAAACCATAATGTTATGCAATTGGCCATATTAAACCCGAACTATTATACCAAAGTTGCAAAATGATTAATAACCCAAGTTGTAAGGTTGAAAAACCATAAGATTACACAATTTGCCGTACAAAGCCTTGCGATTATGTCAAAGTCGTGAAAATGGTTAATAAACCAAGTGTAAGGTTATTAAACCATAATGTTACTCAGCTGGTCATATTATGTCATGGTTTAAAGGTCGAATATTAATACAGATCCAACGACGAGAAAAAAAGTAAACATATTTATTATAAAAAAACATATGTTGAGTACAAACAAGAATAAAGAGTTCGTTCATGGTTTAGATGAAATTTCAGAATACGAGATACAAATAAATCTCCAAATTATATTAAGTTATTTTAAATAGAGTTACATAGGCACCTCGTTAACATTTTCTTTAGTATCTTGTTTAGGTGGAGGGGTTTCTTTGGTAGCCACCTCGTCAGCTTTTTCTTCATTCTATTTTTTTGTTATTACCGGAAGAAGATTTATTAATGATTTCTTCGTCAAATATTTTTCTCAATTAGAAACAAAGGCGAAGTTTCTTTGATAGTTGAATTATACTCTCCAGATTCGTCTATAAATATAAAAAATTTGCATTCTCTAAATAAATACTACAATTTTATTTCCAAATCTCTAAGATGACATATTTTATTTTTGTTACTAATTTTTTAGCCACATCCATAATCATATCCTCCTTTTATTCAGCAGTATTTACAACTTTAAAATTTAGCATTTTCTAAATCTATTTTTTTCATTCTTCAATTTTGGATTTATCAAAGTTATCAAGATTTTCTTCAAGTATTTTAATCTCAAAATTCAGATTTCTGTTTTGAGTAGTCAATGGGGTGTTTTTGGTAGTAAGAGTTATGTTTTGGGTAGTTAAGACATTGGGTAATTAAAGCTGCATTTGAGTAGTAATTGGTATTTTGGGTTGACAAAATGTTTCTTTCAACGTGTATAAAACGAATAAAATTATTAGCAAGTTTTTTGTCCTTCATCTTCTCATCAACTTATTTTAAAAATGAAATAGAGAAGGTGTTGCTTTTATAGAAAAATGACCTAACGTTTTTGCCGATGTCTTTGTTATAAATACCATAAAAGCAACAATGTAAAGGTTTTAATTGCAATTATGTGTATAAATCAAGTCCATCGTTTTTAAAATATTAAGAGACCATGTGACCGATTAACACGAACACGGCCAAACTTGTTTGAAAAGCGTAAAAATACCACATTAAAAGGGTTGTAAAGTTCATGTTATGAAATCCTTAGATAAAAAAAAAAAGCTATATTCTAAGGATAGAATAGAGTTATATGATAAAATATGAAAGAAAATTGAAAGTGTAACCAAATAACATTTATTTAAAATGGTTTCCATATCTTCCTCCCACAAATTTGTAAAAGAGACGTTCCATATATGATAAAATATGTTGAAAGGTGTGTTCAACTAAGAAAATATTAAAGTCAGTAAAGGTGAGAGATGGTAACAAAAGATGAAAGCAAGTAATATTGTTAAGATGAGTTGTAATATAAAGTAATTGATTTCAAGATTCAAAATAAGTGTACGTCAACCGGATTCTATCCAGTAAATTTTCCAAATATAAATAATATACTTTATTTTTAGCTTGTTAATTGTCTTCAGCAGACATGAGTGAAGTTTTGTATGCTTCATCACCTAATTTATTTTTACCAGAAGTATCATCTTCCGAGGTTATATAGTTAGTGTGAGAATTACTGCGGTAAACTTTGACTGGTGTTTTTTAGGAACGTATTTGATGTATGAACCCTGATTAATTTCAGAGTTATAATGAATTAGACTAACAACTATTTTAATATTAATTTCGTCTTATTTTATAGTAGTTTCAATTCTTATGTAAACTTTTCAGCTTTTTTTTTCAGTTTTTGAAGGTTTGTTAGGATTTATCATCAATTTCAAACTTTGTTTTCGTATTCTTCCAAAGATCGAAATCTTCTTGAATCATAAATATTATGTTTCAAAGCTAATGTCTTTTTTTAAAATTCAGTATATTGGATTGAATTCTTTTTCAAGATGTTGATATCAGCGGGTAAGAGGTTTCTGTCAGCCATGATTAATAGGTCGAAGTATCTATATAGAAAAAGACAAAATAATGTGGTTGGTAAGTTATGTAAAGATATTTGTTGATAAATATACGTTGATAAAAGATCAAACTCTAAAGCAATATCCATTTGACAACAAATATGATCTAAGGAAATGGTTTAAGGAGTACTCAGTAATAAAATTTGAATCCAATATTGTCGACGATCCTAAATGTGATTGGAGTTGCATCGTCTCAATATTAACGTTAAAAAGAGGAGGAGGTTGCTGGCTACTTCTTCTTTCACCAATATGAGTTTATATATGTCTATTTATTGAATCGCGAAGATGACCTTTGAAAATTAGAGGGATATATTCTTTGAAAAAAAGTTGCAATGATGGTAGGAGTACATGTTTTAGTAATATATGTTTTTCCATATGTCGACTTTCTTATATGAGAGTGTTTCCCACTCTCGGTAGTACGAATATCATCATTGGAAACCTAGCACTTTCTTGGATGATTTTTCTTTAGTAATGAAAAGTTATGTATCTGAGTTGGGATCATCTCGATGATGAGCATTTATGAAGTAAGTCGAATTAGTTTGTTATATTGGAGCGTTGGTAAGGGGGTTATCAATTAATTTTTAGTATTTGTTGATATCATTTATTTCCAGCGGTTAGAACCAAGAGAAAAATAAAATCTATCGGGTGAATAGATTGTGGTATTGGTTTGTCCAAATGAGATAAGGGTTTATTGAAAATTTGGTGAGGATGTCACCTCTACCAGCTTTAAATTTCCAATGTTTGGATAAAACTTTAGTTATTGCAAGATAAAAATGATATATGATAAGTGTATTGTATAGGATAAAAAAAAATTACAAGTGAAATACATAACGTAATCCATTAGTTTTGAGTTTGGCCGACGTTTGTTTATTCGGATCTGGTTTGCCGCTAACATTGAAAACTATTTCTTTCCTAAAATTTAGAGACAGTGACTTCCTAACTTTCTCACAATGTTTTTAGTGGTGAAACAATAGAATTGAGATTTATTGACTTTATTGAACTTAAATTTATATCGTAGTTTAGAGAGTTTTATGGGAATTTTAAAAAATATGCATATATTATCAAACTAAATGTACAACTTTATAATCATTTAAGGGTTTTTGGATAAAGTGAGAATTTGACACCCTATTCCAACTTTTTATAGAAAACAAACCTCGTCACCAATACCATCATTTGGGAAATCTCCTATTTTTAGAGAACAATTTCTGACATCGCCGATTATACTATATTTAAGAAGCTAAGTGTTGAAAGTATCTTGTCTTTCGGGCCGGCTTATTGGATGATAACGCAATTTTAGGGGTGATGGTTTCAAATGGGATAAGAGATTCATCATTGTGAGACAAAACGTTGGAGGGTATTAAATGTAAATTTTTGGTTTTACTTTGATTTTTTCTTTAGCTTTGGGATAATGTTTATCATCAGTAGTTGTCCAGTTTCTAAAGAGAATCGTAGTTGCTACTTGATGATGAAGATTATAAATATGTTTATGATTCACTAATATTTGCTTAGCCTTAAAAGTTAGCATCATCTGTCCATTGACCACTTCGTTGGTCGTTTTGAGAATATGATGTTTCGTACTTAAAATTTAATTAATTTTGCCACATACATACTACCTCATGAAAAATTTATTGGATCAAATCTTTAATTTTATAACCCATCTTAACTAGCTAACAAAATAAGAATGAAATTATTAAAGGTATACATGGTAATGTGTAAAAATGATGTTTGATGGATAAACAATAGTTATAGATAAGGTAGGAAAAGTTCATCCTCAATTCACAATTTTAGAGAGAAAATTTTAAGAGAGAGAAGCTCTCAAATTTTAAAGAAGGAAATTTTGCACAAGTTAAATTGAATTTATTTGTATAGTAGAAGGTGTTGAATCTTAATTTTTTGTCTTAAAATAAAATTAATGTTCCAAATGTGGTGTCATATTATGTCGTAAGTATTGTGTTGTTAGATGATTGGTAGAAATTTTAAAGTTTTATGCATGGTAGTATTATATGATTATTTAATTATTGAGGTATAGACGATGAAAGTTGACGACGCATATATAATTGAATATTGACTTAATGTTACATAAGAAGTAGTTTTGTTAAAGTTGAATCTTACTTTTCATAATTCTCATTAGTCCTTAAGCATATAAATAAATATAAGGACTAAACCGTTAGGACGTAGTTATCCTTATTGAAGAAATATAAGGATTCATGATGGATAAACAAAAAGCCTCGGCAAAGGTTAAATATGTTACAACCAATCCTCTAGTCTAAATAACTACAGATGATACATGGTGCTGATTAATATTTTTAGCAAAATTAAAAATATCATTTAAGTTACCAGCATACATAACTAAGACGATGAATGTTAATAACTTAAAAACACTTTATATATGATGAGTTATATATCAAAATTTAGAAGACACATGAGACTAACATTGACTAGTGATTATAGACGATGCATATGGTGATAGCTAACAAAAATAATGGACAAAGAGATTTTTTCAAAATGAGATAGACGATGATAAAGACTTAAAGAATAACTGATAATGATTCGGCATTTGGATTGAAGAATGTTGTAAAAAAGAAAGAGGAAAAAGAAGAAGAAGGGGAACGAGGAGAGGAAGAGGAAGAGGAAGAGGAAGGAGAAAAAAGTGGAATGGAAAAGGAAGAGGAAGAGAAAGATAAAGGAAAAGGGGAAGAATTAAGGGAAGGGGAAGTGGAAGGGGAAAGAAAGGAGAAGATATAACTGAAGGGGAAGAAAAATAGATGAAGAGGGGGAAGATGAAGAGGAAGATAGAGATGAAGGGAAAAATGAAGAGGAAGAGGAAAAGGAAAAGAAAAAGGAAGAGAAAGAGGAAGAAGAGGAGGGGGAGGAAGAGAGGATGAGGAAAAAGAGGAGCAGGAGGAGGATGAGCAGAATGAGAAAAAATAAAAGAAGGGGAGGAGGAAGAAGAGGAAGATGAAGAGAAAAATGAAGAGGAAGATGAAGAGTAATAGGAAGATTAAGAGGAAGATGAAGAGAAAAAAGAATAGGAAAAAGAAGAGGAAGCGTATGAAAATGGGGAAGAAGAAGAAAAAGAAAAAGAAAACGAAAAAGAAAAAGAAAAAGAAGAAAAAGAAAAAGAAAAAGAAAAAGAAAAAGAAAAAGAAAAAGAAAAAGAAAAAGAAAAATAAAAAGAATAAGAAGAAGAAGATGAAGAAGAGTAGCAAGAATATAAGGAAGGGCATGAAGAGCATGAGAAAGAGGAGATAGAAGAGGAGGAAAAGAAGGAAGAAGAGAAAGAAGAATAGGAAGAAAGGGAAGAAAGGGAAGAAAAAAAAGGAAGAAGAAGAAGAAGAAGAAGAAGAAGAAGAAGAAAAAGAAGAAGAAGAAGAAGAAGAACAAGGTAATATTGTAAAGTAGGATCTTGAAGAACGAGTTAGCCATCCAAGAGTGGATGCACGAGTTAGCCATCCCTGAGTGGATGCACGAGTTAGCCATACGTGAATGGATGAACGAGTTAGCCATCTGAGAGTGGCTGCAGTAGTTATCCATTTGAGAGTGGATGCACGAGTTAGCCATCCGAGAGTAAATGCACGAGTTAGTCATCCGTGATTAGATGCATGAGATAGCCATCCATGATTGGATGAACGAGTTAGTTATCCATTTGAATGAGTATGTCAGTAATGGCCGAATGCATAAAAAATCAACCAGCAACAACAAGCAACCATCAGCAACAAACAAACAACAACAACAACAAGCAACGAGCAATAACAAAACGAATATTCAATTAATATCTTAAGCAAGTTGAATATTAGATATATGAATATTCAACTTGAAATGGAGTGTTGAAGATTATCATTATTAATGTTGTTAAAAGACGTCGATGATTTGAGGTGAGTGGAACAAAAATAAACAAAGCTCGAAAGACATTGATTAATAAGAAAAGTACTAGTAAATACCTTCTCAACTATGTAATTACCCAGTGGTACCCGTTTTTTTGGATAGTGTCACTTGGTACCTCGAATTGAAATTTGGACAAAAATACCCCCGACCAAATATACGCGCGCTGTAAAAAAACAAAACAAAACTGGTACAATTTTCATGATAGGATGCGAATTGCTTGCAAACTCTCATGATTTCTGAACGATTCTCATGATAAGATGCGAATTGTTTGCAACTCTCAGGATTTCTAAACGATTCTCATGATAAGATGCGAATTGCTTGCAACTCTTAGGATTTCTGAACGATTCTCATGATAAGATGTGAATTGCTTGCAACTCTCAGGATTTCTGAACAATTCTCATGATAAGATGCGAATTGCTTGCAACTCTCAGGATTTCTGAACGATTCTCATGATAAGATGCGAATTGCTTGCAACTCTCATGATTTCTGAACGATTCTCATGATAAGATGCGAATTGTTTGCAACTCTGGGTTTTCTGAACGATTCTCATGATAGGATGCGAATTGTTTGCAACTCTTAGGATTCCTGAACAATTCTCATGATAAGATGCGAACAGTTTGCAACTCTGAGGATTTTCTGAACAATTCTCATGATATGATGCGGATTGTTTGCAACTCTGAGGATTTTCTGAACAATTCTCATGATATGATGCGAATTGTTTGCAACTCTGGGTTTCCTGAACAATTCTCATGATATGATGCGAATTGTTTGCAACTCTGGGTTTCCTGAACAATTCTCATGATATGATGCAAATTGTTACTAGTGAAATTTTATTTTTTAAAAAAATAAAAAAATATCATCAATGGATCTAGTTTTGTTCATTTTTAA
This sequence comes from Limnanthes douglasii subsp. nivea, assembly GCA_036936605.1. NCBI lineage: Eukaryota > Viridiplantae > Streptophyta > Magnoliopsida > Brassicales > Limnanthaceae > Limnanthes > Limnanthes douglasii. Next base: position 78,870,163 of record JAUPFV010000002.1, on the reverse strand, counting down.
AAAACAAAAGTGATGGTACTTTCATTTATTTTTTTCGAGCTCCGGTTCGAAAGATACGGATCTTTTAAAAATAAAATAAAAAGAAAAAATGACAATTGATCAAACCTTGGGTACTAGATGACAATAAAATATTTGAGTAGGTACCTTAGGGGTAATTTCCCTTGATTAATTAAGTGAATTTGGTTGGTAAAATTTTTTAATAATGTTACATTATATATTCATGATGTAAAAATATTATTAACTAGAAAAATTATTAAATAATATACTATTAAATTTAAAAATATTTTTAAATTAAAAAATATTTTTTTAATTATAGAAAAATATTGTATTAGTAAAAAATATTATTTTGTCTAAATATTATTATATTAGTCAAAAATATAATTATGTCTAAATTAGAGGACAAAAATTTATTCACTTTAATTCTTATTTATCTTTTTCCATCAAATTCTTTTATTATATTTTCTACATTTATTTTTAAAATTTTAAATTCAGTCTCAATCCAATTGAGATTTATTTTCCCATGTTTTATCTTTTTTAAACTTATTATTCTCGTAAGTGTCAAAATACATTCAGTAAAGCATATCGAAGTGTTCATCTCTATATAATTTGGATGAATACGCCGAAGAAAACATGAACTATGCAAGCGGAAGAACGAGGTATATTTACATCATTTCTCTTATAGTACTTTCACACAAGAAAAAAAATGACCACAAAGTGAACGATTCAGAGAAATTATATCAGGAAAAGCGGAAAAACATAAAAAGATAAGCAAGTACCAAGAACACCGGATCTAGCGGCCTGTCATCAAGATCGACTCATTGGTACAAATGGAATGGGAAGATGAAGCGAAGGTAACTATGGTATCAGATGCTTCATGTTTTCTTCCTGAAACTGTAATTCCAGCCCCATCAAGCTCAAAATTGTTAGGACAATAATTAATGAAGCTTGAAAATATTAATTAATTAATATATTGCTCAAAGATTTGGATAATATATTTTTAATGTAAAAATATTATTTATAATATTCTTTTAGAGATTTGATATTATATTTTAGGGAAAATATTATATTAGTCAAAAATATTATTCTGTCATTAAAACAGAATAATGTACTAATATAAATATAGGATATACAATGTATCAAAAAATAACATCATCACCAAAAGCTTTCAATAAAAATTTCATTCTTCTCCTATCTCTTTTATATTCTACAATTGGTATCAGAGAACTTTACTGGATTACAAATCAACACCTTACGGACAGATCGTGGAGGTGGCATTCGGCATGAGATGACAGTTCGCTATACGCCTCAGCAAAATGGTGTATCTGAAAGAAAGAACAGAACAATAATGGAGATGGCTAGATGTCTTCTTAAGAAGAAGAGGTTGTCAAGAGGTTTTTGGGCAGAAGCTGTTGCCTGCGCTGTTTATCTTATTAACAGATCACCAACAACAAGCTTGGAGAATTGCACGCCATATGAGATGTGGTATGATAGAAAGCCTAATGTTCATCATCTAAGAATATTTGGGAGTGTTGCATACTCTCATATTCCAAATGTAATGAGAAGCAAGTTAGATGACAAGTCTGAAAAATGCATCTTCATTGGTTATAGTGAAAGAAGTAAGGCATACAAGCTATATAATCCGGTAACAAAAAAGATTGTGATAAGTCGAGATGTTCGGTTTGATGAAAATTCGTTTTTTGAGGAGATGACAGCTGAGAAAGAACCTTTACAAATTTTTCCACTTGAACTTGAAGAAAAAGAAGAGGCAGATTTTGAAAGTGCTGAAAATAATACTCCAACAGGAAGCCCTCCTACTTCCCCAAATTTTTCATCAAGTTCTTCATCTAGTCCGGTCAGAAAAATGAGAAGTATTCAGGAACTATATGATGTAACTGATGAAATCGTGGAACACGATGCTGTATTTTTTGCTTTCTTTGCAGGAGAAGATCCAATTTCGTTTGATGATGCATATCAAGAAAAAGTATGGAGGAAAGCCATGAACGAAGAGATTGTCTCAATTGAAAATAATGATACATGGGAGCTTACAGATTTACCGCCGCACAAGAGTTCTATTGGGGTCAAATGGGTTTACAAGACAAAGATGAATCCAAATGGTTCCATTAATAAATACAAGGCGAGGCTAGTTGCAAAAGGATACAAACAAAAAGAAGGAGAAGATTTTACAGAGGTATTTGCTCCCGTTTCTAGACTTGAAACAGTTCGGTTACTCATATCTCTTGCTGCTCAAAATAATTGGAAGATGTTCCAAATGGATGTAAAGTCTGCATTCTTGAATGGTGTTCTCAAAGAAGAAGTCTATGTTGATCAACCACCTGGGTTTATTAAGAAAGGAGAAGAAGAAAAAGTTTACAAGCTAAAGAAAGCATTGTATGGGTTGAAACAATCACCCCGAGCCTGGTACAGCCGTATCAATTCTTATTTTGAAAAATATGGATTTAAAAAATGTCCATATGAACATACTCTCTACATCAAAAGTGATTCCCAAGGAAGATTTATGGTGGTTAGTCTCTATGTCGACGATCTTGTTTTCACAGGAAACAATTTAAAAATGTTGGAAGAATTTAAACAGTCAATGATGGCAGAATTTGAGATGACAGATTTAGGAGAACTTCATCATTTTCTTGGCATTGAAATCCATCAATCTGAGAAAGGAATTTTTATTTCACAAGAGAACTATGCAAAAGAAATTTTGAAAAAATTCAAGATGGAAGCTGCTAATCCAGTCACTACTCCATGCATCACAGGTCTGAAGTTATCTAAAGAAGGTGAAGGAAAACTTATTAATTCAACCATGTTCCGAAGTCTGGTTGGAAATCTGATGTATTTAACTTCGACAAGGCCTGACATTGTGTATGCTGTTAGTTTGATAAGTAGATTCATGGACAAACCCTATTCTAACCATTGGGAGGCTGCCAAAAGAATATTGCGATATGTGAAGGGAACCATTCACTATGGAATTTTTTATGAAGCTAATACAGAAGTGAATCTCATTGGTTATACAGATAGTGATTTAGCAGGAAGCATTGATGATAGCAAAAGCACTTCTGGGTATGTTTTTCACCTTGGTAGCGGTGCAGTTTCATGGAGCTCAAAGAAACAATCAGTTGTGGCGCTTTCGACTACAGAAGCAGAATATATTGCTGCATCTTATGCAGCATGTCAATTGATTTGGTTACGCGGAATTTTGGAAAGTCTAAAAAGAAAGCAGGTCAAGTCAACCATTTTATTTTGTGACAATAATTCTACTATTTCAGTCACAAAGGATCCAGTTCTTCATGGAAGAACAAAACACATCCGGATTCGATATCATTTTCTGAGGGAGCTCGTGAATAATGGTGATGTTCAAGTTAACTATTGCAAGACTGAAGATCAGATGGCTGATATCTTCACAAAGCATTGCAAGACTGAAGATCAGATGGCTGATATCTTCACAAAGCCACAAAGTGCACAAGTCTTCAAAAGGAATGTTGAAAGTTTGGGAATCAAGAGCAAGCTTAATTTAAGGGAGGCATTGTTAGGACAATAATTAATTAAGCTTGAAAATATTAATTAATTAATATATTGCTCAAAGATTTGGATAATATATTTTTAATGTAAAAATATTATTTATAATATTCTTTTAGAGATTTGATATTATATTTTAGGGAAAATATTATATTAGTCAAAAATATTATTCTGTCATTAAAACAGAATAATGTACTAATATAAATATAGGATATACAATGTATCAAAAAATAACATCATCACCAAAAGCTTTCAATAAAAATTTCTTCTTCTCCTATCTCTTTTATATTCTACAAAAATCCACAAACTTGGCAGTCCCATCCAAATATTGCATCAGCTGCCTCATGCTAGGCCTTTTGTTTGAAACAGAATGACAAAGAATGCCTAGCTTTAATACCAACTCCACTTCTTCAGCAACGTAAGTGTCTTCCAATTTGGGATCAGCTGCACGGAGCAAATCACCCATTTTCCAGCACTGAATGACTGACTCGACCAAAACAACCTCATCAGGTAGCCCCGGAGATTCTATAGGCTTTTTACCACAAGCCACCTCTAGCATAAAAGCCCCAAAAGCATACACATCTGTACCTTTGGTAGGTATCCCACTACGGCAAAGCTCTGGAGCCATGTAACCAATGGTCCCGACTAAACGTGTTGCCTGCGCATCATTTCCATGATCGTGAAACTTGGCCAGACCAAAATCTGCTAGTCTTCCATTTAAATCAGCATCTAAAAGAACATTGCTTGCTTTTATATCTCTGTGAAGAACAACTTGTTCCCATTCTTCGTGGAGGTAAAGTAGAGCCGCAACAATTCCTTTTATAATATGAAATCGTCGAGACCAATCAAGAGTTTGGTCGGGATCATGACTGTATAAGAGCTTTTCGAGACTTTTATTAGGCATATATTCGTACACAAGAAGTAGTTCACCTTTTCTTCTGCAATAACCGAGCAGCTGAACCAGATTTTTGTGCCTTAGCCTTTTCATACTAACGATCTCGGTCACGAATTCTTGCATTCCTTGTTTGGAATCATGAGAAATTCTCTTGACCGCAATTTCTTCTTTGGAGGGAAGTCTTCCTCTATAGACTTGTCCGAAACCTCCTTTACCAAGGAGCTCCTTGTCGTTAAATCCTTTGGTTGCTTTGTACAGTTTCTTGTAGGAGTATCTTTGTGGACTGTACTCTCTTTCCCAACTCTCGAGCACTTCTCGGTACTTCATATATCTATATAAATAAACCCCTCCTCCGAATGAAACCAGCACGATACCCAATAACACAGATATTATAATTATCGAAGTGGTAGTAATATTACCCTTGTTCTGATCAGGGGGAGAAGGTGGGGGCGGAGGAGGAAGAAGGGGACTGGGTAGAGGAGGCAGCTTTGCGATTTCAAGATCTTGTGCTTTCCCATTTTTGTTAAAGCTCCATCCAAGAACATAATGGCTACTCGCAGCTACGCCCGTCGAGGCACTGAAACCGACAAACATAGCGTCCAGAAAAACATCAGACGTATTAACAACTTTTGAAAGAAGTGGAACTGTCGGTCTTTGAGTTCTAAGAGGTGAAATTGTTACATTTAGCAACATCTGTGATGCATCGTAGTCTATCCAAACCTGAATTGGATCACCTCCACTGAGTGTTAAACTTTTGTTTTTCCCCTCTTGATCGGAGAAATAAGAGGCCGGCTGTGCTGCAAACGACGTCAAGCTGTTAACATCGACTCCTACATGGTTAGCATCAATATCACTGACCTCTTTGTCCCTAACAGTATCAAACTCTATTGCTAGGAGATGGTTTCTTATATTCGTAGTATTGAATATCCCTAAGTAATGATTATCTTCTGCGTTGCTGAAGTTAGTAGAGGAAGAGATTACAAAGGCCATTCCGTGACCAGATTTGTTAGAAATTCCGTCTGGAACGATAGCAATTACAAAAGTAGTCGAAAAATTGAATGGACCAAATTGTAATGGAAACTGATAAAAAGCATGACCGATTTTATGCTCGGAAGTATTGGTTAGCTGCAAAAGGCCACTTGGTAGGACTTTTCCAATCCCATCTGTAATCAGATTGGTTTCGTTGAAGCCATGGAAGATGAACTGGTCTTCAACTTGAGCTGAGACAAAGCAAATGGCGAGAAAGATGGAAGTTAACCCGATAAAAAGCCATGGTAGAGATGTAGACATTGAGAATGCAACAAGATGAACTGGTCTTCAACTTGACGCTTTTCTTCTTTTGGTTTCTTTCTTCTTCTCCGTTGTACGGATGAGTGGCGAACAAGTAACTTAGAAGAATGTATATGTCAAATCACAATGTGTAATTTAAGAGGCTTTAAACAGTGAGTCGTCCCTCGACTATCGCGTTTGGTGGTAGATAGTCCCTGGACTTTCAAATGTCCGTTGGCAGTCCCTGGACTATCGCATTTGGATAAAGTTAGTCCAGAGGATTCTGATCCACCAGATGCTGCCACCTGTCCCCATACTCCCCAGTTTTTTGTGTGACCAGTAGTCCCTTGACTTTAGGTCAAACCCCAAACTTAGTCCGCGACATTAAATGACCCTCCTACCCTTTTAATTTCCAGCTTGGCATTGTGAATTAAGTTAATTTATACATATGGCGTTATTTAGCTTATGTGGAATATTTTTCCCAAATTCACTTTATTTTATGTTTTAATTAATTGAATATAATTTATTAAAGTAATTAAACCAAATCTAAACCCTATCTCTGAACAGATTATCTCCAATCTCTCAACTTTTTTCTCTCCCCTCTCCCTGGTTCTAAATCAAATTCTCAAATCAAACCCTAATCTAAACCCTAAACTATACCGCAAATCATATATGGTCCTAAATCTATACCCAAATCGAAACACAAACCCTAAATCATCTTCCTTAATCTCAATCTGCACACCATGTTCTTGATTCTTGTGAGTGCCTTCTTCATTTTCGGCAAAATAAACAAATAACTTTCTGCCATTGATGTCATAGCCCTGCAGATTTCGCTGAGTACTTAGTGCTGTTTCCTCATCCTTATACTCGCAGAATCCATAACCTTTGGGTTTACTAGTTTCCCTGTCAACAACTAATCTGAAAGACACTACAGGCCCAATCTCACTGCAAATTTCGTTCAGCTGTTCTTCAGTGGCGTCATAAGGTATACTTCCAACGAAAACGTAGCGGCGCTGAGACGGGGCGGCCATTTTCTTCTTCCTCCGCTGAATTCGTCTTCATCGGATTTTGTAACTGTTCTTTTCAACAAAATTATACAGTCCTCTGTCTATACAGAGAGAGATATAGATAGAGATTAGAAAACAATGACATTTGCCTTAGTCCTCTGTCTATACAGAGAGAGATATAGATAGAGATTATAAAACAATGACATTTGCCTTAGAATTGCTCTTTCTTAAACTCAATTGGCTGAGATTTTGCTTTTGCAGTCGATTTTAAGAAGAAGCTCTCTCTCTCAATTAGGGTAATATTGCATTTATAATGTTTAGATAACTTCAGTCTCTCAATTCGCTGTAACTTTTGAAAGCAAAAAGAAAAGAGGAAAAGTTATTCAAGTTCGAGGAATCTGAAATTAAGAATATATAATTTTTGTTGAATTATTAATTTAACTTTTTTTTCTTTTTTTTCTTTTAAAAAAAAACAGCATACTAGGATTAAATCAACCAATAACAAATTAATAATCTCTGAACATAAATGTCAATGATAATGAAACCGAAACCCTAAGTAACATAACACATTACACGACCAAAAACCTAGAAAAACAAAACGAAACAACAAGTACTTGATGGTTACATCAATAGATAGATGATAATCAACATGCCTCCAAGAACAGTGATGAAATAAGAGGTGAACGTGACTTTGTCAGTCGAATTGGCCGGAGCTGGACCAAAGCTTACTGAATCCCACCCGTCACCACTTTCCGGTGCCCCTACAGGTGCTGGAGTCTGCAACGGGGGATGCACCATGACACGTACCACTAGTTTCTGTCCGGCATTGCAGTGATCGGCATCTCCACTGATGAAATAGAAATATCCATATCGATCAAATTCAAAGGTTGTGTCCCCGTCGGTGTACTCACTTATCGGATCCTCCACGTCGCAGTCAATGAAACTAGCTTTGCTCAACACCAACACCGAGTCATTCTCGTACTTGAAATGGATGGAGTCGCCGATATGAAACGTATTCCTTGAAGCCCAGTCGTCATAAGACTCGCGTTCGTCACCAGTAGGTAGAGCCCAGCCTCTTGTGCCTCCGACCTGAAATTCCGTGGAGGATACGAAAACGAAAGAGAGTGTAAACAAGTAGGTTGTAGAGAGATAGAGACAAAGAAGCCATTTTTAATGGGGGGATTAAAATTGTAGATCGATGAACGAGTGTGATTTTATTAATTTAACTTAATTAAATTAAATAATGACACATAGGATGGACCCATTAAGGTGCCACGTATTTAAATTAGCCATCTCACCAACAACTATGCCAACAAGGATTTTGGTCAAAGGGAAAAATCGTACCTAAAGTCAAGGGACTACTGGTCACACAAAAAACTGGGGAGTATGGGGACAGGTGGCAGCATCTGGTGGATCAGAGGATCCTCTGGACTAACTTTATCCAAATGCGATAGTCGAGGGACTGCCAACGGACATTTGAAACTCCAGGGACTATCTGCCACCAAACGCGATAGTCGAAGGACGACTCACTGTTCAAAGCCTAATTTAAGATCTACTTGTCTTACTATATTAGACCAACGGATATTTAGTATTAAATAATATTTTCTCTCACCTAGGCGCCAGGCGGTGTATTTAGGATTTGGTGCGACTATAGAGGTGTTGACTTTATAATTTTGTGGAGGAAACAACCGTCATCAAATTCGGTGTTAAAATTATGAGTCTAAAATATAATTAATATAAGTTTTATTAAATAACTAATCATATATTAAGTTAATGATTCCCTAAAAATTTTAATTGGTTATCTTTGTTCATTAAAGTTATTTCATGCCTCAAGTTAGTTTGTTTAAAAATCTTGTCTATATGATTATTTCCGCGTGTCAATTAACTAGGTGTTAATATGTGGCATGAAAATGTAAAATTTGTTTTTACAAATGCATTCATTCAACGATTCACACCCAAAAAAATTATGTGTGGTGTAATAGGAAGGTGGAATAAAGAGACTCTCAAATATTCTTTTTCTTGACTCTAAGAAAGCTCATTACGTACTGTCCTCCATTGATTGCAGCATTCAAGACTTAGCTAATCTTCCTCTGCTTATATTCTCTGTGTCTCCTCCTCACTTCTTTGTTTCTTTGGTTTTCGTGCTCCATCTTCCCAGTTTCTTGTTGATTTGTTTATCGTCAAATAAAGCTCATCATCACTCTGTTTCACAGCACAAAGATTAGCCATGATAACAATGGAGAATTGCCAATTCAGAGTTCCTTGAACTCAGGCTTTCGTGCATTAAGCCAGACAACTCATCAAAAAGATGATTCAAACACAACAACACAATCAAAGGAATCTTACGCAGGAATTGTTTACTCAAACCAAGGAATTTATTTCGTCACCCATTCAGTACAAAAGCAATGAGGCCATGATGTTATCAATTTCATCTACCATTGGTAACCCCATTAAATCTTGAATACTTGTGAAAAAAAAGCATTAATGCTTCTTATGTGTGGGTAGAGATGGATATAACCCAAAAGATTCAACATAAGATCTGGGTTGGGTTTGGAGAAAATAAAGGATGTTGGATGGAAATCAGCTACAAAAATCTTCCCCACAACTGTCACCAAGGTAATCATATTGGGCGCAACAAAAAATACTGCAAGAAACTTAAAAAAATTCAAAAGAAGCTGAAGCTGAAGAAAATAAAAACCCATAACCTAAAGTTGAGTCTTTGAAGGATCTGGAACCTCCCCTACTAAACATACCATCAAGCCACAATCTTCTTCAATTCCTGAAACTACAAAAGATCCAAATAAACAACAAAAATTCATCGTGCAATATCTCACATCACATGTTCTGATCAGATAAGAGAAGACAAGCTTAACAAAGCCAACTATATGAAATCTGAAAATCCATCCAACCTTTCTGAGAATATTGTCAACAATAAAGAAATCAATTAAGCTATATCCCTGGACTATGATAACAACCTATCTTCTCTTATGGTTTTTGATACCTACCACTATGGAAATAATACCCCAACCCAAGAAAATATTTGTAGTCTCTCTATTACACCAATCTTAAAGAAAAAAAATTGACACTAGTTTTAAAATTATTTTCAACATGAAACTTAAACAAGTTATGAGCAAACAGATAAATAATTATGTTGTCATCAAGTCTGTGCAATTTTCAGAATCTAAAAGATCCACACTTAAAAATTCCATCATGATCAAAGTTCTAAACTGGAATATTCTAGGGACTAAAAATAAGGTTTTCTTGCGCAGGTTTAAGTCTATCATTCGTAAAGACGATATCAGATTTGTTAACCTCCATGAACCTCTCATTAATATCAATCGTCGGGATATTATTGCTACTAAGCTTGGTTTTGATTACTTTGTGGCTGTGTCTTCTAATAAAATATGGATGTTTTGGAAAGAGAAATTGAAGATTAATGTCCTTCTGGATCATTATTAGTGTATCCATAGTGAGATTAAGACCCCAACAACAAGACATCCCTAAAGGAATCATGACATCTGACATTTTCTTAATCCCCAAAATCTGTAATCCGAAAAATTGGGAAGACTTCAGGCCCATCAGCCTTTGCACTATGTTAAACACAATTATGTCAAAGATTCTCAACAATAGATTATCTAACTTTATTCCAAAGATTATTTCAAATATGCTGGACTAATTATGTTAAGGACTAAACAATTCAAGACAATATACTCATTACTAAGGAGCCGATTCATGACTTACAAAAGAAAATAAAAGTTGGTAACATAATGATAAAAGTTGACATATCGAAAGCTTTTGATAATCTTTCTCATATATTTATCAATAAGGTTCTAACATATTTTTTATTTAACATCATATTTATAATCATAATCAGTAGTTTAATCAAATCTATTTTTGTTTTCATTATTATTAACAAGAATGTTATTGGTTTCTTTAGACTAAAAGGGGAGTGAGACAAGGGGACCCTTTGTTTCCAAGTCTCTTTATAATGGCTGAAGAAGTCCTGATTCGAGGAATCAATTCCCTGTTTGAAACTAACAGATCCTTGAAATAATTTTGTAGAAGCAATATCAGTATCCCTTGTTTGCGTTTGGTGATAATTTAATGATTTTTACTAATGGTTTTGCATCATCAATGGAAACTATAAGATCTTTCTTACATCACTATTAGGATATTTCAGGCCAAGCTATTAACAAGGAGAAAACAATGATAATTACTTTTGGAAACCTATCTCAAGACCTGATTAATTCCCTTACTATTTAAACCAGTTATAGCACTAGTCTTCTTCTAACTACTTATCTAGGCATTTCTCTCAACTACAAATAATAGCACACTAACTTCCCTTCTCTCCTTAATAAGATCAAAAATAAAATTTATAATTAGGAGGGAAAAAAGCTAACATATTGTGGTTGATTAATGCTTATAAACTTTGTTTTAATATATATTCCTTCTTATTGGATGCAGAGTACCATTTTTACTAAGATAATCATCTCCAGAATAGAAAGCCTTCTGAACAAATTCTTATAGGGATCAAGCAATGACAACACAAAAGTCCACTTGTCTAATTGGAAATCAAATTTTAAATATTTCAGTGAAGGAGGCCTTAACTTACGCAGCCTTGATGACATTCAAACGGTCTATTTTTGAAAGTTGCAGATCATATCTAGAGAGAAAAATTCTCTCTCGGAAAACTTGCTCCATAGCATTTATTGTAAAGGCAGTCACCCCCTCCAATTAAACTACTCTAAGCATGGTTCTTTAACCTAGAAAAGGCTATCTCAAATCAGGAATTTCGCTGAGAATCATATCATAAAGACTTTGGAAAATAGAAGTATGGATTTTTGGCTTAAGAAGTGGTTTGGAAATACCCTTTTTATTAAGCTTGATGGAAACCTTAGAAATTTTTGGTTCAATGGTATCAAAGTTAATGATTTCTAGCAGAATAATGAGTGGAATTTGAGTATAATTATTCGTCTTATTTCTCCTAATAATCTTAATCTTATCTATAAGTTGTCTATCAATGAGCTGGAGAAGGATTATATATACTGGACTCTATCTAAATGAGGTATCTTTAAATCTAAGGATACTCTTCCAAACATCAGAACCAACTACAACAACTCCTCTCTCTATGCTAAGATGTGAAACCAAATTACACCTAGGCATGTTTATTCTTGCAACGGAGGCTACTTCAGAAATTGACTCATACAGACTCTATCATGCAATCAAAACATTAAACCTTTGTTTCCTAGTGTCAGTTTTGTAAAAATATAGAAACTAAACACCTTTTTATTTCATATTCTTTTGCTTGGAGTATTTGGTCTTACTTTGCAGATCTATTCAATGTCAAAATCAAAAAGTATATGTATCCAATCCATATTACTAGATGCTGGTTCTGATCTTTCCCTAACAAAGTTCACATCAAAACTATTCTTTTTATTATCGCAAATTGGGTTATTTAGTAGACTAGTAACATAGTTAAAATCAAATGGATCTCTTTCTCTACTATCTCATCTATTAATCATATTAAGCATATTGTGTCAAGTATTGACCATGCAAATATTTTTAAATATAAACATTGGAAAATTATGAAAATACAACTATATCTAGGGGCAGTATCAATCACCTCAACAAGGCCAAGAAAATTACTCACCCAATTTGAATCCTCCTCTTCTTGGAAAAAACAAGCTCAACGCTCATGCTTGTTGCCTTCCCTCTGGGGAATCAAGTGGAGAAATTATCATCAGAAATAAAAATGACAAGATAATTCATGGATACAACAATCTCTAGGGAAAAATCTCCCCTATCAAATTTTTATCAACGGCTCTTTAAGATGACCTTCTAATCTATAAATTATACAGTTAAAATATGATTGACATATAATCTGATTCTGACCTTTTAGTCTCTTTTCTCTCGTCTGGATATTTTCCATTTTATTTTTAATTTATATCAAGAAACATTAGATCCTTAATCTCCCCTTCAATGAATCTCCACCATAATATCAGAGAGCAAAATCAAGAGGCTGATTGGCTCGCTAGATGGACTCTGAAATGTAAGATGAAGATGGACTATCTCAACTTACAGGCTCCTAATCATCTCGAATCTATTTTCTTCTCAGAGAGTCTAGGTGTGGGTTATATAAGAAGAGAATATAAGTCTAAGTCTCTTTGTCTTGTTTTTCGTTAATCTGCCTATCTATTATTATCTTGAATTTTTATTACTGTTCTTTTGTTTATTAACATTTGTTTATAATTTTTTCTTAGTATTCCCTCTTCTAATCTAGATTATCTATCTCATTATCCCATGAATTCTGTAGAATATTTTTTGTTTGATTATCATTACCTGAGTTATCCTTGAGTTTTTTTCTCAACATAGGCATCTTCATCTCATTATGAGAAACTCGATTTATGCTTCTTTGTTATTCAGCATAACCTTCCTCTGTTTCATGACTCAATTTAATTTTCTTGCTTACTTCAACTTATAAAATCGAATTCTTCTTATGTCCTTGAATTTCTCAAGAGTAGATAAGCTTTTAACGTCATGGAATGAATCAGTAATCCTATCTAGATTTTTCTCAGGAGTCGAGTGAGATCTTGCTCTTCCTTATTATCTTATGTTAAATCAGATTTCTCCTCCTTAATCCCTTAAGAATAAATATTTTCTTTGCTCGATGGATCTTTCATTTATCAACTAATCAACTCTCTAATCGGATGTTCTAGAATCTTAGAGTTGTCCTTGGAAGGAGTCTAATTGTTTGGCTGCAAATGTTTGGAGGGAAGCCTCTTTTGACTGAAACATTAGGCACAATATATTTGTAAAAATTTCAATCTTTAAGCCTTGTAAGCCTTTTCATTCTTAAGCTTAAATTGGACCTTATTCTAAGCCATTCTTTGGGCCTTTTCATTTTAACAAAGTTTTTTAGATGGAAAAAACAACTCACACCCAAAATACCCATATATAGTTTTTTTAGCCTTCTACATTTACTTTAACATTTTTACTTTTAATTTTATTGATTTATCATTTTTTAACTTTTCACTAACTTATCCTATTTACATTAACTTTTCACCTGCTAACCATAATACTATTTAATTTTTACCATCCAATTACCCCATTTAATTTAAAATAACACGACCCAATTATTGTTTATCCAAATTTTTAAACTCTAATTAATAAAATAAAGTAGATCGGTCCATTTAATTTATAGAGATAATTACTCATATATACAGTCTCAAGTATGTCATTACAATAAGATACCCAAAAAAATTGATAGTACCAAAAGGTACCTGGACCAAAAAGTGGACAAAACTAACCTTAATACTATAAATAGGCTCTTTTAGGTTGAAAACCCCTTTTGCTCTTCTAAATCCAGACGTTCGACTACATATTCCCTTCCAAATTTAATAAAAAAATTAAGCAGTAAACCGTGAAGCCTTTAAACCCAACCCAATAACTTGTGGAACGAACCAAAGTTACTTAATATCCGTACTAATCTATATTAAAAAACAATCAAGTGTTGTTCTAATAAGATAAGATGAAGGAGTTCAAAAAACAATTTATTATCTAAGTAAAGTTTAACTAATCTTGATAAAATAGATTTGAATTTAGAAATATTGGCTGAGTTTTTTGGTAGTTGCACAAAAGGCGAGACCTTACTTCTAAAGTTACACTATCATTTTGAAAATTTATTTGCCTCTCAGGAGCATATTGTAAAATTCACATATATTTAGAATAGTTATACGATGGTCTATAAAGTTTAGAGAATATAAGATATTATATGAACCTTATACTACTATTAAAGCTCAATTAGTTTTGGACTTCATAAACGAATTCATTGGAGAAACGATTAATAATGACGAGGATAAGCACTCAAACATATAAAAATATCTTAAGTAGGTGGTTGTGGTTGACGATGCTTCATGATTAAGTAGGTAAGGAGGTAAAATTATCTCGAGAACATCATTTTTGGATGAAAGTAGGCAGTGAGTAATGGCAAATAAGATAGATGAGTATTGAAGAAATAATATTTGTTATTTTAAAAAGATTAAGTACTCCAATATCTAAAAGTCGAGGCTCGAGCATTGAAAATACAAGCAACCATATATATAATTTTTGATGGCGTATCATATAGAAATAACGCTACGTGATCAAAGTTACAGTGTATGGACATAAATGAATCCCTATTTATTCTTAAGGATTTGCATGAAAGAACTAATGGGGCTCATTATGGACATAAATGTTTGATTAAATGTTTCCTCATTACGGGATTTTATTAGCCAAATTTAGTTGTATATGTTTAGGCAATGCTACAAGGATATGATATCGGTCAAACATGTGCCAACACTAGTCATTTCCCAAGTGAACCAATGAATATAGTCTAAGTACATTGTCCTTTTTATAAATAAAGGACCGATTTTGTGGTGCTCTATCAATGACTATATTAGAAAGACACTTCTTTTTGTAGTGGTTGTTGACTATGTTACCAAGTGGGTCGGAGCGATATATTTATGTAAGACAAAGGCTCGTGTAATATGTGGTTTTTTTGAAAATTTGTATTATATCAAGATATAGGGTTCTAAGAACCTTAATGACAGATATTGGACGTCAGTTTTAGAATGTTATGATGATATCAAAAAGGGCTAATAGAAAATGTCCAGAAAATTTTTCAAAAGTATTATGGAAATATATGACGACGCCTAGGACCGCTATAGGATAAACACCATTTGTTTTAGTATGCATGATGAATGTGTAATTCCACCAGAGGAAATAATTCATAATTATATAATATAAAATATTATTCATAAAATGCTAACAATGAAGAAATAAAAATTAATATTCATCTGGTTGAGATCAAACAATTATAAGATCCTAATAAAAATAATATTTGATTCGAAGTCGAAGCCTACATTTCCAGGATAACAAGATAAGAAATCACAAAATTTAGCTCAAAAATGGGATGGATCTTACAAAGTTATTTCAAAAGGTCATAATGTGATATATTGAATGGAAGATATGGATTTGAATGTTTTGAAACGGTCTAAGAATACTCAATATTTTTATTTATAAACTGAATTCATAGCACGAGTTTGAACTATTTATCCTTCTAGTGGCATAAAAGAATTTTTTAATGAGCCACATTGTAAAACAATTCGTTAATAAAATATATTTTCATTTGGAAGAAGACGTTATTCAAAAAGAGAACCAGGTGATAAACATGCATAATTAAACTATAAAAAAAAGAAAAGGAGAAATTACGAAAAAGAGTCACGATTATGGGTCATCAATAATAATAACTTAGCGAAAATGGTAATTTACCAAGCCTAAAGTTGAAAAACCATAAGGGTACACAATTGGCCAATATGAGCCCTCACTATATGTCAAAGTTTCAAAAATAGTTAATAAAGCAAACCTGATGGTAAAAAACCATAATGTTATGCAATTGGCCATATTAAACCCGAACTATTATACCAAAGTTGCAAAATGATTAATAACCCAAGTTGTAAGGTTGAAAAACCATAAGATTACACAATTTGCCGTACAAAGCCTTGCGATTATGTCAAAGTCGTGAAAATGGTTAATAAACCAAGTGTAAGGTTATTAAACCATAATGTTACTCAGCTGGTCATATTATGTCATGGTTTAAAGGTCGAATATTAATACAGATCCAACGACGAGAAAAAAAGTAAACATATTTATTATAAAAAAACATATGTTGAGTACAAACAAGAATAAAGAGTTCGTTCATGGTTTAGATGAAATTTCAGAATACGAGATACAAATAAATCTCCAAATTATATTAAGTTATTTTAAATAGAGTTACATAGGCACCTCGTTAACATTTTCTTTAGTATCTTGTTTAGGTGGAGGGGTTTCTTTGGTAGCCACCTCGTCAGCTTTTTCTTCATTCTATTTTTTTGTTATTACCGGAAGAAGATTTATTAATGATTTCTTCGTCAAATATTTTTCTCAATTAGAAACAAAGGCGAAGTTTCTTTGATAGTTGAATTATACTCTCCAGATTCGTCTATAAATATAAAAAATTTGCATTCTCTAAATAAATACTACAATTTTATTTCCAAATCTCTAAGATGACATATTTTATTTTTGTTACTAATTTTTTAGCCACATCCATAATCATATCCTCCTTTTATTCAGCAGTATTTACAACTTTAAAATTTAGCATTTTCTAAATCTATTTTTTTCATTCTTCAATTTTGGATTTATCAAAGTTATCAAGATTTTCTTCAAGTATTTTAATCTCAAAATTCAGATTTCTGTTTTGAGTAGTCAATGGGGTGTTTTTGGTAGTAAGAGTTATGTTTTGGGTAGTTAAGACATTGGGTAATTAAAGCTGCATTTGAGTAGTAATTGGTATTTTGGGTTGACAAAATGTTTCTTTCAACGTGTATAAAACGAATAAAATTATTAGCAAGTTTTTTGTCCTTCATCTTCTCATCAACTTATTTTAAAAATGAAATAGAGAAGGTGTTGCTTTTATAGAAAAATGACCTAACGTTTTTGCCGATGTCTTTGTTATAAATACCATAAAAGCAACAATGTAAAGGTTTTAATTGCAATTATGTGTATAAATCAAGTCCATCGTTTTTAAAATATTAAGAGACCATGTGACCGATTAACACGAACACGGCCAAACTTGTTTGAAAAGCGTAAAAATACCACATTAAAAGGGTTGTAAAGTTCATGTTATGAAATCCTTAGATAAAAAAAAAAAGCTATATTCTAAGGATAGAATAGAGTTATATGATAAAATATGAAAGAAAATTGAAAGTGTAACCAAATAACATTTATTTAAAATGGTTTCCATATCTTCCTCCCACAAATTTGTAAAAGAGACGTTCCATATATGATAAAATATGTTGAAAGGTGTGTTCAACTAAGAAAATATTAAAGTCAGTAAAGGTGAGAGATGGTAACAAAAGATGAAAGCAAGTAATATTGTTAAGATGAGTTGTAATATAAAGTAATTGATTTCAAGATTCAAAATAAGTGTACGTCAACCGGATTCTATCCAGTAAATTTTCCAAATATAAATAATATACTTTATTTTTAGCTTGTTAATTGTCTTCAGCAGACATGAGTGAAGTTTTGTATGCTTCATCACCTAATTTATTTTTACCAGAAGTATCATCTTCCGAGGTTATATAGTTAGTGTGAGAATTACTGCGGTAAACTTTGACTGGTGTTTTTTAGGAACGTATTTGATGTATGAACCCTGATTAATTTCAGAGTTATAATGAATTAGACTAACAACTATTTTAATATTAATTTCGTCTTATTTTATAGTAGTTTCAATTCTTATGTAAACTTTTCAGCTTTTTTTTTCAGTTTTTGAAGGTTTGTTAGGATTTATCATCAATTTCAAACTTTGTTTTCGTATTCTTCCAAAGATCGAAATCTTCTTGAATCATAAATATTATGTTTCAAAGCTAATGTCTTTTTTTAAAATTCAGTATATTGGATTGAATTCTTTTTCAAGATGTTGATATCAGCGGGTAAGAGGTTTCTGTCAGCCATGATTAATAGGTCGAAGTATCTATATAGAAAAAGACAAAATAATGTGGTTGGTAAGTTATGTAAAGATATTTGTTGATAAATATACGTTGATAAAAGATCAAACTCTAAAGCAATATCCATTTGACAACAAATATGATCTAAGGAAATGGTTTAAGGAGTACTCAGTAATAAAATTTGAATCCAATATTGTCGACGATCCTAAATGTGATTGGAGTTGCATCGTCTCAATATTAACGTTAAAAAGAGGAGGAGGTTGCTGGCTACTTCTTCTTTCACCAATATGAGTTTATATATGTCTATTTATTGAATCGCGAAGATGACCTTTGAAAATTAGAGGGATATATTCTTTGAAAAAAAGTTGCAATGATGGTAGGAGTACATGTTTTAGTAATATATGTTTTTCCATATGTCGACTTTCTTATATGAGAGTGTTTCCCACTCTCGGTAGTACGAATATCATCATTGGAAACCTAGCACTTTCTTGGATGATTTTTCTTTAGTAATGAAAAGTTATGTATCTGAGTTGGGATCATCTCGATGATGAGCATTTATGAAGTAAGTCGAATTAGTTTGTTATATTGGAGCGTTGGTAAGGGGGTTATCAATTAATTTTTAGTATTTGTTGATATCATTTATTTCCAGCGGTTAGAACCAAGAGAAAAATAAAATCTATCGGGTGAATAGATTGTGGTATTGGTTTGTCCAAATGAGATAAGGGTTTATTGAAAATTTGGTGAGGATGTCACCTCTACCAGCTTTAAATTTCCAATGTTTGGATAAAACTTTAGTTATTGCAAGATAAAAATGATATATGATAAGTGTATTGTATAGGATAAAAAAAAATTACAAGTGAAATACATAACGTAATCCATTAGTTTTGAGTTTGGCCGACGTTTGTTTATTCGGATCTGGTTTGCCGCTAACATTGAAAACTATTTCTTTCCTAAAATTTAGAGACAGTGACTTCCTAACTTTCTCACAATGTTTTTAGTGGTGAAACAATAGAATTGAGATTTATTGACTTTATTGAACTTAAATTTATATCGTAGTTTAGAGAGTTTTATGGGAATTTTAAAAAATATGCATATATTATCAAACTAAATGTACAACTTTATAATCATTTAAGGGTTTTTGGATAAAGTGAGAATTTGACACCCTATTCCAACTTTTTATAGAAAACAAACCTCGTCACCAATACCATCATTTGGGAAATCTCCTATTTTTAGAGAACAATTTCTGACATCGCCGATTATACTATATTTAAGAAGCTAAGTGTTGAAAGTATCTTGTCTTTCGGGCCGGCTTATTGGATGATAACGCAATTTTAGGGGTGATGGTTTCAAATGGGATAAGAGATTCATCATTGTGAGACAAAACGTTGGAGGGTATTAAATGTAAATTTTTGGTTTTACTTTGATTTTTTCTTTAGCTTTGGGATAATGTTTATCATCAGTAGTTGTCCAGTTTCTAAAGAGAATCGTAGTTGCTACTTGATGATGAAGATTATAAATATGTTTATGATTCACTAATATTTGCTTAGCCTTAAAAGTTAGCATCATCTGTCCATTGACCACTTCGTTGGTCGTTTTGAGAATATGATGTTTCGTACTTAAAATTTAATTAATTTTGCCACATACATACTACCTCATGAAAAATTTATTGGATCAAATCTTTAATTTTATAACCCATCTTAACTAGCTAACAAAATAAGAATGAAATTATTAAAGGTATACATGGTAATGTGTAAAAATGATGTTTGATGGATAAACAATAGTTATAGATAAGGTAGGAAAAGTTCATCCTCAATTCACAATTTTAGAGAGAAAATTTTAAGAGAGAGAAGCTCTCAAATTTTAAAGAAGGAAATTTTGCACAAGTTAAATTGAATTTATTTGTATAGTAGAAGGTGTTGAATCTTAATTTTTTGTCTTAAAATAAAATTAATGTTCCAAATGTGGTGTCATATTATGTCGTAAGTATTGTGTTGTTAGATGATTGGTAGAAATTTTAAAGTTTTATGCATGGTAGTATTATATGATTATTTAATTATTGAGGTATAGACGATGAAAGTTGACGACGCATATATAATTGAATATTGACTTAATGTTACATAAGAAGTAGTTTTGTTAAAGTTGAATCTTACTTTTCATAATTCTCATTAGTCCTTAAGCATATAAATAAATATAAGGACTAAACCGTTAGGACGTAGTTATCCTTATTGAAGAAATATAAGGATTCATGATGGATAAACAAAAAGCCTCGGCAAAGGTTAAATATGTTACAACCAATCCTCTAGTCTAAATAACTACAGATGATACATGGTGCTGATTAATATTTTTAGCAAAATTAAAAATATCATTTAAGTTACCAGCATACATAACTAAGACGATGAATGTTAATAACTTAAAAACACTTTATATATGATGAGTTATATATCAAAATTTAGAAGACACATGAGACTAACATTGACTAGTGATTATAGACGATGCATATGGTGATAGCTAACAAAAATAATGGACAAAGAGATTTTTTCAAAATGAGATAGACGATGATAAAGACTTAAAGAATAACTGATAATGATTCGGCATTTGGATTGAAGAATGTTGTAAAAAAGAAAGAGGAAAAAGAAGAAGAAGGGGAACGAGGAGAGGAAGAGGAAGAGGAAGAGGAAGGAGAAAAAAGTGGAATGGAAAAGGAAGAGGAAGAGAAAGATAAAGGAAAAGGGGAAGAATTAAGGGAAGGGGAAGTGGAAGGGGAAAGAAAGGAGAAGATATAACTGAAGGGGAAGAAAAATAGATGAAGAGGGGGAAGATGAAGAGGAAGATAGAGATGAAGGGAAAAATGAAGAGGAAGAGGAAAAGGAAAAGAAAAAGGAAGAGAAAGAGGAAGAAGAGGAGGGGGAGGAAGAGAGGATGAGGAAAAAGAGGAGCAGGAGGAGGATGAGCAGAATGAGAAAAAATAAAAGAAGGGGAGGAGGAAGAAGAGGAAGATGAAGAGAAAAATGAAGAGGAAGATGAAGAGTAATAGGAAGATTAAGAGGAAGATGAAGAGAAAAAAGAATAGGAAAAAGAAGAGGAAGCGTATGAAAATGGGGAAGAAGAAGAAAAAGAAAAAGAAAACGAAAAAGAAAAAGAAAAAGAAGAAAAAGAAAAAGAAAAAGAAAAAGAAAAAGAAAAAGAAAAAGAAAAAGAAAAAGAAAAATAAAAAGAATAAGAAGAAGAAGATGAAGAAGAGTAGCAAGAATATAAGGAAGGGCATGAAGAGCATGAGAAAGAGGAGATAGAAGAGGAGGAAAAGAAGGAAGAAGAGAAAGAAGAATAGGAAGAAAGGGAAGAAAGGGAAGAAAAAAAAGGAAGAAGAAGAAGAAGAAGAAGAAGAAGAAGAAGAAGAAAAAGAAGAAGAAGAAGAAGAAGAACAAGGTAATATTGTAAAGTAGGATCTTGAAGAACGAGTTAGCCATCCAAGAGTGGATGCACGAGTTAGCCATCCCTGAGTGGATGCACGAGTTAGCCATACGTGAATGGATGAACGAGTTAGCCATCTGAGAGTGGCTGCAGTAGTTATCCATTTGAGAGTGGATGCACGAGTTAGCCATCCGAGAGTAAATGCACGAGTTAGTCATCCGTGATTAGATGCATGAGATAGCCATCCATGATTGGATGAACGAGTTAGTTATCCATTTGAATGAGTATGTCAGTAATGGCCGAATGCATAAAAAATCAACCAGCAACAACAAGCAACCATCAGCAACAAACAAACAACAACAACAACAAGCAACGAGCAATAACAAAACGAATATTCAATTAATATCTTAAGCAAGTTGAATATTAGATATATGAATATTCAACTTGAAATGGAGTGTTGAAGATTATCATTATTAATGTTGTTAAAAGACGTCGATGATTTGAGGTGAGTGGAACAAAAATAAACAAAGCTCGAAAGACATTGATTAATAAGAAAAGTACTAGTAAATACCTTCTCAACTATGTAATTACCCAGTGGTACCCGTTTTTTTGGATAGTGTCACTTGGTACCTCGAATTGAAATTTGGACAAAAATACCCCCGACCAAATATACGCGCGCTGTAAAAAAACAAAACAAAACTGGTACAATTTTCATGATAGGATGCGAATTGCTTGCAAACTCTCATGATTTCTGAACGATTCTCATGATAAGATGCGAATTGTTTGCAACTCTCAGGATTTCTAAACGATTCTCATGATAAGATGCGAATTGCTTGCAACTCTTAGGATTTCTGAACGATTCTCATGATAAGATGTGAATTGCTTGCAACTCTCAGGATTTCTGAACAATTCTCATGATAAGATGCGAATTGCTTGCAACTCTCAGGATTTCTGAACGATTCTCATGATAAGATGCGAATTGCTTGCAACTCTCATGATTTCTGAACGATTCTCATGATAAGATGCGAATTGTTTGCAACTCTGGGTTTTCTGAACGATTCTCATGATAGGATGCGAATTGTTTGCAACTCTTAGGATTCCTGAACAATTCTCATGATAAGATGCGAACAGTTTGCAACTCTGAGGATTTTCTGAACAATTCTCATGATATGATGCGGATTGTTTGCAACTCTGAGGATTTTCTGAACAATTCTCATGATATGATGCGAATTGTTTGCAACTCTGGGTTTCCTGAACAATTCTCATGATATGATGCGAATTGTTTGCAACTCTGGGTTTCCTGAACAATTCTCATGATATGATGCAAATTGTTACTAGTGAAATTTTATTTTTTAAAAAAATAAAAAAATATCATCAATGGATCTAGTTTTGTTCATTTTTAAAAAACAAAAGTGATGGTACTTTCATTTATTTTTTTCGAGCTCCGGTTCGAAAGATACGGATCTTTTAAAAATAAAATAAAAAGAAAAAATGACAATTGATCAAACCTTGGGTACTAGATGACAATAAAATATTTGAGTAGGTACCTTAGGGGTAATTTCCCTTGATTAATTAAGTGAATTTGGTTGGTAAAATTTTTTAATAATGTTACATTATATATTCATGATGTAAAAATATTATTAACTAGAAAAATTATTAAATAATATACTATTAAATTTAAAAATATTTTTAAATTAAAAAATATTTTTTTAATTATAGAAAAATATTGTATTAGTAAAAAATATTATTTTGTCTAAATATTATTATATTAGTCAAAAATATAATTATGTCTAAATTAGAGGACAAAAATTTATTCACTTTAATTCTTATTTATCTTTTTCCATCAAATTCTTTTATTATATTTTCTACATTTATTTTTAAAATTTTAAATTCAGTCTCAATCCAATTGAGATTTATTTTCCCATGTTTTATCTTTTTTAAACTTATTATTCTCGTAAGTGTCAAAATACATTCAGTAAAGCATATCGAAGTGTTCATCTCTATATAATTTGGATGAATACGCCGAAGAAAACATGAACTATGCAAGCGGAAGAACGAGGTATATTTACATCATTTCTCTTATAGTACTTTCACACAAGAAAAAAAATGACCACAAAGTGAACGATTCAGAGAAATTATATCAGGAAAAGCGGAAAAACATAAAAAGATAAGCAAGTACCAAGAACACCGGATCTAGCGGCCTGTCATCAAGATCGACTCATTGGTACAAATGGAATGGGAAGATGAAGCGAAGGTAACTATGGTATCAGATGCTTCATGTTTTCTTCCTGAAACTGTAATTCCAGCCCCATCAAGCTCAAAATTGTTAGGACAATAATTAATGAAGCTTGAAAATATTAATTAATTAATATATTGCTCAAAGATTTGGATAATATATTTTTAATGTAAAAATATTATTTATAATATTCTTTTAGAGATTTGATATTATATTTTAGGGAAAATATTATATTAGTCAAAAATATTATTCTGTCATTAAAACAGAATAATGTACTAATATAAATATAGGATATACAATGTATCAAAAAATAACATCATCACCAAAAGCTTTCAATAAAAATTTCATTCTTCTCCTATCTCTTTTATATTCTACAATTGGTATCAGAGAACTTTACTGGATTACAAATCAACACCTTACGGACAGATCGTGGAGGTGGCATTCGGCATGAGATGACAGTTCGCTATACGCCTCAGCAAAATGGTGTATCTGAAAGAAAGAACAGAACAATAATGGAGATGGCTAGATGTCTTCTTAAGAAGAAGAGGTTGTCAAGAGGTTTTTGGGCAGAAGCTGTTGCCTGCGCTGTTTATCTTATTAACAGATCACCAACAACAAGCTTGGAGAATTGCACGCCATATGAGATGTGGTATGATAGAAAGCCTAATGTTCATCATCTAAGAATATTTGGGAGTGTTGCATACTCTCATATTCCAAATGTAATGAGAAGCAAGTTAGATGACAAGTCTGAAAAATGCATCTTCATTGGTTATAGTGAAAGAAGTAAGGCATACAAGCTATATAATCCGGTAACAAAAAAGATTGTGATAAGTCGAGATGTTCGGTTTGATGAAAATTCGTTTTTTGAGGAGATGACAGCTGAGAAAGAACCTTTACAAATTTTTCCACTTGAACTTGAAGAAAAAGAAGAGGCAGATTTTGAAAGTGCTGAAAATAATACTCCAACAGGAAGCCCTCCTACTTCCCCAAATTTTTCATCAAGTTCTTCATCTAGTCCGGTCAGAAAAATGAGAAGTATTCAGGAACTATATGATGTAACTGATGAAATCGTGGAACACGATGCTGTATTTTTTGCTTTCTTTGCAGGAGAAGATCCAATTTCGTTTGATGATGCATATCAAGAAAAAGTATGGAGGAAAGCCATGAACGAAGAGATTGTCTCAATTGAAAATAATGATACATGGGAGCTTACAGATTTACCGCCGCACAAGAGTTCTATTGGGGTCAAATGGGTTTACAAGACAAAGATGAATCCAAATGGTTCCATTAATAAATACAAGGCGAGGCTAGTTGCAAAAGGATACAAACAAAAAGAAGGAGAAGATTTTACAGAGGTATTTGCTCCCGTTTCTAGACTTGAAACAGTTCGGTTACTCATATCTCTTGCTGCTCAAAATAATTGGAAGATGTTCCAAATGGATGTAAAGTCTGCATTCTTGAATGGTGTTCTCAAAGAAGAAGTCTATGTTGATCAACCACCTGGGTTTATTAAGAAAGGAGAAGAAGAAAAAGTTTACAAGCTAAAGAAAGCATTGTATGGGTTGAAACAATCACCCCGAGCCTGGTACAGCCGTATCAATTCTTATTTTGAAAAATATGGATTTAAAAAATGTCCATATGAACATACTCTCTACATCAAAAGTGATTCCCAAGGAAGATTTATGGTGGTTAGTCTCTATGTCGACGATCTTGTTTTCACAGGAAACAATTTAAAAATGTTGGAAGAATTTAAACAGTCAATGATGGCAGAATTTGAGATGACAGATTTAGGAGAACTTCATCATTTTCTTGGCATTGAAATCCATCAATCTGAGAAAGGAATTTTTATTTCACAAGAGAACTATGCAAAAGAAATTTTGAAAAAATTCAAGATGGAAGCTGCTAATCCAGTCACTACTCCATGCATCACAGGTCTGAAGTTATCTAAAGAAGGTGAAGGAAAACTTATTAATTCAACCATGTTCCGAAGTCTGGTTGGAAATCTGATGTATTTAACTTCGACAAGGCCTGACATTGTGTATGCTGTTAGTTTGATAAGTAGATTCATGGACAAACCCTATTCTAACCATTGGGAGGCTGCCAAAAGAATATTGCGATATGTGAAGGGAACCATTCACTATGGAATTTTTTATGAAGCTAATACAGAAGTGAATCTCATTGGTTATACAGATAGTGATTTAGCAGGAAGCATTGATGATAGCAAAAGCACTTCTGGGTATGTTTTTCACCTTGGTAGCGGTGCAGTTTCATGGAGCTCAAAGAAACAATCAGTTGTGGCGCTTTCGACTACAGAAGCAGAATATATTGCTGCATCTTATGCAGCATGTCAATTGATTTGGTTACGCGGAATTTTGGAAAGTCTAAAAAGAAAGCAGGTCAAGTCAACCATTTTATTTTGTGACAATAATTCTACTATTTCAGTCACAAAGGATCCAGTTCTTCATGGAAGAACAAAACACATCCGGATTCGATATCATTTTCTGAGGGAGCTCGTGAATAATGGTGATGTTCAAGTTAACTATTGCAAGACTGAAGATCAGATGGCTGATATCTTCACAAAGCATTGCAAGACTGAAGATCAGATGGCTGATATCTTCACAAAGCCACAAAGTGCACAAGTCTTCAAAAGGAATGTTGAAAGTTTGGGAATCAAGAGCAAGCTTAATTTAAGGGAGGCATTGTTAGGACAATAATTAATTAAGCTTGAAAATATTAATTAATTAATATATTGCTCAAAGATTTGGATAATATATTTTTAATGTAAAAATATTATTTATAATATTCTTTTAGAGATTTGATATTATATTTTAGGGAAAATATTATATTAGTCAAAAATATTATTCTGTCATTAAAACAGAATAATGTACTAATATAAATATAGGATATACAATGTATCAAAAAATAACATCATCACCAAAAGCTTTCAATAAAAATTTCTTCTTCTCCTATCTCTTTTATATTCTACAAAAATCCACAAACTTGGCAGTCCCATCCAAATATTGCATCAGCTGCCTCATGCTAGGCCTTTTGTTTGAAACAGAATGACAAAGAATGCCTAGCTTTAATACCAACTCCACTTCTTCAGCAACGTAAGTGTCTTCCAATTTGGGATCAGCTGCACGGAGCAAATCACCCATTTTCCAGCACTGAATGACTGACTCGACCAAAACAACCTCATCAGGTAGCCCCGGAGATTCTATAGGCTTTTTACCACAAGCCACCTCTAGCATAAAAGCCCCAAAAGCATACACATCTGTACCTTTGGTAGGTATCCCACTACGGCAAAGCTCTGGAGCCATGTAACCAATGGTCCCGACTAAACGTGTTGCCTGCGCATCATTTCCATGATCGTGAAACTTGGCCAGACCAAAATCTGCTAGTCTTCCATTTAAATCAGCATCTAAAAGAACATTGCTTGCTTTTATATCTCTGTGAAGAACAACTTGTTCCCATTCTTCGTGGAGGTAAAGTAGAGCCGCAACAATTCCTTTTATAATATGAAATCGTCGAGACCAATCAAGAGTTTGGTCGGGATCATGACTGTATAAGAGCTTTTCGAGACTTTTATTAGGCATATATTCGTACACAAGAAGTAGTTCACCTTTTCTTCTGCAATAACCGAGCAGCTGAACCAGATTTTTGTGCCTTAGCCTTTTCATACTAACGATCTCGGTCACGAATTCTTGCATTCCTTGTTTGGAATCATGAGAAATTCTCTTGACCGCAATTTCTTCTTTGGAGGGAAGTCTTCCTCTATAGACTTGTCCGAAACCTCCTTTACCAAGGAGCTCCTTGTCGTTAAATCCTTTGGTTGCTTTGTACAGTTTCTTGTAGGAGTATCTTTGTGGACTGTACTCTCTTTCCCAACTCTCGAGCACTTCTCGGTACTTCATATATCTATATAAATAAACCCCTCCTCCGAATGAAACCAGCACGATACCCAATAACACAGATATTATAATTATCGAAGTGGTAGTAATATTACCCTTGTTCTGATCAGGGGGAGAAGGTGGGGGCGGAGGAGGAAGAAGGGGACTGGGTAGAGGAGGCAGCTTTGCGATTTCAAGATCTTGTGCTTTCCCATTTTTGTTAAAGCTCCATCCAAGAACATAATGGCTACTCGCAGCTACGCCCGTCGAGGCACTGAAACCGACAAACATAGCGTCCAGAAAAACATCAGACGTATTAACAACTTTTGAAAGAAGTGGAACTGTCGGTCTTTGAGTTCTAAGAGGTGAAATTGTTACATTTAGCAACATCTGTGATGCATCGTAGTCTATCCAAACCTGAATTGGATCACCTCCACTGAGTGTTAAACTTTTGTTTTTCCCCTCTTGATCGGAGAAATAAGAGGCCGGCTGTGCTGCAAACGACGTCAAGCTGTTAACATCGACTCCTACATGGTTAGCATCAATATCACTGACCTCTTTGTCCCTAACAGTATCAAACTCTATTGCTAGGAGATGGTTTCTTATATTCGTAGTATTGAATATCCCTAAGTAATGATTATCTTCTGCGTTGCTGAAGTTAGTAGAGGAAGAGATTACAAAGGCCATTCCGTGACCAGATTTGTTAGAAATTCCGTCTGGAACGATAGCAATTACAAAAGTAGTCGAAAAATTGAATGGACCAAATTGTAATGGAAACTGATAAAAAGCATGACCGATTTTATGCTCGGAAGTATTGGTTAGCTGCAAAAGGCCACTTGGTAGGACTTTTCCAATCCCATCTGTAATCAGATTGGTTTCGTTGAAGCCATGGAAGATGAACTGGTCTTCAACTTGAGCTGAGACAAAGCAAATGGCGAGAAAGATGGAAGTTAACCCGATAAAAAGCCATGGTAGAGATGTAGACATTGAGAATGCAACAAGATGAACTGGTCTTCAACTTGACGCTTTTCTTCTTTTGGTTTCTTTCTTCTTCTCCGTTGTACGGATGAGTGGCGAACAAGTAACTTAGAAGAATGTATATGTCAAATCACAATGTGTAATTTAAGAGGCTTTAAACAGTGAGTCGTCCCTCGACTATCGCGTTTGGTGGTAGATAGTCCCTGGACTTTCAAATGTCCGTTGGCAGTCCCTGGACTATCGCATTTGGATAAAGTTAGTCCAGAGGATTCTGATCCACCAGATGCTGCCACCTGTCCCCATACTCCCCAGTTTTTTGTGTGACCAGTAGTCCCTTGACTTTAGGTCAAACCCCAAACTTAGTCCGCGACATTAAATGACCCTCCTACCCTTTTAATTTCCAGCTTGGCATTGTGAATTAAGTTAATTTATACATATGGCGTTATTTAGCTTATGTGGAATATTTTTCCCAAATTCACTTTATTTTATGTTTTAATTAATTGAATATAATTTATTAAAGTAATTAAACCAAATCTAAACCCTATCTCTGAACAGATTATCTCCAATCTCTCAACTTTTTTCTCTCCCCTCTCCCTGGTTCTAAATCAAATTCTCAAATCAAACCCTAATCTAAACCCTAAACTATACCGCAAATCATATATGGTCCTAAATCTATACCCAAATCGAAACACAAACCCTAAATCATCTTCCTTAATCTCAATCTGCACACCATGTTCTTGATTCTTGTGAGTGCCTTCTTCATTTTCGGCAAAATAAACAAATAACTTTCTGCCATTGATGTCATAGCCCTGCAGATTTCGCTGAGTACTTAGTGCTGTTTCCTCATCCTTATACTCGCAGAATCCATAACCTTTGGGTTTACTAGTTTCCCTGTCAACAACTAATCTGAAAGACACTACAGGCCCAATCTCACTGCAAATTTCGTTCAGCTGTTCTTCAGTGGCGTCATAAGGTATACTTCCAACGAAAACGTAGCGGCGCTGAGACGGGGCGGCCATTTTCTTCTTCCTCCGCTGAATTCGTCTTCATCGGATTTTGTAACTGTTCTTTTCAACAAAATTATACAGTCCTCTGTCTATACAGAGAGAGATATAGATAGAGATTAGAAAACAATGACATTTGCCTTAGTCCTCTGTCTATACAGAGAGAGATATAGATAGAGATTATAAAACAATGACATTTGCCTTAGAATTGCTCTTTCTTAAACTCAATTGGCTGAGATTTTGCTTTTGCAGTCGATTTTAAGAAGAAGCTCTCTCTCTCAATTAGGGTAATATTGCATTTATAATGTTTAGATAACTTCAGTCTCTCAATTCGCTGTAACTTTTGAAAGCAAAAAGAAAAGAGGAAAAGTTATTCAAGTTCGAGGAATCTGAAATTAAGAATATATAATTTTTGTTGAATTATTAATTTAACTTTTTTTTCTTTTTTTTCTTTTAAAAAAAAACAGCATACTAGGATTAAATCAACCAATAACAAATTAATAATCTCTGAACATAAATGTCAATGATAATGAAACCGAAACCCTAAGTAACATAACACATTACACGACCAAAAACCTAGAAAAACAAAACGAAACAACAAGTACTTGATGGTTACATCAATAGATAGATGATAATCAACATGCCTCCAAGAACAGTGATGAAATAAGAGGTGAACGTGACTTTGTCAGTCGAATTGGCCGGAGCTGGACCAAAGCTTACTGAATCCCACCCGTCACCACTTTCCGGTGCCCCTACAGGTGCTGGAGTCTGCAACGGGGGATGCACCATGACACGTACCACTAGTTTCTGTCCGGCATTGCAGTGATCGGCATCTCCACTGATGAAATAGAAATATCCATATCGATCAAATTCAAAGGTTGTGTCCCCGTCGGTGTACTCACTTATCGGATCCTCCACGTCGCAGTCAATGAAACTAGCTTTGCTCAACACCAACACCGAGTCATTCTCGTACTTGAAATGGATGGAGTCGCCGATATGAAACGTATTCCTTGAAGCCCAGTCGTCATAAGACTCGCGTTCGTCACCAGTAGGTAGAGCCCAGCCTCTTGTGCCTCCGACCTGAAATTCCGTGGAGGATACGAAAACGAAAGAGAGTGTAAACAAGTAGGTTGTAGAGAGATAGAGACAAAGAAGCCATTTTTAATGGGGGGATTAAAATTGTAGATCGATGAACGAGTGTGATTTTATTAATTTAACTTAATTAAATTAAATAATGACACATAGGATGGACCCATTAAGGTGCCACGTATTTAAATTAGCCATCTCACCAACAACTATGCCAACAAGGATTTTGGTCAAAGGGAAAAATCGTACCTAAAGTCAAGGGACTACTGGTCACACAAAAAACTGGGGAGTATGGGGACAGGTGGCAGCATCTGGTGGATCAGAGGATCCTCTGGACTAACTTTATCCAAATGCGATAGTCGAGGGACTGCCAACGGACATTTGAAACTCCAGGGACTATCTGCCACCAAACGCGATAGTCGAAGGACGACTCACTGTTCAAAGCCTAATTTAAGATCTACTTGTCTTACTATATTAGACCAACGGATATTTAGTATTAAATAATATTCTCTCTCACCTAGGCGCCAGGCGGTGTATTTAGGATTTGGTGCGACTATAGAGGTGTTGACTTTATAATTTTGTGGAGGAAACAACCGTCATCAAATTCGGTGTTAAAATTATGAGTCTAAAATATAATTAATATAAGTTTTATTAAATAACTAATCATATATTAAGTTAATGATTCCCTAAAAATTTTAATTGGTTATCTTTGTTCATTAAAGTTATTTCATGCCTCAAGTTAGTTTGTTTAAAAATCTTGTCTATATGATTATTTCCGCGTGTCAATTAACTAGGTGTTAATATGTGGCATGAAAATGTAAAATTTGTTTTTACAAATGCATTCATTCAACGATTCACACCCAAAAAAATTATGTGTGGTGTAATAGGAAGGTGGAATAAAGAGACTCTCAAATATTCTTTTTCTTGACTCTAAGAAAGCTCATTACGTACTGTCCTCCATTGATTGCAGCATTCAAGACTTAGCTAATCTTCCTCTGCTTATATTCTCTGTGTCTCCTCCTCACTTCTTTGTTTCTTTGGTTTTCGTGCTCCATCTTCCCAGTTTCTTGTTGATTTGTTTATCGTCAAATAAAGCTCATCATCACTCTGTTTCACAGCACAAAGATTAGCCATGATAACAATGGAGAATTGCCAATTCAGAGTTCCTTGAACTCAGGCTTTCGTGCATTAAGCCAGACAACTCATCAAAAAGATGATTCAAACACAACAACACAATCAAAGGAATCTTACGCAGGAATTGTTTACTCAAACCAAGGAATTTATTTCGTCACCCATTCAGTACAAAAGCAATGAGGCCATGATGTTATCAATTTCATCTACCATTGGTAACCCCATTAAATCTTGAATACTTGTGAAAAAAAAGCATTAATGCTTCTTATGTGTGGGTAGAGATGGATATAACCCAAAAGATTCAACATAAGATCTGGGTTGGGTTTGGAGAAAATAAAGGATGTTGGATGGAAATCAGCTACAAAAATCTTCCCCACAACTGTCACCAAGGTAATCATATTGGGCGCAACAAAAAATACTGCAAGAAACTTAAAAAAATTCAAAAGAAGCTGAAGCTGAAGAAAATAAAAACCCATAACCTAAAGTTGAGTCTTTGAAGGATCTGGAACCTCCCCTACTAAACATACCATCAAGCCACAATCTTCTTCAATTCCTGAAACTACAAAAGATCCAAATAAACAACAAAAATTCATCGTGCAATATCTCACATCACATGTTCTGATCAGATAAGAGAAGACAAGCTTAACAAAGCCAACTATATGAAATCTGAAAATCCATCCAACCTTTCTGAGAATATTGTCAACAATAAAGAAATCAATTAAGCTATATCCCTGGACTATGATAACAACCTATCTTCTCTTATGGTTTTTGATACCTACCACTATGGAAATAATACCCCAACCCAAGAAAATATTTGTAGTCTCTCTATTACACCAATCTTAAAGAAAAAAAATTGACACTAGTTTTAAAATTATTTTCAACATGAAACTTAAACAAGTTATGAGCAAACAGATAAATAATTATGTTGTCATCAAGTCTGTGCAATTTTCAGAATCTAAAAGATCCACACTTAAAAATTCCATCATGATCAAAGTTCTAAACTGGAATATTCTAGGGACTAAAAATAAGGTTTTCTTGCGCAGGTTTAAGTCTATCATTCGTAAAGACGATATCAGATTTGTTAACCTCCATGAACCTCTCATTAATATCAATCGTCGGGATATTATTGCTACTAAGCTTGGTTTTGATTACTTTGTGGCTGTGTCTTCTAATAAAATATGGATGTTTTGGAAAGAGAAATTGAAGATTAATGTCCTTCTGGATCATTATTAGTGTATCCATAGTGAGATTAAGACCCCAACAACAAGACATCCCTAAAGGAATCATGACATCTGACATTTTCTTAATCCCCAAAATCTGTAATCCGAAAAATTGGGAAGACTTCAGGCCCATCAGCCTTTGCACTATGTTAAACACAATTATGTCAAAGATTCTCAACAATAGATTATCTAACTTTATTCCAAAGATTATTTCAAATATGCTGGACTAATTATGTTAAGGACTAAACAATTCAAGACAATATACTCATTACTAAGGAGCCGATTCATGACTTACAAAAGAAAATAAAAGTTGGTAACATAATGATAAAAGTTGACATATCGAAAGCTTTTGATAATCTTTCTCATATATTTATCAATAAGGTTCTAACATATTTTTTATTTAACATCATATTTATAATCATAATCAGTAGTTTAATCAAATCTATTTTTGTTTTCATTATTATTAACAAGAATGTTATTGGTTTCTTTAGACTAAAAGGGGAGTGAGACAAGGGGACCCTTTGTTTCCAAGTCTCTTTATAATGGCTGAAGAAGTCCTGATTCGAGGAATCAATTCCCTGTTTGAAACTAACAGATCCTTGAAATAATTTTGTAGAAGCAATATCAGTATCCCTTGTTTGCGTTTGGTGATAATTTAATGATTTTTACTAATGGTTTTGCATCATCAATGGAAACTATAAGATCTTTCTTACATCACTATTAGGATATTTCAGGCCAAGCTATTAACAAGGAGAAAACAATGATAATTACTTTTGGAAACCTATCTCAAGACCTGATTAATTCCCTTACTATTTAAACCAGTTATAGCACTAGTCTTCTTCTAACTACTTATCTAGGCATTTCTCTCAACTACAAATAATAGCACACTAACTTCCCTTCTCTCCTTAATAAGATCAAAAATAAAATTTATAATTAGGAGGGAAAAAAGCTAACATATTGTGGTTGATTAATGCTTATAAACTTTGTTTTAATATATATTCCTTCTTATTGGATGCAGAGTACCATTTTTACTAAGATAATCATCTCCAGAATAGAAAGCCTTCTGAACAAATTCTTATAGGGATCAAGCAATGACAACACAAAAGTCCACTTGTCTAATTGGAAATCAAATTTTAAATATTTCAGTGAAGGAGGCCTTAACTTACGCAGCCTTGATGACATTCAAACGGTCTATTTTTGAAAGTTGCAGATCATATCTAGAGAGAAAAATTCTCTCTCGGAAAACTTGCTCCATAGCATTTATTGTAAAGGCAGTCACCCCCTCCAATTAAACTACTCTAAGCATGGTTCTTTAACCTAGAAAAGGCTATCTCAAATCAGGAATTTCGCTGAGAATCATATCATAAAGACTTTGGAAAATAGAAGTATGGATTTTTGGCTTAAGAAGTGGTTTGGAAATACCCTTTTTATTAAGCTTGATGGAAACCTTAGAAATTTTTGGTTCAATGGTATCAAAGTTAATGATTTCTAGCAGAATAATGAGTGGAATTTGAGTATAATTATTCGTCTTATTTCTCCTAATAATCTTAATCTTATCTATAAGTTGTCTATCAATGAGCTGGAGAAGGATTATATATACTGGACTCTATCTAAATGAGGTATCTTTAAATCTAAGGATACTCTTCCAAACATCAGAACCAACTACAACAACTCCTCTCTCTATGCTAAGATGTGAAACCAAATTACACCTAGGCATGTTTATTCTTGCAACGGAGGCTACTTCAGAAATTGACTCATACAGACTCTATCATGCAATCAAAACATTAAACCTTTGTTTCCTAGTGTCAGTTTTGTAAAAATATAGAAACTAAACACCTTTTTATTTCATATTCTTTTGCTTGGAGTATTTGGTCTTACTTTGCAGATCTATTCAATGTCAAAATCAAAAAGTATATGTATCCAATCCATATTACTAGATGCTGGTTCTGATCTTTCCCTAACAAAGTTCACATCAAAACTATTCTTTTTATTATCGCAAATTGGGTTATTTAGTAGACTAGTAACATAGTTAAAATCAAATGGATCTCTTTCTCTACTATCTCATCTATTAATCATATTAAGCATATTGTGTCAAGTATTGACCATGCAAATATTTTTAAATATAAACATTGGAAAATTATGAAAATACAACTATATCTAGGGGCAGTATCAATCACCTCAACAAGGCCAAGAAAATTACTCACCCAATTTGAATCCTCCTCTTCTTGGAAAAAACAAGCTCAACGCTCATGCTTGTTGCCTTCCCTCTGGGGAATCAAGTGGAGAAATTATCATCAGAAATAAAAATGACAAGATAATTCATGGATACAACAATCTCTAGGGAAAAATCTCCCCTATCAAATTTTTATCAACGGCTCTTTAAGATGACCTTCTAATCTATAAATTATACAGTTAAAATATGATTGACATATAATCTGATTCTGACCTTTTAGTCTCTTTTCTCTCGTCTGGATATTTTCCATTTTATTTTTAATTTATATCAAGAAACATTAGATCCTTAATCTCCCCTTCAATGAATCTCCACCATAATATCAGAGAGCAAAATCAAGAGGCTGATTGGCTCGCTAGATGGACTCTGAAATGTAAGATGAAGATGGACTATCTCAACTTACAGGCTCCTAATCATCTCGAATCTATTTTCTTCTCAGAGAGTCTAGGTGTGGGTTATATAAGAAGAGAATATAAGTCTAAGTCTCTTTGTCTTGTTTTTCGTTAATCTGCCTATCTATTATTATCTTGAATTTTTATTACTGTTCTTTTGTTTATTAACATTTGTTTATAATTTTTTCTTAGTATTCCCTCTTCTAATCTAGATTATCTATCTCATTATCCCATGAATTCTGTAGAATATTTTTTGTTTGATTATCATTACCTGAGTTATCCTTGAGTTTTTTTCTCAACATAGGCATCTTCATCTCATTATGAGAAACTCGATTTATGCTTCTTTGTTATTCAGCATAACCTTCCTCTGTTTCATGACTCAATTTAATTTTCTTGCTTACTTCAACTTATAAAATCGAATTCTTCTTATGTCCTTGAATTTCTCAAGAGTAGATAAGCTTTTAACGTCATGGAATGAATCAGTAATCCTATCTAGATTTTTCTCAGGAGTCGAGTGAGATCTTGCTCTTCCTTATTATCTTATGTTAAATCAGATTTCTCCTCCTTAATCCCTTAAGAATAAATATTTTCTTTGCTCGATGGATCTTTCATTTATCAACTAATCAACTCTCTAATCGGATGTTCTAGAATCTTAGAGTTGTCCTTGGAAGGAGTCTAATTGTTTGGCTGCAAATGTTTGGAGGGAAGCCTCTTTTGACTGAAACATTAGGCACAATATATTTGTAAAAATTTCAATCTTTAAGCCTTGTAAGCCTTTTCATTCTTAAGCTTAAATTGGACCTTATTCTAAGCCATTCTTTGGGCCTTTTCATTTTAACAAAGTTTTTTAGATGGAAAAAACAACTCACACCCAAAATACCCATATATAGTTTTTTTAGCCTTCTACATTTACTTTAACATTTTTACTTTTAATTTTATTGATTTATCATTTTTTAACTTTTCACTAACTTATCCTATTTACATTAACTTTTCACCTGCTAACCATAATACTATTTAATTTTTACCATCCAATTACCCCATTTAATTTAAAATAACACGACCCAATTATTGTTTATCCAAATTTTTAAACTCTAATTAATAAAATAAAGTAGATCGGTCCATTTAATTTATAGAGATAATTACTCATATATACAGTCTCAAGTATGTCATTACAATAAGATACCCAAAAAAATTGATAGTACCAAAAGGTACCTGGACCAAAAAGTGGACAAAACTAACCTTAATACTATAAATAGGCTCTTTTAGGTTGAAAACCCCTTTTGCTCTTCTAAATCCAGACGTTCGACTACATATTCCCTTCCAAATTTAATAAAAAAATTAAGCAGTAAACCGTGAAGCCTTTAAACCCAACCCAATAACTTGTGGAACGAACCAAAGTTACTTTTCTATCGGCAAATCCTCCAACCACCATTACTCACTCTATTGAAGTACTAAGAGCGTCGATGGCTGCTCATCGTCCACTGAATAGATATAATCGACGAATAACTCACTAGTATTATAATTGTTAACTTTAGTCACCGTGATATGTATCTTACTAATAAAATAGCATCCGCGATAGTTGGTTTTTAGGGTATGTATTGTATATTACAATGCATGTTATTAGTGTATTTATAGGTTCATAGGTATATTTTTTATTAGTGGCCATTTCAGGTTTTGGTGGATTTTATGTTTTGTGTTAGTTTCCATGGTTTCGTAGGTGTATGTATTTTGTTCATTTTGATTGCGTTGTAATCAAGCTATTGGTTTGAAATAATCGCATGAACGGACTATGTGTGTTATGTTTCTTTAAGATCATGCATGTATATTTTTAAGGAAATCGCGCGATCGGTTGTTATTTTTATAGAACATGCATAGTGATTTTTAGAGTATCAAAGAAATCACAAGGTGAATTTACAAAGAAGTGTTATTATTTTATTATCAAACAACTCACATTTGTCTCAATGGAGGAAATATGATTGCGAAATTATGTTTTTACTGATCAGGATTAGTGAACATCCTATACCTATTATAAAAAAGAAATATGATTACGGCTGAAGACATTAAAGTTGCAATAGAGTCCCTTCTAAACATTTTTGAAAGCATGATTCGACATCCAAAATGAAAACATGTTGATGAAAAATTAAGTTGATTGATAAAATCGTGAAGATGTATTTAGTCGAGGACAATGCTTTCTAAATTGGCTCTAAACTAGTGAAGCTAACTACAAACGATGTAATGGCCATATGCGGGCTTAAACACGAAACTGAGTAAATGTTTCTCATCAAAGTCAAGGATTTATTTTTTGACTCGAAGAATGTGCTGAGAATGATTCGAGATTAGTGCAAAGGTACTTCTTAAGTACTCACTATAAGAAACTGAGCCGACAAATAGCAAATCGATATATGATAAAGGTACCTTTATATGTAAGGTTTTTATTTGTGTAATATTCATTTGCACTAATCTAGCATGGTGTAGAATGTCTTATAAGAAGTTATATACAAAACATAAGGGAAAGAGGGGAGCATGTTACAAAGGATGTTGCTCCAGTGTTGATATTGTTTATTTTCTCTACACTGTTCTACTCAGTTTCGGGTGATATATTAGGTTGGACGGCGGTGTATTATGTCAAATACATAGGAAAAAATAAACGACTACGGTTGGTCCAAAGTAATATTGGAGAAGCTTCTTCGGTCAATTAGAAAATGTCTTACTGTAGGAAATCCTGATAGAGTTATCAACTATGTTGAACTTTTATTCGTAAGTATGATGTTCTGAAATGACGTGTAAGTTTAAAAAACATGAGGTAATGCTAATAAAATTTATGATGCATTTTTTCTTCATAGAGCACATAACCATTGGGTTTGATCTCGCCAGGGCAGACATGATCTCGAGATGCTATAAATGGTGGGGATTGAAGTACAAGCGGAAACCATAGACATTATTAACATACTCCACGAGCTACGAGATGATCATGTACCAAATATATGTTCGAAAATATTATTATACTTAGTAAATAACTAACGCAATAAGGGATTTAAAGGAACACACATATATGTAAAATTATATAACACGGATGGGTTGGTATAATACCGTATGCATGTAGTATGTTTCATTGAATTCGCGTGTAGTTTCCAACTAAGAGAAATCGCATAACTATATTTAACAAAACTCGCATGTTTGATGCACCAAATGAATCACATGGTGTTTAGGAAAACAGTACGATGGCTAGTGACGTCTCTTTTAATTGTTTGTTTTTCACTGGATAGGTTTTGAAGACTGAGCTAACGTTCATAGAGTCCGAAAGAGAAGTTTTTAAATGCGGTAAAATTAGTTGGACCTCGATTTACAAAAGAGAAGACATAGGAAAATAAAAAACTGTGGCCCAACAAATAAGCAAAAAGCAAAAAAACAAAATAGGCCAACTTCCGACCACCAAATCCCGATCAAATAACCTATCAACCCTTCCTAAAATATCAGCACAAATATCCCTCCCTGAAATTGGAGGCACATAAGATGAATTTGAATAACCACTCAATGATTTGATAGTCTAACACAACTTGACTTTAAACAATTCGAAGAAGACTAAAAAGACGTCAAAGAGTGGTTCAAGGACATCCAAATATCAAACTAGTATTGGTACGAAGAAAAAAAACAATTTTTAAGAACGGTACATGTTCTGTTTTACATCAAAAATTGGAAAAAAGAAGAAGACGAATACGTACAGAAATTCTTTTTGAAAATAAATGTTCCAAGCATTCACTTGCCGAAAAAGAAATACAACTATATGTCTCTGATGTCTGGTACGGTTGGATATGTTTTAGCATTTAGTATATATTGTTGTATATGTTTTAGCAATTACACGTCGGGCATTGTTGTCACATATTCAACAGTTATGGAGAGAGTTAGCTTATTTAAGTACTAAATATGAATGTTGGAGATCATGGTGGTTCTAGGGTTTCCATTAAAGAGGTGAAGAATGAAGAAGATGAGTTGGTTGAAGACAACCCTAAACTCAGCTCCTCACTTATGACCTAACTCTAAACGGTGTGTCTATATGTGTTTTGGTGTTGGACCGGGTCAGCACTCTAGCCTTGGCCTAAATCATGTTAGTAGACTATTCATGGCCCATGTCGAGCAAGAAACTAATAATTGGGTTTATTCTATTGCTATAATCAAACAGATGTAACTGATTATTATACATGTAACAAAACAAAGTTCAAATTCACTAACAACCTCACATGGGAATTTTCCCAAGGTTGTTAGTGACTATGCTTGTATATAAACAACATTGTTCTATGCTGTTGAATTAAGGAAAAATATTGTACAATTACAAATCCTTCTTTTTCTCCTTCAATCTCATTTGGTATCAAAGCCACTCTGAATCCTTCAATGGCTACTCCAAATGATTCCACAACCTTTAGCTCAGATTCTATTGGGTCCATCTTCTCTAACAACTCATATTTCTCCTCAAAAAACCTTCACCTGCATCCAATTAGCAGTGTCAATAACATTCGACTTGATAGAAGTAACTATCTCTTATGGAAAACTGTTGTTTTGCCTATGATTAAAGGTAATAAACTATGGAGTTATATTATTGGTGAAAAGATCTGTCCTCCTAAATTTGTTACAAACACTGAGGGCATTGTCACTGAGAATAC
Source organism: Limnanthes douglasii subsp. nivea (assembly GCA_036936605.1). Taxonomy (NCBI): domain Eukaryota; kingdom Viridiplantae; phylum Streptophyta; class Magnoliopsida; order Brassicales; family Limnanthaceae; genus Limnanthes; species Limnanthes douglasii. Next base: position 78,829,709 of record JAUPFV010000002.1, on the reverse strand, counting down.
AGAGTTCAAAGAATAGGTGTCAAAGGACCAGCTGCTACTTGGGTGGCCTTACTCCACTACGAGCCCTGGGATAGCAGCTCAATTGATGGAAGAACGATCAGCTAAAGGTCTTTGGGAGGCTGCTGGCAAGCTGTCTGGTTCACAGACTAGAGCAAGGATTATTTACTATAAGGCTGAGTTTCAAAGAACTCGTAAAGGAGCCTCAACAATGTTTGATTACCTAAAGAAGATGAAATTGATATATGACAACCTAATCCTAGATGGTTTTCTAACTTCTATTGATGACCTGTCTACATAGGTTCTTGCAAGTCTTGATGCAGAATATACACCTATTGTGGTCAGTCTTGCTGACAAGGAGGGACTAGGCTGGCTTGACTTGCAAACAAGTCTGCTCACGTATGAAATCAGGCTTGAGCAACTCAATGGGTTAGAAAACTCAGTATCTAATATCAACATTTCTAGTGGAAATATTACTCACAGGAGTGACTCAAAGCAACAGCTCACTAACTCTAATCAGAGAGGGTATTTTCCTAATAGCAGAGGTGCTAATCAGAGAGGGTACAGAGGCAGATCTGGTTTCAATTCTAGCTATGGCACTAGACTTAGGAGTAATTTCTATAGGGGCAGAGGAGGAAGGTTCTCACAGAACAAGCCAACCTGCCAAATTTGTAGCACGTATGGTCACGCTGGTGTTGTTTGCTACTACACGGATGATCCCTCAGTTATAGGCTCTACATCATCAGAACAGGCTAGGTCAGAGGGAGATCAGAATGCTCTATTGGCTACACAAGACTCTACAGGTGAAGGGGTCTGGTATGCAGACAGTGGTGCTAGTCACCATGTCATATGGAGCACCAGTCTAATGACACAGAAGTCTAAGTACTCAGCTAACAAATCCATTCTTGTTGGTAGTGGTGAGAGACTTCCCATTTCCCACATTGTTCAGTCCACCCTACACTCTTTAACTAGGAAACCTATTTGCTTAAAAAATATTCTTCATGTTCCTAGGATTAACAAAAACTTATTGTTTGTCTTTCAACTAACCAATCACAATAATGTTTTTGTGGAGTTTCATAAGGGTTTCTGTCTTGTGAAAGACAAGGAAACAGGGAGTATCTTGCTCAGAGGGAGGTCTGAAGATGGTCTCTACAAGATGGATATCTTCTCTAAGTCACAATCTGGCCTTAATCTATGTGTTCATAGCGTTTTCTCTACTAGTGTTTCTCAATCTGTTAAAGATGGATGGTATACGAAGCTTGACCATCCATCTCATAATGTCTTATATTCAGTTCTTAGGTCATGTAAGTTGAACTCTGTGTTGAACCATACAATCACTTTTCAGCAGGAGCCCATTACTTCAGCACGACCCGTTTCACTTATGAAACCAAACACTTGCTGGAACCCTAAATCAGTAAGCACTTGCCTCTTTCACACAGACACTTCAGTAAACATTCGAGAACGACATTGATGAGCTCGAGCATCAGACTGTCTTCACAATAGCAAACACAAAAATAGAGGAAAAAGAATTGGAAGTTGGATCAAATTGTAATGGAAACTTGTAGAAAGCGTGACCAAGCATGTTCTTTGATGTATTGGTTAGCTGTAGCAAGCCGGTGGGAAGGACTTGTGCAATTCGATCGCTACTCGATTGGCTGCATCGAAGCCGTTGAATACGAAATGGTCTTCAACTTGAGCTGAGACAAAGCGTATCCAAAGTAAAATGGAACATAATCTGATAAAAAGCCACGGAAGAGATGAAGTCATTGGAAAGACAAAGAACACAAATTAGTTTTATTCGTTGTGTCTGTTTACTTCACCGCAATTTCTTTTCCCGGCTCTCTTGTTTTTCATTTTAAAGACGAGTGCCCAACAACTAAATTCAAGAAAAGGTCCGGTTCTACTGGAAAAATACATCAGTCAAATCACATTATCCAATATAAGAGTCTATTTGTGAGTTGCCAAATTCATACTTTGTTTAGAAAAATGGACATATCACTAAAATAATCCTACCTTCGGCCTATACTGGTTGTCCATGACGTATTGTCTGTATGAAGCTCCATTGACTTTGTTATTTCGACACAACCAATATAATTTTATTTTTAAGATTATATACAACTAATCGACACCCACAACACCTTTGGAAAAATAAAAATTCAAATTATTATCCATCGCATAGTTGACATGAAAATCAAAATCAATGCGTGATCAGAAGGAATACGTAAACTTATTTGAACAAGTCAACTACTTTTTGATTCATTATTGATATTTTTTATTTTAATGAAAAATGGTGACATTAGTTGCGCGACATATTTTTGTTTAAATAAAATATTTAACCACAAATAAACCGATAAAAAATAACAATTTGAAGATAACAATACAATAAAAGTAATAATACAACATGCAACAAACAACATAAGAAAACAAAAAGAAATGAGAGAATAAGAAAGATAAACGGTCGAGACTCTTGACAAACAAAAAGATAAAATAGAAAATAAAAAATAAAAAGAAGCCGTTAGGTTTTATGTTTATTTAGAAAGAGTACAAATTATATTAAGTATAAATTTTTTATTTATAGATAAAATATATGAGGTAATGAGTCTGAGTTTGTCACAAAGAAAACAAAACTGCACTGTAGACTAAGCCTTCATAAAAGTATCAGCAATTTGCAAAGCTGATGGAACATATAGAAGAAAGATGGTGCCGATCCTGAAGATGATGCCGATTGAAGTGACAATCTATTTCAATGTGCTTCGTCCTCTCATGAAAAATAGAATTCTTTGTTATCTGCATGACGTTTTTTTTATCACAATGTAAGGAAGTGTGTTTAGTAATGTTAACAGTCATATCAGCAAGAAGCCATCATAACCAAACAATCTCACATGTGATGACGGTCATAACACGGTACTCAACTTCAGTACACGATCTAGAAACAATATATTGTTTCTTACTTTTCCGTTAGATTAACGAATCTCCAAGGAAAATACACAAAGCAGTAGTAGATTTTTTATCATGAGGATCAATATCCTAATCAGCACCACTATAGGCATGCAGTTCAAGTGAAGAGGTCAAAGGAAACAAAATGCTTTTGAACTGAGTGCCACGAAGATATCTCAATATTCGAAGAACAACTTCCCAATGGACGGATAGAGGAGCAATATATGGCCGAGTAACTAAGCTCCCTACAAGAGTTTTCTATAGAGTCGGGTATGACAAAGGAACACGATCAGTCGGAGAATACCGAGCATTGGTTTCAAGAAGGGTATTTATCGTCCTGTTATCATAAAGTGACAAGAGAATGCTATGTTACGCTTTAGCTCCTAAGACAATCAAAAGTGATGAAACAAAGAGAGAATAATAGTTACCAAAGTCTACCTTAGAATCAAATACTATAGAAATTATTTTTATATGTTATTTTCAGAGCAAAAAGCATGTACGCTAGTTTGAAGTAATTCTTTGGTTTCAGTCAATTGGAAGGTTGAAAGTTTGCTTGTGATGCAGTATTGTAATTTAAAATGATATTTGGAAAGAATGAAACGTGTTCAGTAAACTGATTCCATAAAGCACACATGTTTCACAATAATCAACAACACCTAAACTCCCAAATCAACACCCAAACGCAAGCAACAATTAGCCTTCGAATAGCGTTAGGTGAATCCCAACCACTCAAGTTTGGTTGAAGTTAATAATATGAAATAAGAACATACAGAGCCACACAACTTTGGCTCGTACTCAAAGTTTAGTTGTGAACCCTTAAAATCTCAAATGATAAAGTCATATTTCCTATATACTATCCGGATAATAATAAATTATATTTATGTTTTAATTACACGTTATATTATTATATATTTATTATTTAAATATGTAACAAATAAAGATAAATGAGAATAAAGAGAAAGGTATTATGTAACTTGTATATATATGAGTTAAACTTTGGATATAACGAGAATCAGATTTTCTATAAAAATATTATTATACTATTTTCCAATATCTCTTTTTTTCCTCTATATATGATTTTTGTATTTAGTTTGGGTTTTTATACTTATCAAATTGGCTCTATCTGTGGTAATGATTTTTTTTCTCATTTTTTTAAAAATCTAAAATCGTTTTGATAGAGAATGAGAGTATTACGGAAAAAAAATTGTTTTTATTTGTCTGCATCTGCAAGCGAATTAAAATTCGCAAACGAATTGTAATTCTAATTGAAGATTTAATTGTGATTGAAGAATCGACAGAGTCATGATTTTTCTCATCCTATCGTCCAAAATTAGAGGTAACGAATCATGGACGTTCTAATCGATTTTAAAAACTAAGTAATCAATATTTATTAAAAACAATGCCGATTTAAGTTTCGACTTTCAAACATCCTACCTTAAAACCGATTAAACAAATATCGGTGTTTTTTGTTATTTTCTTATAAGATGTCTAGTTTTCATCGATTTAAAGTTAATACACAGTCCACTCTATGTACTATTTTATTTAATATACAATGATGATAGAGCTACGAACCTTACAAAATAAAAATAAAGCGTTCTCATAACATGAAGAAGAAAAAAAATAATTATACTATCTCGATATTATAATCGATAATTGTATAGTCCTTAAGTTCACTATAATCTAACTCAAGCACAAGGGAGACTCTTGCTAAGTCTATATTCCATATTTTCCGAATAATAATAAAAAGTATTTATCCTTAAAAAACACGTGATATTATTACATATTTATTATGTTAGACAAACCATCAATGTTCGAACAAGATCCGACCCAGACATAACAAGACTCGCTAGGACGAATCTTAGTCACCTCAGCCGAAGCAATGACAAACAGTTGGTGAACACCTACCCGAGAGATTGTAGGAGGTAATACGAGCTTCGGCTCCTACCTTATTTCAAGAACGAAGTTAACAAGAAAAACATAAGGTAAAAAATCGCACAACAAGAGATTTACGTAGTTCAGATTGTGAAGAAATCCTACATAAATAGGGAAACGAACACTACTTTTATAAATAAGTAGGTTACATAAAGACTCTCAAACACAAAGGACTCAATCACTCGTGGTTCACAGAACCATCTCTTCAGTTTTTATCGCTCACTTAACTTATTAGACCTAGATCTAGTTTCTCTCTATTAAGAAATATGCACCTCACATCGCGTCTCGTTATAAATTGCACAACTATATCTTCTTCTATTTATAGACCATCTATGATAAATCTTAATCCATTAATTATGTAATCTAATTAATATATGAGACCAAATTATAGAAAATCTAACTAATACAAGACACCAAATTAGGAAATCTAATTAATATAAAATACCAAATTAATGGAAAACCTAATTAATATAGAAGATCAAATTAATATAATATTTAATTAATATAGAAATCTAATTTAATATAGAATATCTAATTAATATATAAAATATCTTTAATATATGATAAAAATAAAGAAATGAAAAGAGATTTAATAAAATATAATATTATTCTCTTGTTTGAATGAATTACAAAATGCTACGGTAAGAAGCTATATATACATGGACTACATCTATAACTGATTATTACTAATTATGACCATAATCAATACAGTCAGACCATTATCTTAATGGACCATAATTAATACGGTAAGACCAGTAACGCCTAAATATATGATTGTAATTAGTCTAACAATCAATCTATCTTAATGTCTACAGTTACTTTATAATAAATACAAATTTAATTTAATACTCCCCCTCAAGTTGGAGAGTGTAAATCAAGGACTCCCAGCTTGCTACACAAAAAATAAAATTGATCTTTCCCGAGTGCTTTTGTAAATATGTCTGCCAGTTGCATATTTGTAGAGATATAGTATGGCCGAATTATCTTAGCCTGAATTGTTTCTCGAATGATATGACAATCAATCTCAATATGCTTAGTACGCTCATGAAAAACTGGATTAGCAGCAATATGTAAAGCTGCTTGATTATCACAAAACAATGATGCTGGTTTATCCAAGTCGACCTTCAAATCTGTAAGTATGTATTTCAACCAGGTTAATTCCAAACAAGTATTTGCCATTGCTCTATACTCTGCTTCTGCAGATGATCGTGAAACATTAGTTTGTTTCTTTTATTTCCATGATATGATTGATGATCCAAGAAAAACACAATATCCAGAAATGGAACGTCTTGACATACGACATCCGCCCCAATCTGAATCACAAAAGGCCGTGAGTGTAAGATTGTTTTCTGATGGAAATAAAAGACCCTGACCCGGTGATTTCTTGATGTAACGGAGGACTCTTAACGTTTCTTCCCAGTGTGGCTTCCTAGGTGCTCCCATAAATGGGCTCAATGTACGCACCGAATACACAATATCAGGCCTGGTTACTGTCAAATATATTAACCTGCCAACTAGTCTGCGATATCTAGTCGAATCATGAAGTAGCTCATCGTCTTCATCGGTTAATTTTAAGTTCTGCTCCACATTGGAAATTTTTCGGGTTTTACTCCTGACAATCCTGTGTCTTGTAAAATATCTAATGCATATTTTCTTTGAGACATAAAGATTCCTTTTTTAGATCGAGAAAATTCAATACCTAGAAAATACTTTAAATCGCCAAGATCTTTAATGTGAAAATGTTGGAGTAGATGATTCTTCAACAATTTGATTTCATGTAAATCATTCCTAGTCAATAGGATATCATCAACATAGATGAGAATAACAGTGAACTTGTTACCTTGAGATTTAGTAAAAAGTTAGTAATCTGCTTTTGATTGTATGTAACCTGCAGTTTTGACAGTAGCTGAGAAAGTGGAGAACCAATTTCGGGATGCTTGTTTTAAACCGTAAATAGACTTCCGAAGCCGACATACCAAATTCTCCCCCTGTCGGGGGAGACCAGGAGGTGGAGACATATATACCTCTTCATCTAGATTTCCATGAAGAAAGGCATTGTGAACATCAAGTTGATGAGTATACCAATTTTTGGACGCTGCAATAGTCAACAAACATCGAAGGGTCGTAAGTTTAGCAGTTGGAGAAAAAGTCTCTTGATAGTCAATACCTTCAACTTGGGTGTAACCTTTAGCCACCAAACGGGCTTTATATCGCTCAATAGTTCCATCAGATATGTATTTGATCTTATAAACCCAACGGCATCCGATAGGTTTGTGCCCTGGAGGAAGAGGAACCATCTGCCAAGTGTTGTTATGCTCTGGAGCCTAAAGTCCAGTGGACATGGCTTGGCGCCAGAGTGGATCACAAATAGCATGTTCAAAGGATGAAGGCTCTTTTTGTGATGTTAACAAAGCTAGGAAAGCACGATGGTTAGGGGAAAATCGTAAATTTGAAATGTGAGAGGAGAGAGGATACCTTGTAGATTGACGAGAACTCGATTGCGTTGAAGATTGATTAGGAACGGTAGTAGAATGAGGTATGGTTGAGGGAGGTGAGGTAGTTGAAGATGTTGGTGGAGTAGAAGGTGTTGGTGGAGTAGAAGGTGTTGGTGGAGTAGAAGGTGTTGGTGGAGCGGAAGGTGATGACGGAGTGATGAGTGAGGGTGCTGAATTCATAGCTGGTTATGTAGATGTAGGAGATTTAGAGGTTGAAGGTGTGAGATTTCTGGGATTGGATGGAGATGAAAGATATAATGGCTGAGGCTCTGAGTCATAAGATGTAGGATTGGGAACTGTAACTGATGAGTTAGGTGTTTGATTGAAAGATGGCGATGATGATTGGTTTGGAAAAGGAAAGTTGGATGCGGGATGGAAGGGAAATATATTTTCCTCAAAGTGGACATCACGACTTATGGAAACTTTATAAGTATATAAATCAAGAACTTTGTAGCCTTTTTTTCCATGTGAATATCCCAAAAAAACACAAATGGATGCACGAGAGTCAAATTTATGTTTGGGATGAATATTAGTTACATAACATGCACAACCAAAAAAGCGTAAGTGCGTGAGTGAGGGAGACCGATTATATAAGACCTCGAATGGGGACTTATTTGATAGTAAAGGAGTAGGAATGCGATTGATTAAATAAACAGCTGTTAAAATACAATCCCCCTCAAAATTTAAGTGGTACATTTGATTGAAACATGAGAGAACGAGCAATATTTAAAATATGTCTATGTTTTCGTTCGACAACTCCGTTTTTTTGTGGGGTATAAACACAAGAATTTTGAAGTTCAATGCCTTTGTTTTGAAAAAAAAAATACGAAGAGGAAGAAATTCAGTACCATTATCCACTCGTATTGTTTGAACATCTTTTTGAAATTGGGTTTTAAGAATTGCACAAAACAAGTTAATAAAGATTGTTTTTCTGATTTATGGTGCATAAGAAATGTCCATGTGCATCGAGTAAATTCGTCAACAATTGTAAGAAAATAACGTGAACCTGTATATGAAGGAACTTTGTGAAGACCCCAGACGTCAGAGTGTAATAAAGAGAAAGGAAATTTTGTATTTATTGAGCTTTTTGGAAAAGGTAAGCGTGTTTGTTTTGCTTGTGGGCAAATTGTGAAATTATTTCCTAACTCCTTATGAATACCTGGAATTAAATGTGAAAGTAACTTAAAACGAGACAAAGAATGATGGCCTAGGTGTAAGTGCCATAGGTCAGATGACTGAGAAACCGTACATATAGTCGAATTATTTGTTGATGGATGCATATAGTATAGACCACAACGCTGTCTACCTGATCCAATCATCTTCCCCGAAACCAAGTCCTGCAAAATATAATAGTCACGAAAGAAAATGATGCAACAATTATGTTCTTTGGTCATTTTGCTCGCTCAAATTATATTTAAATTAAAGGAGGGTACTCACAAGACATTTGTAAGAGTTAATTTTGAATTAAAAATAACTGTGCCAGTGTGAGTGATTTGCGGTGCTACACCATTTGGTAATTTAACATTAGTAATAGTGAAAGGCTTGGGATCGTTTAAGAGTGATATGTGAGAGACAATATGATATGTGGCGCCAGTATCCAAAATCCAAGGACTTATACTACTAGAATTAACAGACACAATAGTAGATGAAATCAAACCTGTTGCAGACACATATGCATCAACATTACCAGAATTATCGTGATCGAGTGTATTGATTGCTTGTGCTAATTGCTGTATTTGTTCAGCGGTAAACCCTTGAACGATGCTATTAGTCTTGAAACTCTTTGAGGTACTGGTATGGATTTACGATGGGAAATAATCATCAGCCATGGTGAATTTTGTTTTTTAAATGTGATTTTTTTTTTAAATTACGTTTTTTTAAAGAATGATAAAATAAAGAAAATTAGGACTTTTGCTCTCATACCATGACAAGAATATATAATTGTGAATACTAATATGATATTGTCCGCTTTGGGTCAGCCAACGGACCCTCACGGTTTTGCTTTTGGATGATACTCCTAAAAGGCCTCATACTAGTTAAGATGTTTCATCACTTTTATATTGTATATTATTTTCAGTCCTAAGCGATGTGGGACAGCTGATCAAGTGAGGGAGCAAATTTATTCTCTAACACTCCCTCTTAAACTTGATACGATATGATGGGCATGATATTTCTCATAGTGATGAGCATGATATTTCTCATAGTGATGAGCATGATATTTCCTATATTGATGTGGCGGACATGGCCGCCCGTTAAACACATCGCTTAGGACTTTTGGCTCCGCCCGTTAAACACATCGCTTAGGACTTTTGGCTCTCATACCATGATAAAAATAAAGAAATGAAAAGAGATTTAATAAAATATAATATTATTCTCTTCTTTGAATGAATTACAAAGTGCTACAGTAAGAAGCTATATATAGATGGACTACATCTATAATTGATTATGACTAATTATGACCATAATCAATACAGTCAGACCATTATCTTAATGGACCATAATTAATACGGTAAGACAAGTAACGCCTAAATATATGATTGTAATTAGTTTAACAATCAATCTATCTTAATGTCTACAGTTACTTTATAATAAATACAAATTTAATTTAATAATATAAAATTTAATTAATAGAAGAAATCTAATAAATATTGAATATGTAATTAATATAGGAAATGCAATTGATATATGAAATCTAATAAATATAAAATATCAAATTAATATAGAAATCTAATTAATGTTGGAATCTAAAGAATATAGCAGACTGATTTAGTTATTATGATTCACATTACTTTAAGCATACCTTTAACAATACTTAACCTAGACTTATACTAACTGCAATATCCGTTCGATGCTTCAAATACTCATTGGAGACAAACTGTCAGCCTTCATGTCTGGAGTAATCAGTTCCTATGCAGTCTGCGAACTCTATCGAGGAAATACTCCCAATAGACCAGTCTCACGAACTTTTACATCCAAGAAAGCGGTAGTAACATCAATATGGCGTATCCCAATATCAGACCGAGCAACACTTGACGGATGCTCCAAAATTTGAACATTCGAAACCTTTGACCCCTCAAACATCAGATCAAGACTCGAACCCATCAATGGTTGAACTTCTTTTGCAAAGTTCGGACCCAAACCTAGCTTGAAAACACCTTACATGGAGGTATCCACATCTACACCCTCATGTTCAAACTCCATATCAACTCTAGCTCCACCTCGGGCTTCTGTTGACGATGTTAGTTGTCTAAAACAGCTCATTCACTCAATCTTTTGTTCTGTGCAGCTGTTATAAGTATAACCGTTACTCCAATTAAGTTACGGCTCATCCTCACAGGTACTTTATGCTTCGGGTTACTCTTTTCTGCGACCATGCATACCAAAATTTAGAAAAATAGCTACTGAATGGTCGGTTCACTAATACCACGCCATTGTTAGTCCTCAACTTCTTTATGTATTTCATTGGATTGGATCTCCACTTGATTCAACAAGATTTTAACTTCCTTCAACCAAATCCTAGAAATCCATTCCCCACACTAGAGGCCCCTTCCACTGCAGACCCATCAATCCAGTAGATAGCTTGAATCTAATACTTCTCTCGAGGAATCATGATTGTGACTGCGTTTGACTTTACCCCAAGATCCGAAATTTTCATCTTTCTACTTTGTCTTTTTCACCAACAATGAATATTGATATCATATATCCACGTTCACCGCACCACTTGGTAGGGAAACTATCAATATCCGAACAAGATCCGACCCATCCCTAACGAGACTCGCTGTAACAAATCTTAGCCACCTCAGCCGAAATAGTGAACGATAGTTGGCAAACACCTACAAGAGAGGTCGTAAGAGGTAATACAAGTTTTGTCTCTTATCTAATTTTAGGAACAAAGTTAACACAAAAAACATAAAGTAAAAAATCGCACAATAGAGATTTATGTGATTCAGATCATGAAAAAATCCTACAATCACGCCTCCACGGGCAACATACATTCTTTTATTAATAAGTACGTTACAGAAAAACTGTCAAACACAAAGGACTCAATCACACTTTGTTAACAAAAGATTACGTGATTCACAAAACCTTCTATTCAGTTTTTATCTCTCACCTAAGTTATCTCTCAAAATACCTAAATCTAGTTTCTCTCTCTAAAGAAATATACAACTCACATCTCGTCTCGTCACAAATTGTAAGTTATATCTTTTTCTATTTGTAGGCAAACAATGATAAATCTTAATCTGTTAATCATGGAATCTAATTAATGTAGAAGACCAAATTAATAGGAAACCTACTTAATATAGAAGACCAATTTAGGGAATCTAACTAATATAAAAGACCAAATTAATAGGAAATCTAAATAATATAGAATATCAAATTAATATAAAATAATATTGAAAACCTAATTCTTATAGAAAATCTAATTCTTATAGAAAATCTAAATAATATAGGAAATCCAATTAATATCGAATATCCAATTAATATAAGAATCTAATTAATATATGATATCTAATTAATATAAAATATCTAATTAATATAAAAATTTAATTAATATTGAAATCTAATTAATATAGCAGACTCATTTAGAAAAGAATATTATGTTTCGCGTTACTTTAAGCCTACCTTTAAAAATTCTCCACCTAGGCTTATACTAACTCCAATTTTCGTTACTCTAATGCTTAAACTACTCATTGGAGACAAACTGTCCACCTGCACGTCTCGAGTGATCAATTCCTATGCAGTCTGCGAACTCTATCTAGGCAATACTTCCCAATAGACAAGTCTCCCGACCTTTTACATCCAAGAAAGTGGTAGTAACATCCATCTGGCCTATCCCAAGACCAGACCGAGCAACACTTGACAGATGTTCCAAAGTTTGAACATTCAAAACCTTTGACCCATCAAACATCAGACCAAAATCCAGACCCAGCAATGGTTGAACTTTCTTTGCAAACGTCGGACCCAAACCTAGCTTGAAAATATCTTCTGTTAAGGTATCCACATCTACACCCTCATGTTCAAACTCCATCTCAACTCCAGCTTCACCTTTGGCACCTATTACACCTTTATGACGACCGAAAGTCCAGGGGCTTTTGTTAACAATATTAGTTGTCCAAAAGAGCTCATTCACTCAATCTCTTGTTCTGTCCAGTTGTCAGAAGTAGAACCGTTACTCCAAGTAAGTTACGGCTCATCTTCTCAGCTATTCCATGCTTCGAGGTACTCTTCTAGATTTTGCACCTATGCATACCAAAATTTTAAACAATAGCTAGTGAAATGGTGAGTTCATTAATACCACACCATTGACAGTTCTAAACTTATGTATGTACTTCATTGGATTGGATCTCCACCTGCTTCGACAAACCTTTTACTCACTTCAACCAAATCCTAGAAAATCTATTCCCCACACTAAAGGACCCTTCTACTAAAGACCTACCCATCCAGTAGATAACTTAAATCTAATACTTCCCTCGAGGAATCATCATTGTGACTGTGTTTTACTTTACTCTAAAATCCGTATTCTTTATCTTTCTACTCTGTTTTTTTCACCAACAATGAATATTGATATCATATCTCCAAGATCACCAAACCATTTGTTAGGGAAACTATTAATATTCAAACAAGATCCTACCCATCCCTAACAAGACTCGATAGGCCAAATCTTAGCCACTTCATCCGAAACAGTAAACGATAGTTGGCAAACACTTATCATAGAGGTTGTATGAAGTAATAAAAGTTTCATCTCTTACCCACAACAAGAGATTTATGTGGTTCAGATCGTGAAGAAATCCTACATCTACGGGCAACAAACATTCTTTTATTAATAAATAGTTTATAAAAATACTCTAAGACATAAAGGACTCAATCACTCTTTATTAACAAAATATGATATGATTCACATAACCCTCTGTTCAGTCTTTATCTCTCACATAACTTATCTCTAAAAAACCTAGAGCTAGTTTCTCTCTCTAAAGAAATATATAGCTCACATCTCGTATCGTCACAAATTGTAAAACTACATCTTTTTCTATTTATAGGACATCTATGGTAAATCTTAAACCATTAATTATGAAATCTAATTAATATAGAACACCAAATTAATAGGATACCTAATTAATATACAAGACCAAATGAGGGAATCTAATTAATATAAAAGACCAAATTAATAGGAAATCCAATTAATATAGAAGACCTAATGAATATAAGATTTAATTAATGTAGAAATGTAATTAATATCAAATAATTAATTAATATAAAAAACAAATTAATATAGAATATCCAATTAATACAGGAAATCGAATTAATACTAAATATCCAATTAATATAAAAATCTAATTAATGTAGAAATCAAATTCATATAAGAATATAATTAATATATGAAATCTAATTAATATGGAATATCTAATTAATATAAAAGTCTAATTAGTCTAGAAATCTATTTAATATAGGAGACTCATTTAGAAAAGAATATTATGCTTTGTGTTACTTTAAGCCTACATTTAACAGTTCTCCACCTAGGCTTATAGTAAGTGCAATAATGTAACTCCGATGCTTCAACTACTCACTAGAGACAAACTACCACCTGCACGTCTTGAGTGATCAATTATCATGCAGTACGTAAACTCTATCAAGGCAATACTTCTCAATAGATTAGTCTCCCGACCTTCTATATCTAACAAAGCGGTAGTAACATCTATCTCACCTATCCCAAGATCAGACCGAGCAACACTTGACAATTTCTCCATAGTTTGAACATCTGAAGCTTTTGACCCATCAAACTTCAAGCCCCAAACCCATAAATAATTGAACTTCCTTTGCAAAGGTCAGACCCAAACTTAGCTTAAAACATCTTTGGTAGTGGTATCAACGACCGAAAGTCTAGGGGCTCCTGTTGACGATGTTAGTTGTCCAAATAAATTCCTTCACCCAATCTCTTGTTTTGTCCATCTTTCAAAAGCATAAACCTTACTCCAAGTAAGTGACTGCTCATGTTCTCAACTATTCCATGCTTCAAGGTACTCTTCAAGATTATACGCCTATGCATACCAAACTTAGAACAATAGCTAGTGAATGGTCGGTTCACTAATACCACGCCATTACCAATCCTAAACATCTTCAGGTACATCCTCGATTGAATCTTCCCTTTACTCGACATGCCTTTAACTTTCTCCAACCAAATTTCAGCAGATCCATTCCCCACACTAGACACCCCTTCTAGTACGAACATATCCAGGTTTTATATTTGTTGAAGCCTTTTCTGGTTCAGTAGATAGCTTGAATCTAATACTTCCTTTATAGAATCCATCGTTATGACTGCGTTTGACTTTACTCCAAGATCCACGATATTTTTCTTTCTACTTGTTCTGTTTTACCAACATCGAATATTGATATAAGATCTCTACGCTCACCACACCACTTGTTAGGAAAACCATTAATATTCGAACACGATCTGACCCAGACCTAACATAACTTGCTAGGCCGAATCTTAGCCACCTCAGTTGAAGCAGTCACAAACAGTTGTCGAACACCTACCCGAGAGGTTTTAGGAGGTAATACCAACTTCAGCTCTAACCTTATTTCATAAAACCATGTTGATAAGAAAAAAAATAAAGTAAACAAACGCACAACAAAATATTTACGTGGTTCAGATTGTGAAGAAATCTTACATCCACGGGAAACAAACTCTCTTTTTGTAAATAAGTAGGTTAGAGAAAGGCTCTCAAACACAAAGGACTCAATCACTCGTAATTCACATAACCCTCTCTTCAGTGTTTATCTCTCACCTAACTTATCTCTCAAAAGACCTAGAGCTAGTTTCTTTCTCTCAAGAAATATGCAGCTCACATCGCGTCTTATCATAAATTGTAAAGCTATATCTTTTTCTATTTATAGACCATCTATAATATATACTAATCCATTAATTATGTAATCTAACTAATATAAGATTTAATTAATGTAGAATTCTAATTAATATAGAAATTCTAATTAATATAGAAATCCAATTAATATTGAATATCCAATTAATATATGAAATCCAATTAATATAGGAAATCTAATTAATATAAAACATCTAATTGACATTGAAATCTAATTAATATAGCAACATATACTCGATTTTATATATAAGAGGTCATAAGAGGACCTTTGAGACAATAAACATTCAACCAATAATCTTCGGTACAAACTAGTCTCATCTTACTAAGTAAGTATAGATCTCATTATATATATTCAAGTGGTAACTCCCTACCTCAACTATAGCTGAAAGCTTGTGACTTTCTCCTTAAATCTCACAATTGTTTCTCTCACTTAATGACTCACCAAGGTCGTCAATAACAATCTCTCATTATATATATATATATATATATATATATATATATATATATACGATCAATGATGTAAAAAGAACCTCCCTCTACCTTACAATAGCGCCTCCTTGTCGATTGTTGATATTCGTATGCCACATTCCTGCATCGACTACTTGTACCTTTGGTTCCATGGGAACGCCTTGATCTAATGGTCATATAAGAAATGGTTGATATTAAATATCGATTTGAACGCTAGAGATCTAGCTTCCTCTAAAATATTTCAGGTATCTTCAGAAGACCTTCGACAACCATGTACTATCCTTCGGCCTCATCGATGATTGATCTGCGGTTTAGGCATTCAGTTATAGTAATATTCTTCCGTTTGTAATCTATTTCCCTTAGTTTCGAGAATACATATTTTCACATAAGTCTCGGCCCCAACTCCTTCTCGAGAGATTCAAACAGTTTATATATCTACATATCTTCAACAACCCATCTTCGGGCCCATATATTCTTCGATAATACATATGGTGTGGAATTACTTATAGCCCACAACTAACAATTTTTCAACTAAAATTTGATTGCTTCCACTATCTGTTACACTCAATTTCATATGGTTAAAAAACCAGCTCACTCGCATCCTACACTTACAGAAATCTCATACAGTTTGTGAACTTTAACACAAAGAATTTTACTCGCTAACAATGTTAACCACCTTTATTGTTTTCTCCAAGATGTCTCATATAAATTGAAACTTGATATCTACGTTCTTACTTCACTCACATAACTTCAGATTCTTATTAAAATGAAGAGCAATAATCTTATCACATTTTAAAATAACATCTTGCTCCATACTATTGATTTCACTCAATATTTCCCTTCAGCTAAATAGCTTAATTTATGGATTATATAGAAGCCATATATTCTTCTTACGAAAATGACAATGAAACGACCTTTTGCATATAAGAATTTCGGCTAACAATTCATCCAAGTAAAGTAAACAAATAACCCGAAGTAGACAGTGTTTTTATCAAGACAACCTGCATAATCACAGTCTACATACCCTATCAATATTATATCATTCACATCCTTATACTTATAATACAACTCAAATTCAATTAAAACCTTTAATTATCTCATGAGCCACTTCAGTGTGTGCCAATGGGGCTTCCATAGATTTGACGAGAATCTACTCAAAACACTTACAATGTAGGAAACATTACATTTCGTGCAAATTATAACATACATAATGTTACCAATAATATTGACATAAGGTATCTCTAACATATACCTTTTATCTTCTACGTTGGTTGGTGGTATAGTGGCATTAAGTTTCAACTGGGTACCAATGCAAGTTCCAACCGTTTTGGCTCCGGACAAGCCGAACTTTCGTATGAACTTATGTATGTATTTTTATTGAGAAGAATATATATATATATATCCCTTCCACTATGGATGCAATTTTTTTTCTTCTGTTTTGAGGTATCCAACCATGCGTTTTGGCTAAGAAATTTTTTCAGGAGACTGCGAATCATTGAAGAGATAGAAAAATACTTTAGATTATATATTATCAAAATAATTCGGTAGTTTAGTTTTCAAACAGTAACAAAAACTTGAATAAGTTTAACCAGGTAGATATCAATTCTAATTGTTAAAAAAATTTAATAATGGTCAAATCAGTGTAAAGATCAGAAGGACGAACTCAATGCTAATGGATCTTCTTACCAAGACATTAACACTTAATTTTTTTCTTACACACACAATTAATAAAATAGATGTTGTAAATTCAGAAGATTATTGAATTTATATTAAGTTATACCATATCTTTGTATTAAAACGTTGTGCAATAATATAAATACATGTGTATTCGAGGGGGTCTTATTTTCTATTATTCGTACTAATAGTGCAAGAATATTATTCTTTGTGTTACTTTAAGACTTCATTTAACAATTCTCCACCTAGGCTTATAGTAACTGCAATAATGTAACTCTCATGCTTCAACTACTCACTAGAGACAAATTGTCCACCTGCACGTCTGGAGTGATCAATTCTCATTCAGTCTGTGAACTCTATCAAGGCAATACTTCTCAATAGATCAGTCTCCCGACCTTCTACATCCAACAAAGAGATAGTAACATCTATCTCACCTATCCCAAGATCAGACCGAGCAATAATTGACAATTTCTCCACAGCTTGAACATCTGAAGCTTTTGACCCATTAAACTTCAAGCCCCAAGCCCAGCAATAATTGAACTTCCTTTGCAAAGGTCAGACCCAAACCAAGCTTAAAACATCTTTCGTAGTGGTATCAACGACCGAAAGTCTAGGGGCTCCTGTTGACGATTTTAGTTGTCCAAATAAGTTCCTTCAGTCAATCTCTTATTTTGTCCATCTTTCAGAAGCATAAACCTTACTCCAAGTAAATGACTGCTCATTTTCTCAGCTATTCCATACTCTAAGGTACTCTTCAAGATTCTACGCCTATGCATACCAAACTTAAAAACAATAGCTAGTGAATGGTCAGTTCACTAATACCACGCCATTACTAGTCCTAAACATCTTCATGTACTTCCTCGATTGAATCTTCCCCTTACTCGACATGCCTTTAACTTTCTCCAACCAAATTCCAGGAGATCCATTCCCCACACTAGACACCCCTTCTACTACGAAGATATTCAGGTTTTGAATTTGTTGAAGCCTTTACTGGTTCAGTGGATAGCTTAAATATAATAATTCCTTGAATTGAATCCATCGTTGTGACTGTGTTTGACTTTACTCCAAGATCCGCGATCTTTGTCTTTCTACTTGTTCAGTTTTACCAACATCAAATATTGATATCAGATCTCTACGCTGACCATACCACTTGTTAGGGAAACCATTAATATTCGAACACGATCCGACCCAGATCTAGCATGACTTGCTAGGACGAATCTTAGCCACCTCAGCTGAAGCATTCACAAACAACTGCCGAACACCTACCCGAGAGGTTTTAGGAGGTTATACCAACTTCAGATCCAACCTTATTTTATGAAACAATGTTAACAAGAAAAAAATAAAGTAAAGAATCGCACCACAAAATATTTACATGGTTCGGATTGTGAATAAATCCTACATCCACGGGAAACAAACACTCTTTTTGTAAATAAGTAGGTTAGAGAAAGTGTTTCAAACACAAAGGACTCAATCATTCGTGATTCACATAGCCCTCTCTTCGGTGTTTATCTCTCACCTAACTTATCTCTTAAAAGACCTAGAGCTAGTTTCTTTCTCTCAAGAAATATGCAGCTCATATCGCGTCTCGTCATAAATTGTAAAGCTATATCTTATTCTATTTATAGACCATCTATGATAAATATTAATCCATTAATTATGTAATCTAATTAATATAAGATTTAATTAATGTAGAAATCTAATGAATATAGAATATCTACTTAATATAGAAATTCTAATTAATAAGAAATCTAATTAATATTGAATATCCAATTAATATAGGAAATCCAATTAATATAGGAAATCCAATTAATATAAAATATCTAATTAACATTGAAATCTAATTAATATGATAACATATACTCGATTTTATATATAAGAGGTCACAAAAAAACTTTTAAGACAGTAAACATTCAACCAATCGTCTTTGGTACAAAGTAGTCTCATCTTACTAAGTAACTATAGATCTCATGATATATATTCAAGTGGTAACTCTCTACCTCAACTATAACTGAAAGCTTGTGGCTTTTTCTCTTAAATCTTACAATTTTTTCTTTCACTTAATGACTCACCAAGGCCGTCAATAACACTCTTATATTATATACGATCAATGATGTAGAAAGAACCTCCCTCTACCTTACAATAGTGCCTCTTTGTCGATTGCTGATATTCGTATGCCACATGACTGCATGGACTACTTGTACATTTGGTTCCATAGGGCACGCCTTGATCTAATGTTTATATAAGAAATTGTTGATAATAAATATCGATTTGAACGCTAGAGATCTAGCTTCCTCTAAAATATTTCAGGTATCTTCAGAAGACCTTCGACAACCATGTACTATCATTCGGCCTCATCGATGATTGATCTGTTGTTTTGGCATTCAGTTATAGTAATATTCTTCATTTTGTAACATATTTCCCTTAGTTTCCAGAATATATATTTACACCTAAGTCTCGGCCCCAATTCCTTCCCGAGAGATTCAAACAGTTTATATATCTATATATCTTCAACAACCCATCTTCAGGCCCATGTATTCTTCGGTAATACATATGATGTGGAATTACTTATAGCCCACAACTAACAATTTTTCAACTATAACTTGATTGACTCCACTATCTGTTACAACTAATTTCATACTTTTGAAAACCAGCTCACTCGCATCCTACACTTACACAAGTCTCATACAGTTTGTGAACTTTAACACAAAGAATTTTACTCGCTAACAAGGTTAACCACCTTAACATTTTTCTCCAAGATGTCTCATATAAAGTGCAACTTGATATCTACGTTCTTACTTCGCTCATATAACTTCAGATTCTTATTAAAGTGAAGAGCATTAATCTTATCGCATTTTAAAATAACATCTTGCTCCATACTATTGATTTCACGCAATATTTCCTTCAGCTAAATAGCTTAATTTATGGATTATATAAAATCCATATATTATTCTTACGAAAATGACAATGAAACGACCTTTTGTATATAAGAATTACAATGTAGGAAAAATCACGTTTCGTGCAAATTATAACATACATAATGCTACCAATAATATTGACATAAGGTATCTCTAACATATACTTTTTATCTTCTACGTTGGTTGGTGTTATAGTGGCATAAACTTTCAATTGGGTACCAATGCAAGTTCCAACCGTTTTAGCTCTGGAGAAGCCGAATTTTCGTATGAACTTATGTATGTATTTTTCTTGAGACAATTATATATATATATATATATATATATATATATATATCCATTCCACTATGGATGCAATTTTTTTTTTCTGTTTTGAGGTATCCAACCATGCGTTTTGGCTAAAAAATCTTGTCATGAGACTGTGAATCATGTAAAAGATAAAAAAAAATTGTTTAGATTATATATTATCAAACTAATTCGATAGTTTAGTTTTTAAACAGTACCAAAAATTCGAATAAGTCTATATAGGTAGATACCAATTCTAATTTGTTAAAAAAGGATTTAATAGCGGTCAAATCGGTGTAGAGATCTCAATGATAGCGGATCTCCTTACCAAAACATTAACACTTAATTCTTTTCTTAAACACGCAATTAATAAATTAGATGTCGTAAATTTAGAAGATTATTGAATTTATATTAAGTTATACCATATCTTTGTATTAAAACGTTGTGCAATAATATAAATACATACGTGTATTCGAGGGGGTCTTATTTTCTATTATTCCTACTAATAGTGCAAGATTACATCTCACGAGATACACCTGACTGGTATAAATACCAATATAATTATTATTACGTATAATGTTTGAATGGTTGATTGAATATATTAAATACATTTTTTTTCTTTACATTTGTTACTTTAGTCTTAATCCAATTGACATTTCTTAAACAAAGGTTCTCTTATATCGAAGTGTTGATATTCGAAGAGTTTGAATGAATTTCGGTTAAGCATATGGAAGTGTTCATTTATGACGAAATCGCATGAATACCTCGAGCAAAACATGAGGTATATAAGTTGCACAAGTATATTACATCAGTTGTCTTATAGTACTTTCACAAAAGAAAAAAAATAACGGCAAAGTGAACGATTTCATAGAAAATATATCAAGAAAAGAAGAAAACCAAAGAAAGATAACCAAGAACACCGAACCTAGCGTCCTGTCATCAAGACCGACTCATTTGTATAAATGGAATGGGAAGATGAGGCGAAGGTGCCTATGGTATCAGATGCTTCATGTTTTTTTTCCGGAAACTGTAATTCCTGCCTCTTCAAGTTTAAAATTTCACAAACTTGGCAGTTCCTTCCAAATATTGCATCAGCTGCCTCATGGTGGGCCATTTGTTTGAAACAGAATAACAAAGAATGCCTAGCTTTAATACCAACTCCACTTCTTCAGCAACGTAAGTATCTTCCAATTTGGGATGAGCTGCACCAAGAAAATCACCCACTTTCCGGCACTGAAAGACTGACTCTACCAAAACAGCCTCATCAGGTAGTCCCGTTGGTTCTATAGACTTTTTTCCACAAGCCACCTCAAGCATGAAAGCCCTAAAAGCATACACATCTGTACCTTTGGTAGGTATCCCACTTCGCCAGAGCTCTGGAGCCATGTAACCAATCGTCCTGACTAAATGTGTTGCCTGGGCATTATCTCCATGATCGTGAAACTTGGCCAGGCCAAAATCAGCTAGTCTTCCATTTAACTCAGCATCTAAAAGTACATTGCTTGCTTTTATATCTCTGTGAAGAACAACTTGTTCCCATTATTCGTAGAGGTAAAGTAGACCCGAAACGGTTCATTTTATAATATAAAATTGTTAAGACTAATCACGGGTTTGGGATCACGATTTTATTGTTGAAACCAAATTAAATTAAACATAAAATATATTAATTAATTAATTTAATATATTAATTAATATATTTATCAAACATTTAGATGATATATTGTTGAACTAAGTATAATATTCATATTTTTTTTAGAAATTAATTTTGTATTTAAAAAAAAATATGATATTAATGAAAAATATTATTCTGTCACTAAAACATAATAATATACTAAAATAACTATAAGAAATATACAATGTATTAAATAATAACAAGGTCAAAAAGATTAAATAAATTTTCTTCTTCTCTGATTTTTATATTTTCTATGATTGGTATAGAGTAAGGAGCTTCTGGGAGTGTACCCAAAGAGTGAACCCCAAAACTAAAGATATATTACTAGTGCGTGAGGTTCGTTTCGCTTTTTATACACAAACAATTGGTATCATAAATGGCTTAACGTCCAATTTGGAGCCTTAGCCTTTTCATACTAACGATCTCGGTCATGATTCTTGCATTCCTTGTTTTGGATCATGAGAAATTCTCTTGACCGCAGTTTAATCTTTGGGAGGTTTTCCTCTATAGACTTGTCCGAAACCTTCTTTACCACCAAGGAGCTCTTTGTCGTTGAATCCTTGGGTTGCTTTGTACAGTTTCTTGTTCGAGTATTTTTGCTGACTGTACTCTCTTTCCCAACTCTGTACAGTTTCTTGTTCGAGTATTTTTGCGGACTGTACTCTCTTTCCCAACTCTCTAAGCACTACTGGGCACTTCATATTTCTATATAAATAAACCAGCACTATACCCAATAATAAAGGTATTATAGTTTCGCAATGCCTTAGATTCCTCTTCGTCTTCCGAGCAGGAGGAGTTGGCAATGGAAGAAGCGAAAGAGGACTGGATAGAAGAGGCAGCTTTGCGGTTTCAAAATCTTGTGTTTTCCATTTTTGTTAAAGCTCCATCCAAGAACATAATGGTTACGTACAACTTTGCCTGTCGAAGCACTGGAACCAACAAACATGGCGTCCCGAAAAATATCAGATGCATTTACAATCTTTGAAAGAAGTGGAACAAGTGGCGGATCCACCTGGGCGGCGCCACTGGTTCAGCCTAAATAATATTTATTGGAAGAATGAATGCGAGAGAGGCCACTATGGTAAAGAAAGAGAATGAAGAGCCGTTTTAATATTAATTTAAAGAATTGATATTCCTGGAGCATCCATAGCAAGAAACAAGGCTTAAATTCCTTTATCTTTTCTTTTTCCTTGACTAAAATATCACTGGTTGGGGTTTCTATACATTTCAAAATCTAAAATTCAATCCATAGTTAAATGTAGGGGTGGCAAACGAACCACCGCGAACCATTGGAACCGTTTAAATCAGAACCACGGTTTGCGGTCCTACCGGTTTGCGGTTCTGCCGCTTTAAAGTCTTAATGGGCCAGTTTCGCAGTTAATCAAACCATTATACAAACCATTTAAGAACAGTTTCCATCAGACAAACCATTTAAGAACCGTTTATCAAAATATTTTATAATGTTATTTAAAATTAATTTGTAAATATTAATTGAATCTAATTTCAATAATTGAGATATATACCATATAAACGAGTTAATTGTGCTATTTCATGTATATTAATTTAAATATGTAATATGTTATCATTTTAATCGAATTTTATAATCAAGCAATTACATTAAAAAATAATAATTGTAATTTGATTTTGATATGTTTGATTATATTTATGTATTTAAGATATTTTATTTAATATTAGGTAGATATTAAATAAAATATATACATCTAATTGTATTTTGATTACAACTTTCAATATTTGTAAAAATATAAAAATAAAAATTTGATTGTCTTAAACAAGATATCGTAAAAACAATATAATTGTAAAATGATTTGTGTATTGTTTGTATTTAAGATGTTATATTTAATATTAGGTACATATTAAATAATATATACCTATTAGACATATAATTGTATTCTAATTTTAAATTATTAGGTGATTTTTTAGATTCTTTCAAGCTTGAAGTGTTTATGGTTAGATGAATTATATAGTTTATTGTGTTTTCGAACTATTTAATATTAGAAGTTTAAATTTAAAATTTTTAGAATTGTATAATTATATGCATAAACTTAAATTACTTGTAAATAACAAAATAAAAATTGAAAGTGAAAGTGATTTAAATAACATTTAATAAAAAAAGAAACAAAACAAACACTTCTTGAAACATAGTTGTTAAAAAAAATTCTAAAAAAAATTCTAAAAAAATAAATAAAAAATAATATTTTTTTTGGATATTACGTCCCGGGCGTCCGGATATTACGTCTGAACCATCCGGAGATCTGTCCTGATGGTTCAGATTTTTTTTTTCGTTTTTTTTTAAAAAATTTTGGGTCTCCTCTATTTAGAGCTTCGTATAATTTATCAAGTTATTTAATTGTTATAGTAATTTAAATTAGTTCTTTTAATTCTAATTTTATTAGTTGTTGTTAGTTGTTATTGCTTGTTATTAGTTGTATTAGTTCGTATTAGTCTAAATTTAGTTTTTATTATTTGCGATATTAATTAGTTTCGATTAGTATTTTATTTCATATTTAAAAAAACGTTGTTTTAAGTTTTAAAATGCCTATAAATCGTAGACTTACTAATACTCACCAATCCGCTAATTTTCACTTGTAATGAATGATGTTTGTGATAACCAAACAAATTAATACTGACCAAAATGTAATAATAATTTTATAATCATTATTAAAATTACAATAACAAAATTAAAAAATTAATATTAAAATTAAAACAATATAACTTGTAATCTTTTACCATGATAAAATATGATTTTGGTTTAAAAAATAATAAATAACATTTGTAATATTTAAAACCAAATCACAATAATAATATTCAAAATGTAATATTAAAATTATAACAATATAACTTAAAAATAATAAATAACACTTGTAATATTTAAAACCAAATCACAATAATAAAATTCAAAATGTAATATTAAAATTATAATAATATAACTTAAAAATAATAAATAACACTTGTAATATTTAAAACTAAATCACAATAATAAAATTTAAAATGTAATATTAAAATTATAACAATATAACTTAAAAATAATAAATAACACTTGTAATATTTAAAACCTAATCACAATAATAAAATTCAAAATGTCATATTAAAATTATAACAATATAACTTAAAAATAGTAAATAACACTTGTAATATTTAAAACCAAATCACAATAATAAAATTCAAAATGTAATATTAAAATTATAACAATATAACTTGTAATATTTTTGCATGATAAAATACGATTTTGGTTTAAAAAATAATATATAACACTTGTAATATTCAAAACCAAACTACAATAATAAAATTCAAAATGTAATATTTTAACATGATAAGATATAGTTTTGGTTTGTAATATTAAAATCAACACTACTAATATTAGATCTAAAAACATAATAATAATATTCAAAATGTGATGATAACATAAGTAATATTTAAAATTTTGGACTATATAATAATTACAACACTTAAAATATTAATAACCGAAACAAATTAATATTAACAAAAATGTAATAATAATTCTATAATAATATGCAATATCTCAATATTTTTTAAATATAACATTTTGGTTATAAAATAAATAAAACATTTATAATATTTACCAATTAACCACAGTTTTTTACAAATAAACCGTGGTTTCGCAGTCCTGCCGGTTTGTAGTCCTAATGGTTTGCGGTCCTACTGGTTTGCGGTCCTGCCGGTTTGGCGGTCCTAATGGTTTGCGGTCCTGCCGGTTTGCGGTCCTGCCAGTTTGCAGTCCTAATGGGCTAGTTTCGCAGTTAAACCGCCAGTTCATAAACATATTGTCACCTTTGAACCGCGGTTTCATAACCATTTGACACCCCTAGTTAAATGGTAAAAGCTTCGCATGCTTTGAAAAATACATCGTCTTTTGACTATCGTGTTTGGTGGGAGATAGTCCCTTAACTTTCAAATGTGTGTTGATAGTCCCTTGACTATCGCGTTTAGATAAAGTTAGGCTACCCGATCCTCTGATCCATGAGACGATGCCACCTATCACCATATTCCCTAGATTTTTGTATCACTACTACTTCTTTGAGTTTAGTTATGCATAATATTCTACATTTTTTTTGAGTTTAGTTATGCATAATATTCTACATTTTTGGTTTTGAACTAAACTCAAGTGACTAGTGGGTGATACAAAAATATAGGGACTAGTGGGTGATACAAAAATATAGGGACTAGTGGTGAGAGGTGGAGCCTCTCATGGCTCAAAGATTTGGTGATCTAATTTTATCCAAACGCGATAGTCAAAAGACTGTTAACGGACATTTGAAAGTCAAAAGACTATCTGCCACCAAATGCGATAGTCGAAGAAAGATGCAGTGTTCAATGTCAATTCTCACATATAGTCTATGAAATATTTTTTAATAATTTTTTTTCTTCTTTCTAAATATTATAAAAAACCAAATTTAAAAAAAATAATACCAAACCCAATTTGCATCTCCTTATGTGTTTGTGTATAGCTGTTTTGACTAATTATTGAACAAACTAATAATAAATCGTTATCTTCTCTGTAAACTAGAATCTCAATTTTCTGTATTGTTTTCCTTTCATACACATAATCACCTGCTTCTACCTTTTAATAACAAAAACATGAAACTTACACAAATGTGGGACGAGAAATCCAAAAGACAAAATTAAACTTTTAATAAATTCCATGACAAACACAGAAACAACAACCCGATTTTGCTCAATTTGCAGTGCAGACTCAATTTTAGCAGCAGTAGAGAGACAAGCGACAGCAGCAAGCTGAACAACCTATGGTTTCATCGAAGTTATTCTTTGGACAGAAGAGATCGTGGTCCCTGAGAATGTTTGATTTGGGTCATGGTTTAGAGAAGAAGATAGGTAGATCTTGGTTTCATTATACATTAAAGAAAAAGAGAGAGCACAGAGCTTGAGGCATCTCTCTCCTTCTCTCAATTGAAGAGTAAAGTTGGGTTTTTGGGTGCTGGAAGTATCCGTTTTTTTTCTTGTCTTTAGTTTGTAGAGAAGAGAATGATTTATTAGTAATTTGTTTGTTAATTAGTCATGAACGCTATTCAGAATAGGAGATGCAAACTGGGTCTCGTTATTGTTTTTTTAGACGGGCAAAATGGGGTGTGGGTATTGTTTTTTTTTTGAGACAAGACTGGCAAAATTTGCCGTACTCTATTTTCAAAATATGAAAACATAAAAAGAAAATATAAAATTTTTAAAAAATAAAAATAGAATTAAAAATCGTTAGACAGGTGACTGAACAAGAAAAGAGACCATACGCAGATATTAAATTTAGAATTTCAAACCACATCTCCATTGTTTACATCTCCGTTGTTCACGCCCACTTATCTTTTAATATAGAGCAAATAATAACATGGCATAAGAAATAGGTACGCCCACCTTTCTTTTAATATAGAGCAAATAATAACACGGCATAAGAAATAGGTTAGGATTGGTTTCGTTTGGTTTTTTTTTTTATTATATCAGGTTTATATTTTTTTTATTTTATTTTTTTTTAAGCAAAAAGAATTCAATAATAACCAATCGAAAAGTTATACAAACAAAAGGCTTTAAAGAAATAAGACCAAATTAAACGGGTCAAAATTGACACAAAGTCAATCAAACCCTAAACGAAACAAACGAGAACAGAAAACACAAGCTGCCACCATAGAACAGCTTTCTTCCTCAAAGTCGCAATGCTTCACTGAAGCTTAATCTCCACAAATTTCAAAAATTCTCCTTCGTCTTCCTTACACTCAACACCAACAAACACTTCTTCTCTGCTTTTAAAATTCCCAATCGAAACCATATCTCAGATAAACAATACCCTAGCTTCTCTTACAGCTTCAATCGAACCCCAATCGAGCCTAAACAATCGATCAAAGCCCTGACCAATCGAAACCCTAACTTCCCTCACAACCTCAATCAGAACCAAATCCTTATACCAAACGAGTGAATCCATCGAAACAACTTTCACAACCCCTAACCTGGATTTATATAACCCACACCCAGACTCTTAAGCGTCAAAATCGCCAACAGAGGGTTAGGGATTCCAGAATTGGTGAACTTCTTGTCAGAACGTTCTTCCAAAACCCAACTTGCCACCCAGTCAGCTGCTGAATTCTGGGTACGAGAAATATGACGAATAGTCATAGAGGGAAGAATTAGGCTTCGACAAATTGAAGCAACAGGGTTACTCAACGAACCAGAAGCAATGGAGTCCACCAGAGTTAAAAAATCCGTCTCGACATCAACCTCCATCCAGTCGTTAGCTCTACAAAGAAGAAGAGCTTCAAGCAAGATCCTGCTCTCAGCCTGCAGAGAGTTCACCTTGCCAAAGATGAAGCCAGCACCAACAATCATAATGCCTAACGAATTCCTGACCACCAGTCCTCCAGAGGCCTCACCAACACAGCTACAGGCTCCATCCACGTTCACCTTCAACCTACCAGCAGTCGGAGGCCTCCATTCCAGGTACTTAGGCTTGACTTTACTTATAGACATACATCCCAAATAAGCACCTGCATTAGAAGTACCAGTCCAGTGCTTAGCTCTAAGCTTAGAATCGATCCCAAGAATAATCTTCTGTATTTTAGAAACAACAGTAGGAAAAGAGTCATAAGAGTTATTAAATTTGCTGTGATTACGATTAGACCAAATGGCCCAAAGAATGACCTGAGGAACCAAATGAGTAATGTGAAATCTACTCTTAGTTGACCAAAACCAGCAAAATATCATATGACTAAGAGACATAAAACGTCTCACAGGCACCTTAAATAAGAGACCAAAAAAATTCCAAAGGGACCAGGCAAAGCTGCAACTAATAAAGAGGTGATTTTTATCCTCACAGTTGCAGCAGAATTGACATTTAGACACTAGGACCAGATGCCTTTTGGAGAGACCACTATCAATAGGAGCAATTTTTTTAAGTAATTTCCAAGTTAAAAAAGAAAATTTAGAGGGAATAAACTGATGCAAGATCTTCTTAAAAATAGAAAGATTAGGATAGGAAACCCTGATTCTTTGCCAAGTATCCTTAGTGTTAAACTGATTATTTTTAGAGCCCTTCCAATTTATAATATCTTCCTGCTCATGACTAATTTTAACTCTATGAATATGGTTTAGTCTATCATTAGAAAGAAAAGAACTTAGAATAGGAATGTCCCAGTTATCATTCTTCCAAAAAGTGTTAACTTTAGCAGGAAGTAACCAATTATTAAGACCAGACTCATTAGCAATAGGATCTAATCCATGCCAAGAGTCCCTCCAAAAGTCAATATTACCACAACCTAGGCTCCAGTGAATAAACTTGTCAGCCTGATCTCTCACAGAACAAAGCCTCTTCCAATTAATAGAATTAGAGATAAAACACTTAGCAATAGAAGGGTGAGCATCACAGCAATAAGAATTATAGGTTAGATCAGCCCATAAAGACTTCATTTTCCTAAAAAGAAACCAAAGTTTATAAGAAAAAACTAATTGAATTTCAGAAAGAAGCTTAGCATTAAGATCCCCCTCATTGTAAGGTTTGCACAACTTATGCCAGGCAGACCAGTGAATGGCATTCTCGTTGTACTTAGATCTCCATAGGAACTGATTAAAACAGTGCTCTATTCTGCTAATAACATTGTTAGAAATAAGGCTACTCTGCATCCAAAAGAAAACGATAGGGTAAAGCATATTCTTAATGAGAGATAATCTTCCACCAAATGATAGGTTCTTCATATCCCACTCGAAATTTTTATTATGAATTTTAGTAATAAGTGGAAGGAAATGCTTTCCTTTATTATTAGGAGCAATGGTAACACCCAAGTATGTGAATGGAGCAGAGTTTGTATTAAACCCCAAAGTAGATTTAATCCTGGCAGTTCTGTCATAAGAGCGATTAGAAGCAACAATAATCTTAGACTTTTCTTTATTAATGAACTGACCAGATTCCTTTTAATACTTCTCAAGCAGGTTACTAATGCAGGCAATAGAGGCAGGAGAGCTATTAGAAAAGATGACTAAATCATCTGCAAAAGCCAAGCAAGGTAAGATAAATCCAGACTTTAAATAATATCTCAAACTATTATTACTGTGAAACAAATTAGACAAGCCTCTGATTAAGGCTTCCTCAGCCAGAATGAATAGACAAGGAGACAAAGGATCTCCTTGTCTTAAACCATTCTTCTGGTGAAAATAGCCAATGCTACTACCATTGACCAGAACAGAGACCATGATATTAGAAATAAGCTTCTTTATTAACATAAGAAAACTCTCCGAAAAACCAAAGGACCTTAAAGAATTGATGACAAAAGCATGAGACAGTCTGTCAAACGCTTTTGTCATGTCCAACTGGAGAATCATATTGCCTTTAGAAGGCATTCTCTTAATGTTGTGCAACATTTCTTTAGAAATCATTATATTATCATGAATAACTCTATTTTTTACAAAAGCACTCTGACCATTTGAGATAATGCTATGCATGATATAGGAAAGTCTCTTCATTATAAGAGCAGAAATAAGCTTATTGAATATGGTGCATAGACTAATAGGACGAAAGTTATTCCAATTTATAGGGTTTGGGCACTTAGGAATAAGATAAATCCCTGTGGCAAATACTCCACCAGGGATATTACTGCCTTTAAGATAGGAATTAAGAGCAGCACAGAGATCATTACTGATAATGTCCCAACAAGTCTTCAGGAAACAACAATTAAATCCATCAACACAAGGGGCACTCTCACTTTTCATGCCTTTAACAATAGTCCAAACCTCATCTTTAGTAGCTATCTTTAGGAGCTCAGCATTATCTCCATCCTCTATTAGCTTAGGAATATTATGAAGAATAGAATCATGAGAAGTAACCTCATCACTACTAATAGAATCATAAGATAAAATCCCTTTAAAATAAACAACAGCAGAGTTAGCAATATCATCCTGAGCAGTAAGCCAAGAACCATCAACTTTAATACTATTGACCATATTCTTCTTCCTCTTCTTATTAACATAGCTATAATGTAGTTTAGTACTACCATCACTATCATTAAGCCAGTTATTATAACATTTTTGACGCCAATAGCATTCCTCGTTTTTTAAAGCTAGAATAAGCAAACTATTAGCCTTAGAGAGATTAGCCTTAGAGACATTACTGTTATCCTGAAGATGAATGTTCTCACAGTATTCCACCTCTTTAGAAGCCTCCTTTAATTTGTTGAAAATGTTACCAAAGACATCAGCATTCCACACCTTAAGACACTTTCTCAAACGCTTTAACTTATACCAGAATAGGACATTGGGATTTCCAGCACATTTCTTATTCCAATTCTGCTTAACACAACTCATAAAGTCAGGGTGATTAGTCCAAGCGTTAAGGAATTTGAAATAGCTTTTATTATAAGTACCACTTATGTTATTAATATTAGATATAGTAATCAAAAGAGGAGCATGAGCAGAACAAGTTCTGATCATGTGACAAACCTGAACATTCCAAATATCACAAAAAAAATTGTTAACTAAAACACTGTCTAATCTTTTCCAAATCTTATTGTTACTCCAGGTGTACCTTGATCCAACATAGCCCGGATCTTCAAGACAACACTGCCTTATGCAATCATTGAAATCCTCAACTCCACCCTCATCAAAAGAAGAGCAGCAGAGCTGATCATCAGGACAAGAAATGATGTTGAAATCACCAGCCACCATCCAAGCTCTATCAGTACCAGCTAGCAGCTTAATTTGACTCCAAAGCAGCCTTCTCAACCCTCTTTTGTTCTTAGCATACACAGAGGTAAGTAAGCAGGTAACAGTAGCATAATTTATTTCTACATGAAGAAACTGCTCATGATTTAAAAGAATTGTAACATTAATATCATCAGTCCAAAAAATCCAAACTTTATTCGAGACATTAGCAGTATAATTAGTTAATCCAATCTTATTAGCAATAAGATCAATTTTATCATATCTAACCATGGGCTCTTGAATTGCGATCACTTTAGTTTTATCATTTTTTATTATGAACTTAATTCTAGCTATTGTAGCATTATTACTAATACCACGAGCATTCCAACTAAGAACTCTAATCATTCGGATAGTGATCTATTGTGGGATTTCTCTCTCTTACTTAGAGAGTTAATCGTCAACTTTTTAACATTTTTGTTTTTCATTGCAGAAGAGACTTCCTGTTAATGACAGCCTCAAAGCCGTGGTCAGAATCACTATCCTTAGGAGAAGAATTATAGCTGCCTGGATTTATAGCAGAGGAATCTTGCATCAAGCTTTGAGAAGGATTAACATCTAGATCCCAGTTCTGAAGGGCCTCGATGATTTCAGGCTCTTTGCTGGAAACAACAACATCTTCAATGGATTTGAAGACAGCATCAGCTTTAGGACTACAAACATTTGTAGACTGACTTTCAACCAGAATCACGTCTTTAGCAGTTATTATTGATTTTAACTTCCTTTTGTAAACCTTTAAAAATTGATCCTTAGAGTCTTTAGGTTTAGCATTCTCCTCTATTGTAACTTGAACAGATTCAGAATGTATATTTTCTTTTAAGGCAATTCCAGATTTACTTTCTTCTTGTGTTTTACCAATGCTTTTCACATCTTTCTTTTTGCAGTCTGAATCCTTATGCCCCAAATGATAACAGAAGAAGCAATAATCAGGAACCTGTCTGTAACTCACACCCACCCAGCACCCTTCGTTGTCACCAAAACCAACCCATAACTTTCTTTTTAAAACTTTTGACACATCTATCTCTATAAGAGCGTACGAAGCATTAGCACTAACACAATTAAATTTAGGCACAGATGTTTTGTGAACCTTTCCCAGCAAAGCGGCCAAATCACTCACTATCCAATCGTTATAAAGATATTCCGCCATGTTTTCAAACCGCACCCAGAGCAATACAATCAGACTTTCCTTGTTCTTGTTAACTTCAGGAGAGCTCTTCAAAATCCTCATCATTTTCCCATCGACAAACCAGACCGATTTTGACCATAGCTTAGTAACATCTTCCAACAAGTTAAATTCTATCAAAATCTCCCAAGAATCAATCGTTATAAACGAAAACTAACCCTTAAATTTAAACGAATCCATAAAAGATTGAAAAGCTAATCTTTTTGGAATCCCCTGGCTGGATTTTCCAATTAAAGTAGTCTTTGATTGTTTTCGTAACATATCCTGCGTCTGCATATCAAACTGAATAATATTGTGATCAGAAGCTTGTTTGGTAAACAAAGGTTTTGGAACCGAACGTTCTTGAACAGAGGAAATAACATCAGCGAACGACTTCTTAAAGCTTGAGTTTTCTTTACTACCATCATTGTGAAGAGTGGGAAACTCTTCCCTATCAAGAATATTGAACTCCATCACAGAAACTCAAAGCTCTGTTTCAAAGATCGAAACAGAGCTCGAAAAAACCATTAGCCAGAGATCACGAAAATCAATCCAGCCCCTATCACCAGACCCCAGAAGCAAAACAAAAACTCAAAATCAATCACAGAATCCAATTCAATAAAATAACTTCTGAGTAAACCAAGATGCCCGAAAAATCAACTCTGAAGAACAGAGTATAAAAGACACAAAAGACTCGGCCAACGCCTACCGAGCAAATCCAGAGAAGAGAAGAAGCAAGAGAAGAAGCAAGAGAAGCCCAAAGAATTAAGTGAAGAATGAAGACTTCCGAGAATCGGTCAAGATTCATGGAGCGAAATCTTTATCGAGTCTTCTACCCAAAATTCGGTAATTTCCATTCAAGTCTTTCAGGTTTATATAATTTAAAACTAATGCAAAAAGACGTTATTTATTTTAAGTCACATTATCTATTAATGTTTTTTTAAACATATAAAATATCTTTTTATTTGTTTTTATAATTAATTAATGGTAGCAAATTGAAATTATTATTATTCGAATATAGTTTTTTTGTAATTTTTTTTGATGATAAGTGGAAGTTATTGAAATCAAAAAATTTGGCCAAAAATATTTATAGAATTGTGGTAGTTTTGTTTACTAAAATATTTGAGAAAGATGTGAGATTTAAAGATTTCACAACCTATTGTGGCGGTATTGTTTGTATGAAAATTAGCACTATATTCGGAACCAACAATACATCCAGGTTTAGAAGCTATTAATAAGGATTTGGATCGTTTTATAGAATTTTATAATTTAGCCCCCTAAATAGGTTTCTACATCCGCCACTTAGTGGAACAGGTTGGTCTTTGAGTTCTGAGAGGTGCAATTGTTACATTTAGCAGCATCCATGATGCATCGTAATCTATCCAAACCTGAATTGGATCACCTCCACTGAGTGTTAAATTTATTTTCCCCCCTTTGTCCGAGAAATAAGAGGCCGGCATAGAATCAGTCGATACCAAGTTGTTAATGCCGACTTCTACATGATTATCATCAATAGCCCTCACCTCTTTGTCCTTAACAGTATCAAATTCTATTGCTAGGAAATGGTTTTCTATTTTCGAAGTTTCGAATATCCCTAAATAACGATTATCCTCTGCGTTGCTGAAGTTAGTAGAGGAAGAGATTACAAAGTAAAGGAAGAGATTACAAAGGTCATCCGGTGACCAGATATGTTAGAAATTCCATCTGGAACGATAAAAATCACAAAAGTAGTCGAAAAATTGAATGGACCAAATTGTAATGGAAACTGATAAGAAGCATAACCGATTTTATTCTCGGAAGTATTGGTTAGCTCAACCCATCTGTAATCAGAAGCCATGGAATATTAATTGGTCTTCAACTTGAGCTGAGACAAACCAGGTTACTATAATTATAGCAATGTAAATATCTAAGAATATAATAGGGTACCGCTATATATATATATCCAAATGTAGTTTAAGTTTACTTAAAAAATTTGTTGATTTTTTTAAAACTTTATTTGGACGGAAATACTTTTGATGTTCTATTTAATTACCGAATTGTCACTAAGTTAAAAAAGCACTAAGTATATGCTCCAAATTCACAAAATAATCTATTTGGCTACCTGAACCCGTCCCAAACTGGCGCATGACGTGATCGGACATGTAAGCTTCAACTGTGTTCATCATCCGCAAAGGATAAGCGATAGTGCGGATCTCTTGCACGGGAAATTGGACCTGAGACCCTCGTATGACTTGAAAACAACCTCTTCGAAATATAATAAAATTGTGAATACATAATAGAATACGACTTAGTATAATTTTGTTACTTACTAATAAATATAATCACTTACATATGTTTCCTTCAGATCCGAAAGAAGAGTACGCATAACCGATTTAGGGTGGATGTTTGTTCTAACAATCATTTTCGGTAACCACTTCATAATCCTCGGCTGACTAGCTACATGATCCACATTTTCGGGGGCTCTAAATGCGGGGAAATGATCGTAAATCCAGCAGTCTAGCATGGAAACAAATCCATAAAGGTTATGCTTTGATGCTTTCGAAGCATCACCCGAACCACAGAACAAAAATGCCAATGTACTCGTACCTACGCGATGCCCCATAACCTAGAGTCCACATTCTCCAATCCGTATAAGTAATCACCTTTGACACTTTTCTGACTAGTATTCGCAAATATAATGCAACCAAATATGAACATCAAGTATGCTCGTGATACCTAGCGGATAGTGTGTGGATCAGTTTGCTCAATGTAGTGACCCTTGGTGAACGTCTCTCGCAGCCATTTTATCTTGAAGCCAACGCCTCTCCTGGACTGGATCTCAACGCGGACTTCTTCAACACTCAACCCCAACATGGTGGCGTAATAGTTGTATGCCTCATCACGTGGAACCGTGACTACGTCCAAAGTCTGACCAATTACAGGGAGACATGTAACGTCCAAAGTAGCTTCCCATGATGTATGCGGTGCAACGACCGATCAGCTATGTCCCTCTCTACCTCTTCCTCCCTCAAACGTCTAGTCTCCGTGTCCTCCGTTGTTGATCGTCCGCGTTTAGCGTCACAGATTCTTTCATCTTCGACAGTCCGTACCGTCCTCAAACTCTTCCCTGGGTTAATCACCCTTGATCCTTGGGGAACCGCCCTTAACCAAAGAAGGCCATCGCGGATCGACAAAATCATACCTGAACTAATAACAAAATACAAACAAAGTTAATATTATCATAAAACATACAATACAATCCATAAACCTAAAAAATAATCCACAAACTAAACATAAACCTCCATATAAAATACATTTCATAGTTTAAAAAAAAATTCAAAAAATTTAACATAATTTGAAAATTAAAAAAAAACGCAAATTTTTAATGTTACGTACCATAGGTGCACATCTCATATACCGAGCGGTACAGACCATGCGTACCGATGGTAGGCTAGGGTTGTACCACTTGATAAAGCCCTAGCGTACCATCGGTACGCATACTCTATACCGAGTGGTGCACACCCAGCGCACACCACCTGTGACACTGCCGGCCATTTTCCAGCCGGCAACCGGGCTGGAAAATGGCCTTCTAATCCTACTTTAATGTCTAATTTCTAACCTAAATTCATCCTAATTCTACCCTAATTTTACCAAAACTCAAAATCCTAACAAAATTTATAAAATTCAATCCTAAATATAATAGCCTAGAAATTAAAAATTAGAGAAACTTACTTTGGGATGATGGATTTTTATTCTTGACCATGACGAAGGAAGAGAAGGGGAGGAAGAGGTGGAGGTGTGGTGGCTCGCCGGAAAGGTTAGAGAGAGGTGAGAGTTTTTTTTTAGAGAAGTGAGGTTTAGGGCTGTAGAGAGAAGTGAGAGGAGTGAAGGAAATGAGAGAGTGTTGTAGGAAAAAGTGATGGATGAAGGTTAGTAAAAAAAAACTTATATACCCCTAAAAATGTATTTTTATCAAAATTTGGGTAAACTTATACCAACTTTGGGTAAAATCAAAATTGGGTAAACTTAAACAAGTTTTAGATATATATAGTTTGACCCCAAATAATATTCTCCTTGAATTATGTAGTGTATTTAGGATGTGGTGCCACTATATTGGGGTGTTGACTTTATAATTTTTTAAAGGAAATAACAATCATCAATTTGGTACTAAAATTACATGTCTAAAATAATTAATAATTTCTTTTAAATAACTAATCATATATTAGTTAATGATTCCCTAAAAATCTTAATTGTCATCTGGATTGGACATTTATTACAAGTTCTGCCTCGAGGGTTATTTTCTATATCCCAAAATAATCACCTATGTTTAGAATGTTGTATATATGGCCATTTCCACATGTCAATTAATCAGATGACAACATGTGGCACGTTAAAATATAATTTGTTTTGTAAATTCGGTCATTCAACAATTCACATCCAAAATACTCATCACTTATTTTGTTTTAACCTTTTACATTTACTTTAACGTTAGTACCTTTTATTTCTATTGATTTTACCATTTTTTCAGCAACTTATTCTATTTTACATCAACCTCTCACCTACTAACCATAATACCATTTAATTTTTACCAGCTAATTAACTCATTTAATTTAAAAGAACTCGACCCGTTTACTTTTTATCCAAAGTAGTAAACCCTAACTAGTTAAATAAATTGGATCGGTTTATTTAATTTATAAGGATAAGTAGCCATAAATACACTCTCAAGTGTGTCATTATCATCTAATATAAAAAAATGGATAGTACCAAGACCTAAAAAGTTGACAATTACCCTCAATACTATAAATAGGATTTTTTAGGTTCATACGTTTCACTACCCATTCACTCCCAAGTTTAATAAACAAATTTGAAACAGTAAACCGCGAAACCCTTTAACCCAAACTAATAACTCTTGGAACGAACCAAAGTACATTTTTCTACCAGCAAAGCCTCCAACCACTGTTAATAATTTCTTTTACATAACTAATCATATTCGTTAATGATTCCCTAAAAATCTTAATTATCATTTATATCTATTACAAGTTCTGCCTCTAGGGTTATTTTTTATATCCCAAACTAGTCACCTATGTTTAGAATGTTGTATATATATGGTCACTCCCACATGCCAATTAATCAGTTAACCATACGGGGTACGATGAAATATAATTTGTTTTTGCATATTCGGTCATTCAACAATTTGCATCCAAAATACTCATCATTTATTTTGTTTTAACCTTTTACATTTACTTTAACGTTAGTACCTTTTATTTGTACTGATTTTACAATTTTTTCAGCAACTTATTCTATTTTACATCAACCTCTCACCTACTAACCATAATACCATTTAATTTTTACCAGCTAATTAGCCCATTTAATTTAAAAGAACTCCACCCGTTTACTTTTTATCCAAATTATTAAACCCTAATTAATTAAATAAATTGAATCGGTTTATTTAATTTATAAGGATAAATTCTCATAATTACACTCTCTTCGTTATCACCTAATACAAAAAAAAATGAAAGTACCAAAAGGTACCTATAGCTAAAAAGTTGACGATTAACCTAAATACTATAAATATGATCTTTTAAATTGAAAACACCATTTATCCTTCTAAATCCATACGTTTCACTACCCATTAACTCCCAAATTCAAAAAACAAATTTGAAACAATAAACAGCGAAACCCTTTAACCCAACCTAATAACTCTTGGAACGAACCAAAGTACATTTTTCTACCAGCAAAGTCTCCAACCACCGTTTCTGGCGAAGTACTGAGCACGCTGATGGCCGTTCATCGTCCACCGAATAGACATATTCGATGTATAACTTACTAGTTTTGAAATTGTTAACTTAGGTCACCATAATTTATTTTTAATAATCGACTAT
Organism: Limnanthes douglasii subsp. nivea; assembly: GCA_036936605.1. NCBI lineage: Eukaryota > Viridiplantae > Streptophyta > Magnoliopsida > Brassicales > Limnanthaceae > Limnanthes > Limnanthes douglasii. The sequence continues at coordinate 78,790,714 of JAUPFV010000002.1, read as the reverse complement.
CATCTGTTATGGTTGGTTTCCAAGGTATGTATAGTGTATTAAATTGTCTGTTATTAGTGTATCTATAGGTTCTTAGGTATATTGTCGATCAATGGTCATTTCTGGTTTTGGTAGAATTTACGTCTTAGTTTCCAGGGTTTCGTAGGTGCAGGTACTGGTACTGTGGTTTTTTTATTGTGCTGTACTCGATCTTTAGGTTCAAAGTAATCGCAGGAGTTGACTGTGTGTTATGTTTGGTTATAAACATGCATGTTATTTTCAAATAACTCATCACGGTGATTTTTAAAGTATAAAAAAATTGCAGGGTGAATTCGCAAAGAAATGTTATTATTGCATTACCAAACAACTTGTTTTTATCTCTATGCAGGCCATATGACTGCGAAATGAAGTTTTTACAGATCAAGCTTTGTGAGCACCTAAAACCTGCCGAAAAGAAATATAATTACGGTCAAACACATAGAAGCTTCGAAAGATACTCTCTTTTACACATTTTTGAAAGCATCATAGATCTCAGAAACGAAAAAATATTGATGAAAAAGTATTATAAGTTGATTGGGGGGATTGTGAATATGTATTCGGTCGTGGACAAGACTTTTGGAATCGGCTTTAAACTGGTGAAGCTAACTACAAACGATGTAAATGCCCTATTCGGGCTTTAAAAAAACTGAGGAAATGCTTTTCACCGAAGCTGAGGATGATTCGAGGTCAATGCAAAGGTACTTCTTAAGTTCCTACTAAAAAATTCAGATCGAAAAATACCAAATGGGAATCAAATGCTATGATAATGTACCTCTATATCTAAAGTCTATTATTTCTGAGATGTTCATTTGCACTAATCTAGTATGGTGTGCGGTATCTTATAGATATGTATAGATAAAGTCATAAGGGAATGAGGGGAGCAAGATGTTGCTCGATTGTTGATATTGTTTATTTTAGTGGGACCCGGATGATTTACATGTTGTACAGGAGGGAAGACCTTAAAAAAGGAAGAAAATCGTGGCCCAAAAAATAAATGAAAAGCAAAAATAAACGTGCCAACCTCCGACCAACGAACTCCGACCAACGAACCCCTCAACCCTTCCAATAACACCAACACAAATATCACCACCTGAAAATCGAGGGGGCACAAGATGAATTTGAATAACCGCTCAATAATTTGATAGCCCAACACACATGGAGTCGAAAAAAATTGAAGAAGAGTAGAAATACATCAAAATGGGGTGCAACGACATCCATACATCAGACCCGTATCCTTATAGTTAAAACTTGCAGCTATGGAGGAAGAAGAAGAGGGAGAGCTTGTAACCAATTTTATTCTTTCTGTTTTTCTTTGATTATTATACCTTCACAGCACTACCATATATATAGGTAGTTGGTACAGGCTGTGAAGGAATCTTTATTGTTACAGTGGTAAACTTGTAAATAAGAGAGTAATGTTAGATGCTGAATTTTGTACAAGAGTGTCACTAGGACCAGCATGACTTAATTACGTGTGATATATTAGAGAGAGTCACCAGCAGTGGGTCATGGGCCTTGTCCAGTGATTGACCCGATGGATCCTTGAGTTCAGCCGAAACGACAACTCACTAGTGAAGAGAAGTCAGTTCACTTAGGGATTCCGAACCCTAGCTGACTTCTCTTCTTCTTCTTCGTTCTTCTTCTACTGCCGGTGTGGCTGTCTCCAGAGCGCCGGCAGCACCCTTAATCGATCGTTGAGGTGTATCCTTAACATCCCCCCGCAAATGAAGGGGCGAATCCGAGAGACCGAGTTTGTCTCGCAAGAAGAGAAAGCGTGCATGAGTGAGAGGCTTAGTCAGACAGTCGGCGAGTTGATCGTGGGAAAGGACTGTGTAGGTGTAGTAGATGAAATGGGTAGGTAGACAGATAGATTAGGGTTAAGGTACTGATATGTGTGTGGGATCTTACTATTGTCAGGATGATCAGTAGAAGGGGAATGGGTCATTTGTTTGTTGGTTAATGTATGACAATAAGTAGACTTTAAATTCGACTGACTAGGTGAGAAATATTGTAAATGTGTAGAAATAGTTTGGTTAGTTGGAGAGAGAGTTACCTTGAGTAGGATTAGGGGACAGTGGAGCGGTCTGACCAGAGAGAGCACCTGATGTAGTTGTAGGTAGAGAGTCACCATTAGTTGCAAGCAAACTTGGCAAACTGGGAAGCCAAGAATCATAAGAGTAATTGGGAACATATTCAGTCTGTTGACCATAAGGGAAACCCTGAGAGAAAGGAAACTCAGTTTCATTAAAGACTACACTCCTAAAGATGTACCTCCTCCCATTTGAACCTAAACAAACATACCCCTTGTGATACTCACTGTATCCAAGACAGACACATTTAGCTGAATGGAATTGGAATTTATGTGACTGGTATGGCCTTAGACAAGGATAGCAAGCACAGCCAAAAGTTTTGAGAGTAAGATAGTTAGGTGTTTTATGAAACATAACTTCATAGGGAGACTTGTTGGATAGAACAGGGGTAGGTAGTTTGTTGATCAAATAGGTAGCAGTGTCAAAGGAGTGAGACCAGTATTTATAGGGTAAAGAGGACTGAGCTAGCAATGTCAACCTAGTCTCAACTAGGTGTCTGTGCTTGCGCTCAGCCCTTCAATTTTGGGCTGATGTGTAAGGGCATGACTTCCTAAGAATGAAACCATGTTCTTGGGCAAAAGAGAGAAGTGGTTTAAACTCCCCACCCCAATCACTTTGTACCACCTTGATAGACCTTTCAAATTACTTTCATCAAGTTTTTTGAAGTTTTGAAAGACAGTAAAGACCTGAATTTTAGTTTTGATAGGATAGAACCAGGTATATCTTGAGTGGTCATCAAGAAAAATCACATAGAATCTATAACCCTCTGTAGATGGGACAGGAGAAGGACCCCATACATCAGTGTGTATGAGGTCTAAGATGTTACTAACACTGATGTTACATACATGAGTGTGTATGAAGTTGGCAGATGCTAGAGTCAAGTTAGACACACTGCTTTGTAGGTTTGATAGTTGCTCAAGTCTGCTCTCAAATGTGAGAAGACTAGTTTGAAAGTCCAACCAAGACAAGTCCTCTTTGTCTGTCAGACTAACCACAATAGGTGTGTAGTCTGTGTCCAACCCAACAAGGACTTGGGTGACCAGATCATCCATTGATACACCACAACTAGCAAGCATTAGGTTATCAGAAATAGATTTCATCTTCTTGAGATACTCAAACATTGACAAATTACCTTTACGAGTTCTTTGAAACTCAAACTTAAAGTATGTGATTCTGGCTCATGTTTGAGAGCCTGAGAGTTTTCCTGCTGCGTCCCAGAGATCTTTCGAAGTCTGCTCTTCCATTAGCTGAGCAGCTACCTCTGGGCTCATGGTTGAATAAATCCAGCCTAAGAGTAGCTGATCTTTAGCAACCCAGTCCTCATAATCAGGACTTTCGAGTGCATGTCCTTCTGAGTCAGTGATGAACCTGACTGGACAGGATTTGTCTCCTGTAATGTAGCCTCCAAGTTTGTTTCCTTTGACTATAGGTAATACCATAGTCCTCCAAAGCAGATAGTTGTTTCTATCCAATCTGATGTTGTGATTGTTGTTGTTGTTCATTGTGTGCAGATTCAGGTTCTTGTGGCTACTGGAAAAGCTGTTAGGGAGCACTGACCCAAGTGAGTCACTGCTCAAGGGTGGTGAATCAATGTTGGCCATTGAAGGCTTGGATAGCTCTGATACCAAGTTAAAACTTGCAGCTATTGAGGAAGAAGAAGAGGGAGAGCTTGTAACCAATTTTATTCTTTCTGTTTTTTTTATTATTGTACCTTCACAGCATTACCATATATATAGGTAGTTGGTACAGGTTGTGAAGGAATCTTTATTGTTACAGTGGTAAACTTGTAAATAAGATAGTAATGTTAGATGCTGAATTTTGTACAAGAGTGTCACTAGGACCAGCATGACTTAATTACGTGTGATATATTAGAGAGAGTCACCAGCAGTGGGTCATGGGCCTTGTCCAGTGAGTGACCCGATGGATCCTTGAGTTCAGCCCAAACGACAACTCACTAGTGAAGAGAAGTCAGTTCACTTAGGGATTCAGAACCCTAGCTGACTTCTCTTCTTCTTCTTCGTTCTTCTTCAACTGCCGGTGTGGCTATAACCAGAGCGCCGGAAGCACCCTTAATTGATCGTTGAGGTGTATCCTTAACACTTATAAAGAAAACAATAGTTTTTAAGAATCATACACATTCGGTTTTACGTCATGGAGTGGACGAAAAAAGGAACACGAATACGCATAAGAACTCTGTTGAATATAGACGTTTGAACCATTTGTTTGCCGAAAAAGAGAGACAAGTACATGTCTCTGATGTTTGTTACCGTTGGATATGTTTTAGTATTTAGTATATATCATTAGATATGTTTTAGCATCTAGTATATATTGTTGTATATAAAAATCAAGCCTTTGAAAAAACGGTTTCTCTGCCTTTATGGTTTGTAGATGAAGAGGTAGCCGAATATGTGGGTCTTGTACCAACTGAGACGGTATGACCTGAATCTATTTTATATGTTTCACACAAAGATGGTTTCACGATGATACCACCTAAACATGATGAAGATACCACATCAGTAGACGAAACTAAAAAGGAGGGATGCACTACACTAGTGGACCAAGCTGAACGAGTAGATGACCAGACCATACAAGATGGAAACACTAGAGGAGTGGACCAATCTGAAAAGGTAGTTTAAGATGTAGAGGAATCTTTACGTATAGTCCTAACTGAGACGGTACCAATTAAATAGGTATATATTTTACGGATATATGAGGCAGAAATAATAGAAGTAGACCCACTTGAGAATGAAGTAACAAAAGAGTCTACTATAAAGGAGAGACAGTACACCACCACTACCCCAAATACAGGAGGCATTCACTACAGAAGTTGAACAAGTGGAACCTAGAGTGGAACAACTGGAACAGGAAGGTCGTGAAGATGTAAGTGGACTTAAGTTCATTAAAATTCAACTTTCTGAATATATTTTGTCGTGAAGATGTAAGTGGACTTAAGTTCATTAAAATTCAACTTTCTGAATATATTTTGTCATATACTGTCTGTTTATAAACTCAAAATGTTTAGGGTTTGGAGATATTGTTGTGTTATATTTTTAAAAGAAATTGTTACACTTTGAAATGTTTATGAAGACAAATCGCATTGATTTTTTTATCAAACATCTTGCATGGTTAATATATCAAAGAATTCTCTTAGTATATATAACTAATAAATCCCATGCTTAAGGTAATGAACAAGCTGTATGTAAAATATCACACAACTCACATGCATATAATGTCTCAGCAATCACACGGTTATAATACCAGATCAAGCTCACAGTTGTAATAACGTAGCAATCACACTGTTATATTATAACAAACGACACATGATTATAATTATCAAAGCAACCACATTTTGTTTATGTACTTGTAATCACATGGATCCATTTTATGGTTGGGTATGTATGATCTCACATGTTTGAGTTAAAATTCAAGAGTATAGAGAGAGAGAGAGAGATTTTTAGGATTGTATTTTCATTAATCAATCAAGTATAGCTGAGTACATTTTATAGGTAGTTCACTAACAACTTCTTGTTAGGTAGTTAGTAATGTAAATCTGTTATTGAATTCTTGTTACACATCTATTTAATCATGTAACACTAGACCATTAGACTATTTTCGTGTCATAATACTTGGACCAGCATCAAGTCCAAAAGCCACACTCCAAGTCTTCTGTTGGGCATCGAAATGCAATCAGGCCCAACTCCAATCCAAAGCCAAAAGACCCATAGCACAAGTACCAAATTGACTTAGGGTTACTGTCTGAACCCTAAGTCTCTTTCCCTTTCCTTTCTTCTTTCTCTACAACATTGGCCACTCTCTCTTCTTCCTCTACTCCCAAAGCTGCCATTGAAGCAGTCCTTGAAGCTTCACCCTTTCAATGCTTCAAGAACCTGTTATTCTTCACATCCCCCCTCAAACGAAGGGGCGACAACAGGAGACCAAGTTTGTCCCTGAGAAACTGAAATCGATGATGCGTGAGTGGCTTCGTGAGGCAGTCGGCTAGCTGGTCGTGAGATGGTACAAAGCGAACCTGAAGAAGACCCTTCAAGACCTGATCCCGAATAAAGTGCACATCAATCTCTATGTGCTTTGTTCGGGCATGAAAAAGTAGGTTGGAAGCGAGCGAGCTCGCTCCCAAGTTATCACACCAGATAACAGAGGGGGTCTCAATCGGAAAATGGATTTCAGTCAGAAGAGATCGCAACCACATCAACTCTGCTGAAAGATTCGCCAACGCTCGATACTCTGACTCAGTGGAGGATCGAGCCACAACATTCTGCTTCTTCAAAGACCAGGAGATTAGGGAGTCTCCAAAATACACACAGTAGGCACCAACACTCCGTCGATCATCAGAAGACGAAGCCCAGTCAGCATCTGAGAACCCCTGAAGCTGAAAATTGAAGGTCGGCTTGAGATGTAAACCGATCCAGCAAGACCCAGATAAGTACCTTAAGATTCGTTTCAAATTTTGCCAATGTGTAGTAGTCGGGGCTTGCTGATATTGACTGAGCTTGTTAACAGCAAAGGCAATATCAGGCCTCGTATGTGTTAAATATTGTAAGGCGCATAACAAGCTTCGATACTGTGTAGGGTCAGCAAGGAGAGTTCCAGATTCACTGGAGATATGAACACCAGCAGCCATTGGTGTAGGACACGGCTTGGCTAACAAGAGACCTTGAGAGCTCAGTAAGTTTTTAATGTACTGTTTTTGTGTTAAGTAGAACCCGGTTGGATCACGATGAACTTCTATTCCAAGGAATAGATGGAGTGGTCCAATGTATTTGAGAGAAAAGACAGTATTGAGTTTATGAATAAACTCATTCAAATACTCTGTTTGATTACCTGTAACAATAATGTCGTCTACATAGACCAGAATTAGAAGGACTATAGTTTTAGAAATAAGGTAGAACAGAGAACAGTCAGACTTAGAGTTTTAAAACCCCATTGAATAAGTGTGTCGTTCAACCTAGAATACCAGGCCCTTGGGGCTTGTTTAAGACCATACAAGGCCTTATGAAGTTTACATACATGTGTAGGCTTCTGAAGATCTTGAAACCCTTGTGGTTGAACCATGTAAACATCCTCAGTGAGATACCCATTGAGGAAGGAATTATTAATGTCCAACTGTCTAACTTCCCAGTCTTTAGAAACAGCTAGGGTTAGAACAAGTCTAACAGTAGAAGGCTTAACCACTGGACTAAAAGTTTCTGAATAATCAATGCCAAGGGTTTGATGAAACCCCTTGGCTACAAGTCTTGCCTTGTATCTTTGAACAGACCCATCTCGATTATGTTTAACTTTGTAAACCCATTTACAGCCCACAACATTTAGATTAGGAGTCCAGGGAACCAAGGACCAGGTCTTGTTAGCCATGAGAGCTTTATACTCTGTTTCCATAGCACTTACCCAATGAGAACACACCACAGCTTTAGAATAGGTAGTAGGTTTAGTAGTATCCAGGTCAGTTTTGATCACAGAGCCAATATAAGGAGTTTTAGGTACCCTAGTTCCATCATGGGTTCTGGTTATCATAGAGTGAGAGGTAGGTTTAGAAGTTAAGATAGTTGACTTATCATTAGACTCAAAGGGCAGACAAATAGAAATTTTAGGACTAGATTGATTCAACTGACTTAGGTGTTTATCAGTAGTGTTTGTTTGAACTGGAGACTGGCTAGAACCAAGAGTATGATTAGAGTTTTGAGGTAGATGACTCAGAATGTGTTTGAGATGAGCTAGAATTATTAGATTCAGTATGAGCAGAATTATTATCAAAAGAGGGTAAAGTAGTACCTTGTAAAGTCATAGGTTGCAGAGAAGTAGCATCTTGAGGGACCCTGAGAGTTGTATTAGATGTTAAAGAATGTTCATTATTCACAAGAGCTAGAGGTAGATTAGGTAACCAAGACTCTAAGAAAATTTTAGTAGAAGACTCAGGGACTGTAGTATGAAGAAACTGATTTTGAAAAGGAAAATCAGCTTCATTAAACACAACAGTTTTTGAGATATAGACCCTGCCTTTACGACTAAGACACACATAGCCCTTGTGAAATTGACTAACCCCCAAGAAAACACACTTGATTGTATGAAACTGAAATTTGTGTGATTGATAAGAACTGAGACATGGAAAGCAGGCACACCCGAATGTTTTCAAGGCTAGATAATTAGGTTTCTTGTGAAACAAGGCTTCAAAAGGCGAAATATTAGATAGGACAGGGGTAGGTAACCTATTGATAAGATAGACAGATGTTTCAAAAGCTTGGACCCAAAATCTGTAAGGTAAACTAGCTTGAGACGAAAGAGTTAGACCTGTCTCAACTATGTGCCTGTGTTTACGTTCAGCTCTACCATTCTGAGTTGAAGTGTGAGGGCAAGATTTCTTCACAATGAACCCTTGTTCCTGAGCCATAGTAGATATAGGCAGAAACTCTCCTCCACTATCATATTGAATTACTTTGATATTTCTTTCAAATTGTTTTTCAACAAGACTTTTGAATTGTTTAAACATACTAACCACTTGGCTTTTGTGTTTGACAGGGTACAGCCAGGTATACCTGGTGTGGTCATCCACAAAGATCACATAATACTTGTGACCTTGAGTGGATGCCACAGGAGAGGGACCCCATACATCTGTATGTATGAGATCCAAGACATTGCTGACATGAGAGTGAGACAAAGAGGATGGCAACACATGGGATTTCCCAAACTGACAGGCTTCACAAAAGGTACATTCTTCTTTCATAACAGAAGTAAGATTACACAGCTTTAGAACTGAATTGAGAACATGTAAGGATGGATGGCCAAGCTTCCTATGCCATCCATCTTTTAGGGAATTAGACAAACAAACAGACATGACTTTAGATAGTAAAGTACTAGGAACTATAGAACTGTGTTTGACACTGATAGAGGGACCCCCAGTAGCTTGTGACCTAGAAACATCCTTCAACCTGTATAGACCTCCCTCAGTAGTCCCTTTGAGAAGCACTGTCCCTATTAGCTTGTCCATCACAAGACAGAAACCATGGTGAAATTCAATGAAAATATTGTTATGACTAGTAAGTTGAGAAACAGATAGGAGATTCTTATTAATCAAGGGCACATGTAGTATATTTTTGAGAGAAATAAGAGTGTGATTGAGAGACTGTAAACTAGAGTACCCAATATTATGGATAGGAAACCTGTGACCATTATCAACAAGTATACTTTTGTTACCTGTGTATTCTTCCCCTTGAATTAATTCTTCCTCTGTTGTTCTTGTATGATCCTCTGTACTGACCATAGTAGTTTCTTTGATTTGCATTGTTGTTTTGTGTCTTATAGTCTGCTTTCTGAGTGAGATTCGCTGTAGCTAGACTTAAGTTTGACACATTGTTTTGAATGCTTACTAACTGATCCAGCCTACTCTCAAATGTGAGTAGATTATTTTAAAGGTCTAGCCACCCCATAGAGTCCTTGTCAGTTAGACTAACCACAATAGGAGTATATTTTGAGTCCAAACCAGCAAGTACTTGAGTAATTAGGTCATCTATTGATACACCACAGCCAGCTAACACAAGATTATCAATAATATTCTTCATTTTTCTTAGGTATTCAGTCATAGTAGAGTTACCTTTCCTTGTTCTTTGAAATTCTGATTTGTAGTATGTTATTATGGCTCTTGTGTGTGAGCCATAAAGTTTACTAGTTGCGTCCCACAGCTCTTTTGAGGTGCTTTCTTCCATCAACTGATCAGAAACCTCTGTACTCATAGTAGAGTACAACCAGCCAAGAAGTAACTGGTCCTTGGCAGTCCAATCCTCATACTCAGGATTGTCAATAGTATTACCTTCAGAATCATTAACGAGCTTAAAAGGACAGGGCCCTGTAACAAAGCCTCCTAGCTTATTGCCTTTGATAATAGCCAAAACCATAGTTTTCCACAGCAAGTAATTGTTTCTATCGAGTCTTATCTGACTGTTGTTGTTGATTGTTTGCAGGTGCACATTCTTGGTAGCACCAGAGAAGCTGCTAAGAAACACTGAGCCCAGTGACTCATTACTATGGGTGGGTGATTCTGGATTCGCCATTGAAGGCTTGCAAGAGCTCTGATACCAAGTTAAAATTCAAGAGTATAGAGAGAGAGAGAGAGAGATTTTTACGATTGTATTTTCATTAATCAATCAAGTATATCTGAGTACATTTTATAGGTAGTTCACTAACAACTTCTTGTTAGGTAGTTAGTAATGTAAATCTGTTATTGAATTCTTGTTACACATTTATTTAATCATGTAACACTAGACCATTAGACTATTTTCGTGTGATAATACTTGGACCAGCATCAAGTCCAAAAGCCACACTCCAAATCTTCTGTTGGGCTTCGAAATGCAATCCGGACCAACTCCAATCCAAAGCCAAAAGACCCATACCACAAGTACCAAATCGACTTAGGGTTACTGTTTGAACCCTAAGTCTCTTTCCCTTTCCTTTCTTCTTTCTCTACCATAGTGGCGACTCTCTCTTCTTCCTCTACTCCCAAAGCTGCCATTGAAGCGGTCCTTGAAGCTTCACCATTTCCATGCTTCAAGGACCTGCTATTCTTCACAGTTTGATATGTTAAATATGTCTAAAAAATTGCACGGTCATTATATATGGAATTTTATGTTCATCGTGCAAGGTATTTCATGATAAACCTCAAGTAGAAGCGGGAAGGCCAATAACAAGCAGAACAACACCATCAACAAGAAGAACAAGAAGAAAATGAAGGCAGACAATATAAACACCAACACCAACAACCAAATCAAGCACAACAACAACAACCAGCCTAGAAAAAGAGTGAACAACTAATCCAAATTGAAGCAACACCAGCACTCCAAGATGAAGCTGAAATTGAAGCCCAATCCAAACAAGAGGCACAACCCTCGACAAAGGTAAAACTATTAAAGTGTAACCAATGGTCCCAGCTAAACGTGTTGCTTGCGCATCATTTCCATGATCGAGTAACTTGACCATGCCAAACTCAGCTAGTCTTCCATTTAAATCACCATCTAAATGAACATTGCTTGCTTTTATATCTCTGTGAAGAACTACTTGTTCCCATTCTTCGTGGAGGTAAAGTGGAGCCGAAATGATTCCTTTTATAATCTGAAGCTGTTGAGACCAATCAAGAGGATCATGACTGTATAAGAGCTTTTCGATGATTTTATTAGGCATATATTTGTACACAAGAAGTATTTCACCTTTTCTTCTACATAGTCGAGGAGTTGAACCAGATTTTTATGCCTTAGCCTTTTCATACTAATGATCTCGGTCACAAATTTGTGCATTTTTGTTTTGAATTATGAGGAATTCTCTTGACCGCAATTTCTTCTTTTGAGTGTAGTTATCCTCTATAGACTTGTTTGAAACCTCATTCACCAATGAACTCGTTGTCGTTGAATCCTTTGGTTGTTTTGTACAGTTTCTTGTAGGAGTATCTTTGCGAACTGTACTCTCTTTCCCAACTCTCGAGCACTTCTTGGTACATCATAATTCTATATAAATAAACCTTTCAAGCGATCAAAACCAGCACGATAAACAATGGTACAGCTATCATAATTACCCAATGCCTTGTAGTCATCTTCATCTTTGGAGCAGGAGGAGGCGGAGAAAGAGGCATCTCTGTGATTTCCAGATCTTTTGCTTTCTCATTTTTGTTAAAGCTCCGTCATAGAACATAATGGCTACTCATAACTTTTCCCGTGGAGGCACTTAAACCAACAAATACGTCCTGAAAAACATCACACATATTTTACTACTGGATAAACTTTTTTTTACGACACTTCCATTTTTCCGGTTGCCAATCTGTTATAAGTAGTAGCGTATTTGCACGACTATCTATTTTAACCCATTTAATGAAAAGAGTATTTGCCTTATTATTTCGTTGAGTAATTTTCTTGGTTGAGACGCGCTTGCAACGATATTATTTTAATGTTTGTTTTTATAATTAATTAACGAATTGGGTTGGGTTATCGCCGCATCGACAGTTTCAACATTTAGCCCGTTAAATGAATTTTTCAACCGCACCTAATATTTACCAAAATTTACCCGCCTATTTTTTATCCACCTGATTTAACCCAATTATTTTAACCCCCGCCCTAAATTTAACCTCTTGACCCCTTGACTCTTTGAATTTATTCTCTCTCATCTATCGATTTACTTTTGCCCTCTCTCTTTCTCTTATCCTCACTTTTCCAATAAACCTTAATTAACTCTGCCCTCTCTCATCATTGAAGCCATACTAACCCCTTTCTCTTTCGTTCGAAAACCCTAATCTCATCTCTCGTCTCTCTCATCTCTCGGTGGTTGTCCTAACAGTCATTCAAATGTATGATTTCCTGCTCTGTATTCTTAATTAAGTTCGATTTCTTCCCAATCCCTTTGTTTTTTTCAAAATCTACTCTCGATACCAATGTACAATCTTAGGATAAGTTTTAATTTTATTGTATATTAGTTTTTGTTATGTTCGATTCGATATGCATGTTGTCTTTCAGGTTATAGTGGTTTATTGTTTGTTAATAAATTGGTGTCGTATGTGATTAGCACTTAACTTGTCTCTTGCAGTAAGGTGGGTTGCATCAATATGTTATTAGAAAGAGTATTGACAACAAGTAATGACGGTCTAACAGAAGACATATTTTCCGGTTTGTTTTTTTAATTTTATTTACTACAGTTTGTTGATTAGAGTCTTGTTCATTGTCTCTTCGCAGAATTAGAAGTCTGCTCTAAAGGAAGTGTACAGTTTGTTGATTAGAGGTAATATTTATTCTATGAGTTTTAGTATTAAGCTTCATATATACGGTAATGGTGAGTCTATTAGGTTTTCTTTCACTTTACGCTTGTTTATTGTTTTTTAATATATTAGTGTTGTTGCTTGTTAACACTATGTTTGTCTGTTGTAGGAACGTGGAGTTTAAGTATATTGTTTCATTTATGTTCTAAAAGTGACTCTATTGCGTTAGTACTCTATTTGAATCCAGATTTATAGTTATAAATCTGACACATATATTGTATTGTGTTTATGTTGTGATTCATTGATTTTGTGAGTATGTATTGTGTTAGTGATTTCAAGAGTGTGTGTTAATATTGTGTTTGTAATTCAGTAAGTTTGTGTACTCATATATTGTGTTAATGTTTTGAGTCAGTGATTTAGTGAGTATATATTGTGTCAGTGATTTAGTGAGTATGTGTTCATATTGTGTGTGTGATTCAGTAAGTTTGTGTTAAAACTCATGCATTGTGTTGAGGTTGTGAGTCAGTGATTTAGTATGTATGAATATCATGTTGTATATCATATATATGGGTTGATGTTCTGTTTGTAGTTGTGTTTAGGCTGAAGTAGGCTGTTTGTACATGTTTGATAATTTAACCACAACAGTTTAAGTATAAGAAATACTATTTTATGAGAATACATGGTGGGTAGTCCTTTATGCTGATTGTTGTTATTGTGTTTAATGTTTGAAATATGTTTATTTAATGATTTCAATTGTTTTTGGAAGGTATGTCTGGTAAGAAGAAAAACCTCAAAGGCAAACAAGCCATGTTAGATAAGCCGAAGAAGTTATCGTTTGTTCTGGTGCCTCAAATTCGCAATCATACCCTTTAACTCTGTGATGAAAAATCCTCTCAACCCCCAGCTAGAAAGCCTTTGTCAGGGAGGGTAACTACTATTCGTCTCGAAACAATACCGAATACCTACCTGAAACAAATTCATATCCCTACTCCCACTCGAACTCCCATTTTCCCTCCTACTCCCACTCAAACTCCCACTCTCACTTCAGCTCCCACTCCGACTGCCAGTCCCAATGGGGATTTTTATGTATCTGGGATCTGTCTTAGCACTTCACCAGAGATAGAGTCTGATGGCTCTCCACTGCTTCCCAGCCCGTCTAAACTAAGCACATCTCACCAGCCTCCTTCTCAAAGTAGAGTTGAAGACTACAAATCTGAACAGGGTTTAGAAGAGGAGCAGGAAGATGAGATGGAAGATGCTGATAAAGGGGGAAATGAGGGGAAATATGCTGATGAGGAGGCCGATAAGCAAATGGAAGTAGAATAAGAGGAGGGTGGCCTCAATCAAGAGGAAGTGGAACAAGAGGATGATGGTGATGTTTAAGAGGAAGCAAGCGGACAGGACATATGGTGAAGCATTGGAAATGTCGTGGGTATACTCTACTTAAACATAAGCTCAGTCTGGACCGTAAACATATCACGATCTACAAGGACATGTAGGTTTCTTAGACATGTACAACTAATTTATTTCTATTTAAGTATTATTAATTTTATAGTCAACTGATTTTTTTTTCTCGTGTTAGACTGAGGACAGATGATATTCCTTACTGGTTTGCACCTGAAATAAGGCTTTGGCTTACAGGGTTCTGGGAGACTTTTGAGAAGACACCCCTGGTTTTAGGGCTGACATGTGGAAGGAATTCAAGATACTAACCGTATTATTATTTTTCCATGTATTATTTGTGGAAATGCATAACATATTTGTTTTTGTTTTGTTTGTAGCAATGCTACACTGTACAGGACAGTAATCATGATGTTGTCCACAGGGTGTTCTTGGAACAAACTAAATAGTTGTTTTAAGAATTTTGTGGCTAGAATGAAAGGAATTGGCTTAAGGGGACCCAACATGCAGCGTCCATCAGCTGAGCTGATCAATATCCGGCCACCCTTTTAACAAATAGGCCAATATTATGGAAGTCATGGGTTGATTTTTGGTGTAGTCTTAAGCAGATGAAGTTGTCGGAAACAAACTCGAGAAACTGCAAAGATCATTAAGGTGGGGTGGGGACTCATGCTGGTGGGTCGAGGGCCATTCCCGATCAGTTAGTCAACATGTAAGTGTTTTTAATTACTTTGAATTTAGGCTGAGTTTCCGTTTTTAATATATTCATTTTTACCCTATGATGTAGTTTGAGGAAATTAGAAAAATATTGTCGGTGGCCAAACGCCTGAGGTTTACCTACGACAAGAATGATGGTCATGGCAATGCTACGTCGGAATTTTTGAACTCCTCGTCTTTTAAATCTTGGTATTTTTTGGTTAAATCAGTTTCTTAAAAGATTATATGTATATGTATGTAGTATCTTATATATTTGGTTTAGTTGATCATTGTGTATGCATGTTGCATAGTAGGAGTAGTAATTGTATGTAAGCTCTTTTGGGTTCCAAATGACATTGTCTATATAGTCCCATAGTATGATTACTGATTGTTTGTGTGCTTGACATTTTGAACAAACATTGTCTACATATGTTGCATAGTAGGATTACTAATTTTTTTTGTTTCCTTTCCATTATCAAACGATTATTTCTATATATGTTTTACAGTATGGTTAGTGTTTCAGCTCTCGTGTTGCGAGCGTTGGTTTATATATTTTCCTGTGGTTATTTCCTTGTTTGTACAATGTGATTGTCTTAGTTTAACTGCTCTTTTCACTTTGTCAATGTACTTTATATAGTTATATATTTAAATTGTTTCATGCATAACTAATAAAAGTCTTTAATTATGTTCCGACAATTATAAGAAGAGTGGAAAGAAGCGTTCAGGTGAAAATATGGTGACGACACTGACCCAGAATCTGTTGATGATCCATACATGTTCTTGTCTCTTCCAACTGTGAAATCAAGAAAGAGGAAAGGGCGTTTAATTGGAACAGGACTATCCAAGCATTCTTATAACATTGCTGGGGGGATTTCATCACAAGGATCAATATCTTCTGTTTTGGGTAGTGAAGAAGCCAAAACGTTGGTGGAGAAGAATAAGAAGATGTCGGAGAGGATGGTGGTGCTTGAGAAAGCTATCAAAATTCTCGTTGCACATTCTAAATTTGATGTTACGGAGAAGATTATGTCAGGTGACGAGAATTGGTTCGGCGATCAAAATTAAAATAATACAAGTGTTGGTAATGGCAGCAGAGATTGTAGTGGTAATGGTACTAGAGGTTCTTCTCCAGCTTGATTATTTGTTTTATGTTGTATGTGGTAATCATACATTTTTTGCTGCTATTTTGTATGATTTACTGGGGTTTGGGTGTATGTTGTACACCAAATTTGGTTATTGTGTAGTTTGAAGACCTGTTTTATGTTTGATCATAACTTAATGTACATATGTAATGTTTTATCAAACTTCTCTTGTTTTGTGGTTGTATTTGAATTATTTAAATTAATATATTAGCTTATGATCTACCATAACTAAATTTTCCCAAATAAAACTTGATGTTAATATAATTTAGTAATTCAATCATTTAAATTAATTTTGTTTGAATACTCGGTGTGGTATCATTGGAATTCTATGTACAAATTGTACATAGTTATAATTAGTACTTAATAATAGTACTATATTTTAGTTCAATAGACTTAATTACAAGTTAAATTGAGTAGATAATGTAAATTGAGTCTATATACCATTAATGTAAATTAAAAAAAGTAGATAATGTAAATTGAAAAACAAGTGGTAATAATAACTCTAACGTAAAGGCTGATACTAGTAGGAATTAACTATCCGGAAGCCCAAAACCAAACCTACAGGCCTCTGCGCATAACCAACGTTGAATATAGAACTAATAGCATAACCCGATTGACTCTTCACATAGAAAAACTACAGTCCATCATCTTCACCTCAGCTTTATGTAACCATATCGAGAGTTTTAATTTATAGGTTAGTCTCTGTACTTCCCAATCTTTTTTTTCGATTTTAATTGTTGGTTGCTGTTATAACGGCTATGAGCTATGATTGCTTCTCTAATTCAAAGATTCCTAAAGTAATTCTAAGATTCCTAAAGTAAATCCAGTTACCTAAATACATTGTGTTAGGTTAATCGATTTATTTTGTCTCTATTCGAATCTAATACGACTATCCTAGCTAGTGTCTTACATTTTTTTCCGAATGACAAGTCTTTGCCATATAGCTACTAATATTCGAACTGCTCGTGAGTGGATGTATCGTCGTTTAGATGTTACTAGGAGTATTGTTGCAGATGAATTCTTTGATGATATTGATGACTTCATTTTACGAGGTCAGATGCACACAAGTTCAATAGGAGAGATTAGTTTGATATTGTATCCATGTTCGAAATACAGATATATTTACCCAAATACAACTGATATAGTGCACTAACATATAGTGAGATATGGATTTGTGGAAAACTAGTACTATTGAGTATATAATGGAGAGAGTTTAGGGAGCAAGGATAATTCTCAGGGAAGTCTTGCTAACCAATTTGCTGGGAACGAATATCATGAGATGGTAGGTGATGGTTTGGGATTCAGGGAACCCGTCAATGAGGGTGAGGCTCCGAATGGGATTGCTACAGTGTACTACAAGTTGTTGCGTGATGCTGATGAACTAGTTTACGAAGGTTGCACTACAATGTCTAAGTTAGCGCTGGTGTCCTAACTTATCAACTTGAAATCCGAGTCAATAATTTCCAAGCGAACCACGAGCATTATGTCTCTATTACGAGACGACTAACACCAGAGAAATATAACAAAATTTCTTCTACATGTTGGCAAGCAAAGAAGTTGTTGGTGCCTCTATGTTTCCCTCACCAAAAAATAGACATATGTTTTGACAATTGTATGCTGTTTTATGGAGGAGCGACCAACCTCGAGTGTTATTTGCAGTGCGGAAAGTCACGTTAGAAAGTATAATCTAATGCAAGGAAAGCTGTAGCTCAAAATGTTCTAAATTACTTTCCCATAGGACCTAGACTCTAAAGGTTGTATATGTCGGGAAAGACTGCTTAGAATATGACATGTCACTATCATAATCCATATATTGATGGATTCATGACATACCCAATCCATGGTGGGGCGTGGAAGCATTTCAATAATTGTCATCCAGAGTTTTCATCAGAACCACATAATGTAAGAGTTGGCTTGTGTACTAATGAATTCAATCCATTTGATAAGTTTCCAAGGAATTACTTTTGCTGGCCAGTGATATTTTGCGTTTACAATCTGCCACCTGATTTATATATGAAGGATCCTTACATTTTTATATCACTTATATTACCTGGTCGTCGTAGTCCAAGAAGAGATCTTGATGTGTTCATGTAGACTTTACCCGACGAGATTAAGCACATGCCGAGTCGTGATGGTGTTGTGGCGTACGATGCTGAAAACCGAGTCAATTTTATGATGCGAGTAGTGTTAATGTGGACTATCAATGATTTCCCCGCTTGTGGTATGTTATCTGGCTGGAGTACGAACGGTAAATTAACATGCCCGTATTGTATAACTGAAACAAATACACATTACCTTGTGAGAGTTAGAAGGTATTTTAGTTTGATTCTCATCGGAAGTTTCTACATAAGGACCACCTCGAAAAGAAGAATAAAGTTGTATTTGTGAAAGGAAAAATGGTAACACTTCTTGTTGAAACTGAGCGACTTACCGGGGCAGAAACACTGAATTTGTTTCTACATACCACTCCTCTGAATGAATTCGGTGAATTCAATCGCAAGCACAAGTCATGGCTAGGAAATTTGAAGCGGTCGGACGGTTCTGCAAGCAATCTCTCACCCTGCACAGATGTATAGGGTTTTGGTGGCTTGAAAAGCCATGATTATCATATCCTTATGGAGAAATTATTACCCGTTGCCTTTCGTCATTTGTTACCTAATTCAATATGGGAGACAATAGTTGATTTGTGCCATTTTTTCTAAGACCTTTGTTCATCAACCCTTCGCGTTGAACATTTACTTGTGCTGGAGAAAAATATAACACATATAATTTGTAAGTTGGAGAAGATATTTCCTCCAGCGTTATTTGATGTAATTGATAATTTTTCGATTCATTTCCCATATGAAGCTCTTAAGGTGGACCTTGTCAATACCGGGGGATGTATCCTTTTGAATCGTAAGTTTTTTCTTATCGATTTTAGTAAATATTTACGTTTTTTTGGTTACGAATTAATCAACGCAAACCTTTGTTTAAACATGGTTAGGTATCTTGGTAATCTGAAACTCATAGTGACTCAAAACGTATATGTTGAAGGATCCATCTCAGAAGCATACCTTCTCAAAGAGGTGTCATCATTTTGTGGGATGTATCTAGATGAAAATGTGCAGACAAATTAGCGATAACCACCGATGAATGATGATGGAGGCAAACTGGAGGCTGACGAACGTTTATCAATCTTTCAGCACCCTGGCCATTCTCAGACCTGAGTTGGATGAGATTAAGCACATGCCGAGTAGTTATGGTGTTGTGGCGTACGATGCTGAAAACCGAGTCAATTTTATGATGCGAGTAGTGCTAATGTGGACTATCAATGATTTACCCGCTTGTGGTATGTTATCTGGCTGGAGTACGAACGGTAAATTGACATGCCCGTATTGTATAACTGAAACAAATACACATTACCTTGTGAGAGTTAGAAGGTATTTTGGTTTGATTCTCATCAGAAGTTTCTACGTAAGGACCACCTCGAAAAGAAGAATAAAGTTGTATTTGTGAAAGGAAAAATGGTAACACTTGTTGTTGAAACTGAGCGACTTACCGGGGCAGAAACATTGAATTTGTTTCTACATACCACTCCTCTGAATGAATTCGGTGAATTCAATCGCAAGCACAAGTCATGGCTAGGAAATTTGAAGCGGCCGGACGGTTCTGCAAGCAATCTCTCACCCTGCACAGATGTATAGGGTTTTGGTGGCTTGAAAAGCCATGATTATCATATCCTTATGGAGAAATTATTACCCGTTTCCTTTCGTCATTTGTTACCTAATCCAATATGGGAGACAATAGTTGATTTCTGCCATTTTTTCTAAGACCTTTGTTCATCAACCCTTCGCGTTGAACATTTACTTGTGCTAGAGAAAAATATAACACATATAATTTGTAAGTTGGAGAAGATATTTCCTCCAGTGTTATTTGATGTAATGGATAATTTTTCGATTCATTTCCCATATGAAGCGCTTAAGGTGGACCTTGTCAATACCGGGGGATGTATCCTTCTGAATCGTATGTTTTTTCTTATAGATATTAGTAAATATTTACGTTTTTTGGTTACGAATTAATCAACGCAAACCTCTGTTTAAACATGGTTAGGTATCTTGGTAATCTGAAACTTATAGTGACTCAAAACGTATATGTTGAAGGATCCATCTTAGATCATACCTTCTCAAAGAGGTGTCATCGATTTGTGGGATGTATCTAGATGAAAATATGCAGACAAATCAGCGATAACCACCGATTAATGATGATGGAGGTGAACTGGAGGCTGACGAACGTTTATCAATCTTTCAGCACCCTGGCATACCAAAGAGAGGTAGGAAGAAGTCTGAATACTTGTCTGAAAAATATTCAAACATTTTACACATATATGTCGTGAAGAATACCCCTGAAATTTCCACTATTATAGAGTGAGTTTTTATTGATTTGCCATGATATAAAAATTGCAATACTAATTTTTATTTTGCAACTCCTACAATACACAACTTCGTCAGCTCAATCTCGTATCTACTACATCTAAGCTCCATAAATACTTTGTCGAGAGCTTTGGTCTTTGGCTGGAAGAATATGTAACATTCACTCTACTTGTTACTTCTTTGTTTAATCACCATTTGCTTGCTTTCATTTTTTATGTACATAAAATATCAAATTCATACGTATATGTTATGATGTTGCTGCTGGTATGAACTCACTATCTTTGCGGTAGTAATTTCGATTTTGGTTGGAGTAGTTTCATTTAGCATACGAGTGAGATGATGTGTAATTTACACTAGCTAGCTCCCTGCATTTCCACCAATTATTTCACTATTATTGTATCAGTATTAGTAGGTTATAAATTAGTGTTGGTTTCTTGTTTTTTGTGAGTGTCATAGGTTGGTACAATTATCGATACATTGGATTGTCCTATATCAGCATTGGTCAATAGTCCCTATTGTGAGATTCACAAGTTTGAGGGATATTACACCACCGGTTACCTCTTCGACACAAAAATTAGAAGAGGGCATAAGACAAATAATAGTGATGTCATGGTTGAGGGGACATATGGTGCTGATATGTTAGACTACTACAGACAAGTAGCAGTAATTTGGGAGGTTTCCTATGGTGGGGTGATGGAATCGATTGTGTTTTTCTAATGTGACTGATTAAGTAATGATAGGAAAAAGATGAGAATTCACCCTAAAAATGGTTTGATATAAATTCGTCGAAGAAGTCAAATGTCACAACGTGATCCATTCATATTGGCTGCTCAATCTCGGCAAGTCTATTATTTAGATTATGTATCGAAATAAGCATCTCATAAAAAATGGTAGTTGTATGCAAGACACGGGCCCGAAATAGAATAGATATGACATATGTTATTCCGACAGATGATGGAAAAAATGTATTAGTTGCTGAAGTAACACAAAAGGAGTCTTCCAAGAATCCGAAATGCATCCGCCACTGCTGTTACAACCCGATATGGACCTAAATGATCATCACGATCTTGTTGATCTTGGATGTTTTGAGATCATTGAAATAGAAGAGTTTAATGATGAGTCTATTAGTGATAAGGATGGCATAGATAATGTAAGCAGTGGTCAATACGATATCGACTTAGACTAATTAATAATGTTGATTAATATTGTATATTAGATACCAATATTGATGAATTGGAATAGATATTGATGACTTTGAATCTATTTGTTGAGTTTATGAACTTGGTGTTATTAATATGATATGTTTAATTTACTAATTATGAGTTTGAGTAGTAGATTCAGCTTTATGTTTTGTTGGCTGTATTCTAATTATTTTAGGCAGGACTGGGTGTTTCTGTATTGTAACATAACTATTTTTTCCACGACTTCCATTTATGCAACAGAATAGAGACCCTTGAGTAACGCACTGTTAAGAAAAACTACATTATTTACTTACCATATTTTTACCACAGGCTAATATTTAATTACTATACCTTAACCTTAATTTTGTCCTTATCTAATATAAATACTACTACCTCACTTATAGTAAAGCCCTAAATCAAAACCTTCTTATCTCTTCTCTTTTTGCCGCTTGTTATGGATGAACAAAGCTCAATTTGTTGCTCGAGTAAGAATCTGTAGGTTCTCGATGAACAAAGCTCAGCCTGTTGGTCGAGTAAAAATATGTAGGTTTTTAGATTGGTAAATGTGTTTATTTTTTTTATCCTCGGCTCCATAAGTTATGTGTTTGTCAAGGTTTATTTTCGATCTAAATGTTGTTTATGTTTATGTTTATTCCTTTACGCGTCTGTCATTTGTTTATTCTGCTCTAAATGCTATTTAGGTTATTGTTTATGCCTCTATGTGTCTATCGATCGTTTGTTTGGTTTTAAATTTTGTTAGTGTTGATGTTTATGCCTTTGTCTTGATAAATATTATATGTATGCTGTTATTTTGCTTGATAAATAATTCATGTTATGCTTAATTGTTAAGATGTTTCATGTGTTCAAATGTTTTATAGTTCCTGTGTGATTTGGGTTCATTTTTATGCCTTTGTGTTGATCTATATCAAGTGTATGCTGTTGTTTTGCTTGATAATTACTTTATGTGTTAATATGTTTTATAGTGCGTGTGTGTTAACTGTTAGTGGTTGATATTTATGCATCTGTGTTATTAGATATTATATGTATGTTGTTGTTTTGCTAGATAATTAGTTCATATTATGCCTATGTATTAATATGTTTCATGTGTTAATATGTTTTAATTTTGAGAATGGTACATAGGTTTATGCATTTGTGTTAGGATTCAATTTGTATAGTTCAAAATGTTGTTATAGTGAATTTCATAATGTTGTTTAGATTTATGCATGTGCGTTGGATTCAATTTTTAGTGATGTTTAGGGTTTATGCATGTGTTAATTGTTTTTATTGGCCATGATGTTGTTAAGGGAGATATTTTTTTTAACACATTGGTTGATGTCATTGGGATTAGAAGATTCCCCTCGAGCTTTGGTAAATTTGTTAAAAACAAAGTTTGTTTCAAAACTCGAGTGAAGTCCTCCAACCCAGTAACACCATGACCAATGTAGTCAAAACAAAGTTTGCGACAATTATGTGGACTAACATGTGAAGGCTTGTTCAGTTGTTGTTTTAGGACAAGTCAAGGTTGTTACTGCTTCAATATAGGTTACTAATTCCATATTTTAGCAGTGACCGAAGGGTTGGCCAATACTACATACCTATATTGAGGGAGAGGCCCACTTTGACTTTGTTTCCTAAGTCTTATAATTGCACAAATTCTCGTTGAGAGCACTGATCTTGAATTTTGTTAGTCTTCAAAGATATACAATCATTGGTTTCATTGACAATTTGTGCTCATGGTGGCCTGATAACTTGATGTAGAAATCATCTCATGAGTAATGTGTGGCTTTTTATAGGTTACTTGTTGCCTTATAATGGATCTTTTTCATTGTATAATTAGATGTGCTTCCATTGTAATTGAAATATTTTTGTACATGTACTAGTTTCAGAGCTTGGTGATTTTATATTCTTGAAATCTCCAAATGTTTATAACTCCTTTTTTAGACTATGAGAATACAAAATCAGTGGGCCACAAAAATAGTATGCGCCATTGTTCTTTTGGGACCAGTCGAGGTCGCTTGTTTCTCAATATAGGTTAAATTGCCAACTTTCCTTTGTTTCTACTCCTTCAATATATTGGCAGTGAGTCAACATTTTGGAATCAAATTTACCTATATTGAGGGATAAGCCATTTTGACTTGGTTTGTCAAGTTAATTGCATAAATAGTCACTGGAATCGGTGAGCTTACAGACAATCCTTTGTTGTTTCTTACGTACGAATTTTCTTGTGGAGAAATATGTGCAGGCTTTCTACTCAAGCATGAATTGATATATTTTGTACCAGTATCACTGGACACTAGAAGGCAGAAGAAAGAACAAATAGAGAAGATTAAAGAACAGAAGGATAAGATGTATCAAGTTGAAGTCATCAACTTATAGTTATAGGAAATTTTTGTTTGAATCTAAATTTTATTTTCCAATCATAATATCTATTGATGAATAGTATTTAGTAGATTATTATATTTTAATTTTGCAATAAAAATATGCACTTGGGTAGCGATACAGCCCCCTGCATAGCTACCCTATGTTTTTAATGCATACTGATATTTAACGAAGGATATATAACGGAAATGAAAACAACTTTACAGCAGGTGATCAACAACAAAGAGTGGATTGGAAATTAAATTCATATTCTTTCCAAAAGTGCAACACAGTTAGTGACTTCAATAGTTATTTATCGTGCAACATAAATGCAACGACTTTTGCAACGACTTTTGCAACGGCTGAAACACTAACAGAATTAACCGTTTCGATAAATTAGTGTCAACCCGTGTCAATTTTGCAACACCGCTCGTTACAAAATTGTGTCAAAAGGGTTCCGGTCTCGAACCCGTTGTGGAGGGGTCGTTGCAACGGGCCTGAAATGGTATTCGTCAATCTCAAGGCGTTGTAAACGTTAGTTTATCCAGTAAAGTTTACAACTCTTAACAAAAGTGGAACTTTTTGTCTTTGAGTTCTAAGGGTTGCAACTTTTACATTAAACAACATCCAAGAGCATCGACGTCTATTTTAACCTGAATTGAATCACATCCATTAAGTGTTAAACTTCTGTCATTCCCATGCTCGTTGAAGAAATAAGATGTCAGAACTAGTTCAACCGACACCAAGTTGTTATCATCAACTCTTACATGATTATTATAAATATCATGGACCTTTTGGTCCTTAACAATATCAAACTCTATTGCTAGGAGATGGTGTCTGATTTTCGTATAGTCGAAGATCCCTACGTAATAAGTATTATATGCTTCGCTAAAGTTAGTAGAGGAAGAGATTACAAAGGCCAGTATGTGACCATATTTATTAGAAATTTCTTCTAGAAGGATAAAATCACAAAATTAGTCGAAAAAGAAAATGAACCAAAATGTAATGGAAATTGATAAAAAGCATGTCCGAGTTTATACTCCGAAGTATTGGTTAGCTGCAAAATATCACTCGGTAGGACTTTCGCAATCCCATCCATAATCATATTGGATTGGTTGAAGCCATCGAATATGAACTGGTCTTCAACATGGGCTGAGACAAAGCACATCGCGACAAAGATGGAAGTTTTCCAGTTAGAAAGCAATTATGTCATGATGGCTAAGTTATTTACATGAAGTACTACGGGCAAACCAAACCACTCCTCGCACGACCACTTACGAGTCTTCATTGTCTATAGTTTATGGGATTGATGCAACTACACCTATATAAGCTATTCTTCTTTCTTTCAGAGTTCAAATTATTTTGAAGGAAATTATAAGATGGCAGTGATGGCTCAGTTGGATTTAATTGAAGAAAGAAGAGTGAAATCTCATGTAGGAACTGCACATTACCAAAGCTTGATGAGGATTAGGCTTGCATCTATAGTAATAAGAAGAGATTTTCAAGTTGGAGATAAAGTATTAAGAAAAATGTTCTTAAACACTAAGGAAAAGAAATTCGGAAAGATAGCTCCAAACTGGGAAGGACCATACATCGTATACGAAAGAGTCAAGCAATGAACGTACAATATTCTAGACAAAGAAGTAAACCTTTTGAAACACCCTTGAAATGTTGAACACCTCAGGTTATACTTAGAATAAACTCATCTTGTAAATATTTACTTTACTTTACTTCAATGTAAATATTAGGAGACATACTCTTTCCTACTCTGGTGGTGCGGGGAGGTTTTAATGAGGTGTTTGAATCTCAATCAATATATCATCCTTTGTCTTTTTAAATTGTCTTGTCTATGATTGGATGGATTAAAGACTTATTAAATATTTATTTCCTTCAAATGGATTAGCTTTGAATGAATCTGATGTATTATAGACCTATTAAAGATTTATTGTCTTCAAATGGATCATCTTTGAATGGCTCGTATGGATTAAATACCTATTAGATATTTATTACCTTAAAATGGAATACATTTGAATGACTTGGATGGATTAAAGACTTATTAATATTTATTGTCTTTAAATTGATTACCTTTGAATATCTTGGATAGATTAATGACTAATTAAAGATTTATTTCTTTCAAATGGAATACCTTTGAATTACTTGATCGGATTTACTTTATTTTTATCATACCTAATTGAGATCGGCTATTAATGGAATAAAACATATAGTGAAACATAAAGTGGATAAAAATGAAGATGGCATAAAATGCCTTTGAATTATAATAAAAATACGATCTACATGAAAAAATATCTTGTGTACAACAAGGACTTAGGCAAACAAAGTTACTAAGAAATCTGATCTTAAAATAGCAAAAAGCCTTGCATACTTCAAGTACTTTAGTTCAAAACACAAACACCAAAAAATTGTTAACCTTATGGGTCGTTCCCTTTAGCTTTCTTCTAAACTTTTCCTTCTTCTTTATTTTCTTCCTCTTCTCTTGCCATCATCTGAATATTCTTCAGCCTCATCATCAGACTCGAATTCTTCGGAAGAAACACCTAGTTTATCACCCTAAGACATAGTATGAAAATCGACCTAGTTTATCCCACGATTCCTTTTGGGAAAGATTTCATGAAATAACATATCCATGTCCAATTTGATGGATTCCTCCCTCGCTTGCATGGAATCCAATACGGAATCAGCATATGCATCCACAACAATGACTATATCCTGAAATTTTTTCTCTTTAAAAGAGGTAATCTCATCTTACTTCTTCTTAAGAAGATCTTCTAACCTTTATCCTTGTTCTGTTTTTTCTTTAAAAAGTTGATTTCATTGGAGGTGGTTGAATATAAATGTGTATAGCTGGTCTGCAGCTTCTCACGATCAAACTTAGCTTGAACTAAACAATCACTATGGCTTTTCTTTTCTTTACCCAAAGTCTCAGCCTTGTCTTGTTCGAACTTGATAGAATTCTTCAGACCTTGAAATTCATTTCGAAGGAAGACGATATCCTTGACTTGAGATCTAACTTTCCTCTACAATTCAACTATTAGCCTTACATAGCCTAAGACCGTATAACCTAGTGTATCATGTTCACTTGTAAAATTCATCAAAATTAAAGTTTCATATGTCGTCCAATTGGACATCACCTTCAAAGGAAGGTGGGTTAGCGGTAGGAAACACTGCGAAGAAAGATTAATATGTATTTCTTCTTGAGGAGGAACCTTTGTAGGATTATTGGAGGGAAGGACTTCAGATCGGAGTATGAACTCCGAACCAATGAAAGTCTTCTTCTTCCTTTCCTGTTCTCTTATCACTATCCTATTTGCTCCTCTTTTGACATTTCTTTTTCTTGGCTATAAAATAATTTGATAGCTTATTAGCCTCTCCTACGGTAACTGTAACAGCCTCCAACAAAGCGGTATCAATTTCATATGGAGGCCCTGAATTCCCTACATCGGGAAAAACTTGAGATACACCATGATTCTTCCTCTTCTTCTTCTTCTTCTTAATCTCGTCAAGATGACTAGGAGCCCTGTTCCTGGCTAGTAAATAAAGTTTTGCTTCATTTTCATCAGTCCTTTGGAAGATAACCACAGATTGGAGAGGAGTGGTAAATTATTCTCATAAAATCTCCCTGATTGAATTTGTTATCCACAGATGGGTGCTCACTATGTTTCTCGAGGTGAAACAATTGTGGAAAGCAGCTCCCCATTTTTTAGTGGCCCACTGGTTCAACTTTGTAAAGGTGTTTTTTCCCTCTTCCAAATGTGTGAGAACATCTTTGAGAATGTTGTAAAAGACATCTGATGTGAAAACCAGTATCAAAACATAACAAAAAGAAATTTATAAGAGATTCACCTGAGCTTTTACGACATCTTGTGAGTTAGCTCGGATTTCCTTTAGATGTAATCGTCTTGCCATTTTCCCAAGTGCCACTAATAAAGAGAAAATGAGTCCTTCAAGGCTTGTTAGCCTCCAAAAAATCATTAAAACCCTTTTAGTCATACCCATGTTGAAGTAGTAAAAGGGGATATGACTGTTTCAACATAAAGTAGCTACAACAGGAAACTATTCCATATGCATCAAAAGTTTCGAAAACCTTGAAGCTATGATGTTGGCTAACAGTGTGTATCAAGCATTGGGGCATAATTGGCTTGGGAATAACTTAACCAAGTGAAAATACCTCACTATTTCTAGGTCCAAAGGAAACATAACACCCTGATTAAGTACTTCAGTATATACCACTAGCTCTCCAGCCTTGCAATCCATCGAAGTTTCATCATAAATGGGAATCCTCATTTTGATGGACTCTGTAAAAACCCATTTTTTCCAAATCCTTTCCACCTCAGCTGTGTGAGAATATACGTATGATATCTTTAGAAGAGCCAACAAATATTTGACGTTGACTTTAGAGAAGTTGGCCCCAACTCGCCCAAGAAGGCACTCCAGAAGTGGTGGGAAGTCTTGCAATCTAATTGTTTCTCTCTTTTCCCGAACCACACTAATGTTGTCTGTTTATTCAGATATCGCCAATGGGGTATTCTCCCCACTTTTGTCTATATTTTCCTCAATCACTTGTGGTCGTTGATCTGAATGACCACTAGGTTTTACAATGGGGTCCTCTTTTTCAACACAATGGGGATCAGTAGATGGAGTTGATGAAGTTGGGTCATAGGGATTACTGGTATCAGTACGATTTTTTTTAGGTTTCTTTGTTTCGTCGGCTGAAGAAGTTTTGGCTTTTTCTTTAGAAAGCTTGGTAATTCTTCAAGGCGTACTTTCCCTAATATTTGAATCCATAGCGATAAAAGTTTAGGGCGTTTAGAACTACTAACTTCTTTAGCATTGGTACATGGTCTTTCAATTAACTGAAGGGATAGATCATAAGTTGTAAAAATATTTAGCAAGTGGAATAGGTTTGGAAACGATTGATCCTCAGTTCGATGAAGAACTGGTTCCAGAATCTGTTGCACAATTAATTCGCTTGGTGAAGTAGTTAATCTAACAACGATTCTAACTGCCATTTTTTCTTTCTCCAATTTGGATAGATTGAGCCAACCTTCTTTGACTATTACAGTTCTTGCCGTGAACATACAATATTTTGAGAATGGTATGAGAATGATTGAAGAGAAATCTACGATTTATTTTTTTTCTATCTAGAACTGTAGATTGAAGTATTTTTCTCACTCTATAAATATAAACAGTAAAAAATCACCCTTATATAGTTAAAAATTAACTAGAGTGTTTTACTGAGGGGAGACGAACCAACAAGAAATGATTTAAAAGGGCTATTAAATGTAACTCCTTTAATTTTTGAGTTTAGATACAAGTACCTAGGGTAAAACGGTCAGTAGGTCTAGTAAACACTTGACACGTGTATGAGAAAGTTAATTATAGTGTCATGATTGGGTTGCGCATTATCCCTTCGGATTCAGTTCGGAAACCAATCGGAAATCGTTTATCATGTTAGCTCTCCCGAAGAGTATAAGAAGTGTATTCAGAACAACATTTCATATTTATTTTAAAGGGCAGTTTGGACCACTAACAGAAACCATAATGAATAAGTTGTGTTCCTCGCATAGTAAGCTAAGTGCTTGTTTTATTTTACCTTGGGCCTCCAAGCCCACCTAATTGACATGAATACATGGACCGACCCGGTGAGCCCATTGATCTTTTAAGTCTTATAAATAGGGTTAAAACATAATTTATGGGGTGGTTGAATTATCTCTCTTAAAAACATTAAATGTAGCACCTATCATCTCTCTGTACTCCTTATCCAAAATCTTTATATAAACTACCCTTAGCTCAAATTTCGTCATGACCAAATGGCATATAAAGCTTGCTCGTCCTTCCCATAAAACTCTTTAAACTATATTAAAGTAGTGTAATTTGACAAATGTCTTAAACAATAAACTTAGTTTTTGTGATTTTTGCAATATGGGCAAGTCGAGACTTAACCTTGTCATAATTTAAATTATACTGCTAATAATGTATTAGACCTTAGAAATAATGATATTTGGAGACCCTTACTAGTCCAATCTCAAGTAGGTTTCAAGTATTATATTATGTTTCTAGATGATCATAGTATGTTTACTTGTATCAATACCCTCAAAGATAAAGGTCATGCTTTATCAGTGTTTAAAAAGGTTAAATGTTCATTAGAATAACAGTTTGAATGAAGTATTAAGATTTTTTTAATCAAATTAAGGGAAGAGAATAGAGCCTTTGATATGATACTTAAGAAACTGGCTTTATCCTAAAAAAATATTGCCCTTACACATCTGCCTAAAATGGTAGAGCGAAAACAAAAGATGAACATTTAGTAGAAATATAATTGACTATACTTGCACAAGCTAATTTACCTTATAATTATCTGGTAGAAGATTTTCAGATTGTTTTCTACAACAAGAAACCAAATTATCTAGTCCTCAAAATATTTGTATGCACTTGCTTCTAATGTTGAAGACCTTATCAATCACATAGATTCCAATTTCACTCATCTAAATGTGTCTTCATATGGTATAGTTAGTCATACAAAAGGTATAGATGTTTAAGTTCAATAAGAAGAATCTTCATTTCAAGAAATATTGTTTGTAACAAAACTGAATTTCCTTTTTCAAATGGTTTCTTAAACATAAAACAAGTTGAAAATTCCTTTTTTATCTTCTACTAGTTCTTGGTTACCTAAATTTCAGGAAGACCTAGGGATTAGAGGTTCACTTCATCTTGATACAACTATTTAAGATGACCTTGATGATTGTACCTCTACTTTACATCCTGAACTATGAGTAAGTATGACTCATATCTTATCCAACCAACAAAAACATATACAATTCCGTGACCACCAAACACAAACACACTATCATAACTCAGATACGAACAACCCTTCTATCCAGCCTAGTGCTAAAAACAAGCATACACACTTAACATATATCTGACATTTCCCAACCTACAATATTCCACATACCTAATCGAAATACAATATACATCCAATAAAAACAAGAGTTAAAGATGGAATTTTAAAACCTAATATTTTTTCTATTGGCTCTACTACAAGATGGATGGGTTAATTCAACATTATAAAGTCAAGTTAGATGCAAAGGGGTTCCGTCAAACTGCTCGTATTGACTTCTTCGGGACTTTTATCCTAGTAATCAAAGCCTCAACTGTGGGATTGGTTTTATATACTTGTTATTTCAAAAAATTGAGATCTTATACAATTAGACATGAACAATATTTTTTTAAATAAGGTGTTATCAGAGAATGTCTACATGACTCACCGAGAGAGGTTGAAAATCTCTATAAATTCTACATATGTGTGGAAGCTTCACAAATCCCTCTATGGGCTCAAGAAAACTCCAAAAACCTAGTACTCTGGGCTAAAGAATATTCTACTAGATTGGGGCATCAGAAACTCAAGAGTTTATCTCTTCATGTTCTATTATGTCTCTAAAACAATTATATTACTAATTTTAATCTATGTTGGTGATCGTTACAAGAAATCATAAAATTTATTACACAATTTTATTAACAAGATACACTCAACATTTCACTCCATTTGTTCCTTGGAATAGAAACTCGTTCTGACTCCATAGAATTTTATCTTACATAAAGTAAAGATATGTGTGACTTACTTGTTGCTGAAGGTCTATCCATGTCCAAGCCGTACCCCACTCCAATGACTGTTGGTACTCTATTACACTTCTGATAGATCCTCTCTCTTGAACCCTACATAGTATAAAATTAGGCTAAAACCATGACTAGTCCTTAACGTTTAACACTTGTATTATCTTGGCATCTACAAGTGAATCAAAATTCGTAAACAGAAAAGAATTCCAATTGAATATTTGATTATGATTTCAAGAATCGATCGAGTCATATTTTTGTCATTGTTTCATCCAAAATTAGAGGTAACGAATCACGAGCATTCTAATCGATTTAGAAAATTGGAAAACCGATATTCATTTAAAGCAATCCTGATTTAAGTTTCATCTTTCAAACATTCCACCCTAAAATTGATTCCATAAAATTTGGTGTTTTTGTTAATTTCTTATTCGATGTTTATTTTTATTGATCTAGGTCTAATAAACAATGCACTTTATTTGTTCAAAAATGAACCAGTCATCATATATAAAAATACACTATACTTTACTCTCTCTCTGCTAATATATTTAATAGATACAATGAAGAACGAGCTATGACAGTTGACAATATAAAAAAATAAAGTTTTCTCAAAATACAAAGAAGAACAAGAAGATTACACTATCCGGATATTGTAATCAACCATTGTATAGTCCTCAAGTTTCACTACACTCCTACTCAAACACAAGGGGGACTCCCCATAAGACTATATTCCATATATATTGTCCGGATAATCATAATTTATGATTTAATTAGACGTGATACTGTTACATATTTATTATTTAAAATATGTAATGGAAATAGATAAATAAGGAAAAGAGAGAAAGGTATTGTATAACTAGTATAAATATGAGTTAAATTATAGATGCAGGGGGAATTAATTTTTTATACAAAAAATATTTTTATTTGTTATCTCTTTTTTTCCTCCCTAGATAATTTTGGTGTTTGATTAAAGTTTTTATCTTTATCACTAAGCACATACACAAGACAAATTTAATGTTGTTTAGATTATGAAGAAATCATACATCCACAGGTAACATACACTCGATTTTATATATAAGAGGTTACAAGAGGACTTTTGAGAAACTAAACATTCAACCAATCGTCTTTATTACAAAGCTCTCTCATCTTACAAATTAATTATGGATCACATAATGTATATTTAAGTGGTAACCTACTACCTGAACTATAGCTGAAATCTAGTGGCTTTCTCTATTAAATTTCACAAGAATTTCTCTCATATAATGATTCAACAAGGCCATCAATAACCATCTCTCATTATTTATATTATATCAATGATATAAAAGAAAACCTCCCTCTATCTTACAATAGTGCCTCATAGCCGATTCCTGATATTCGTACTCTGCAGGCTTGCTTGGACTACTTGTACCTTTTGTCTTATTAGGAACACCTTGAACGAACGCTTATATAAGAAATGGTTGATATTAAACATCAATTAGAACCCTTAGAAGTCTAGCTTCCTCTAAAATCTTTTTGACAACCATGTATTACCCTTCGGCCTCACAAATGATTTATCTACTCCTTCGGGATTCTGTTATAGAAATATTCTTACCTTTAGCACATATTTCCCTTAATTTCTTGCAAATGTATTTATACCGAATTCTTGGCCCCAACTACTTCCCGAGAGATTCAAACAACCTCTACATATCTATGACGATCCATCTTCAGGCCCATGTAGTCTTTTGTAATGCTTATGTTTTGGAATGACTTATAGCCTACAACTAACAATCTTCCACCTAGGATTTGATTAACTCTACTATTTGTTGCACCTAGTGTCATAGCCTTTGGAAACCAACATCCAAAGTATTTTCCTCGCTAACAATCTTAATCACCTGCATTCTTGATATCTACATTCTTAGTTCGCTCATAAAACTTCAGATTCTTAATAGAATGAAAAACATTAGTATTATCATATAACAAAATAACATCCTGCTTCATATTATTGATTTCACTCAATATTCCATTTGGCACAATAGCTTACTTTATGGATTATGTAGCAGTCATATATTATTCTTCCAAAGATGACAATGAAACGAACTTTTGTATATAAAACTTTCAGTTACCCACGCATCGAAGGACAATAAAGAAATAATCTGAAGTAGACATTATTTTTGTCAAGGCATCCTGCATAATCAGAGTCTACATACCATGTCAGCATTATATCATTCGTATCCCTCTAGTTATAATACAGCTCAACTTTAGTCGAACCCTTGAAGTATCTCATGAGCCACTTGAGTGCATGCGAGTGCGGTTTTCATAGAGTTGACATGAATTTACTCAAAACACTTACGACATAGGCAAGATCAGGTTTCATGCGAATCTCAATTTACATAATGTTACCAATAATATTGACACAAGGTATGTCTAACATATAATTTTTATCTTCTACTTCGGTTGGTGTTGTAGTGGCACTAAGTTTGATTTGGGAACCAATGGAAGTTCCAACCGTTTTGGCTCAGGGCAAGTCAGACTTTCGTATGAACTTATGTATGTAGTCTTCTTTAGATAAGAATATATATATCTCTTCCACTATGGCTGTGGAATTTGTTGTTTGTTTCGAGGTAACCAATCAGACGTTTTGGCTAAAACATTTTTTTTTCAGTGGACTGTGAATCATGAAAGGAAGTTATATTGTGAAAATAATTCGGTAGTTCAGTATTCTAACAATTACAAAAACTTGATTAAGTTTAAACATATATAGATATCGAATTCTAAATTGTTAAAAAAAAAATTCATAGTGATCAAATCATTCGTGAATACAAATTCAGTGTTAACAGATTGACGACATTAAAATTTAATTCTTTTATTGAACACCCCCTTAATATGAATGTTGCGAATTTAGAAGATTATTGGGTTTATGTTAAGTCATAACGTATATTCGTATTGTGATGTTGTACAAATGAAGTTCATCCATGTAAACATATACGTGTATTCTACGTGATGTTATTTTCGATTATTAGTACTATATTATATGTAGATGTACAATTAAGTAAGACCACTTACCAATAGTGTAAGATTACATTCCACCAGATACACCTCATTACTATACATACCAATGTAATTAATACCTATAATGATGGAATGATTGATTGAATATACTAAATGCAATTTTTTCTCTAAATTTTTTACTTTAGTATTATTCCAATTGACATTTAGTTAACAAAGGTTTTCTTCCTAAATTTATTATCTCCGGAGTCAGATTACATTTACGTTAAGCATATGGACGTGTTAATATTCAAAGAGTTTGAATGAATTTAGGTTAGGCATATCGAAGTGTTCCTTTCTGAAGAATTCGCATGCATACGTAGAAGAAAACATGAAACATATATGTTGCACAAGGAAGTATATTACATCAATTGTCTTATATTACTTTCACAAAAGATGAAAAAAATAACGGCAAAGTGAACGATTTCATAAAAAATATATCAAGAAAAGAAGAAAACCAAAGAAAAGATAGGCAATCACCAAGAACACCGAACCTAGCGGCCTGTCATCAAGACCGACTCATTTGTATAAATGGAATGGGAAGATGAGGCAAAGGTGACTATGGTATCAGATGCTTCATGTTTTCTTCCGGAAACAGTAATTCCAGCCTCTTCAAGTTCAAAATCCACAAACTTGGCAGTTCCGTCCAAATATTGCATCAGCTGCCGCATGCTGGGCCTTTTGTTTGAAACAGAATGACAAAGAATGCCTAGCTTTAATACCAACTCCACTTCTTCAGCAACGTAAGTATCTTCCAATTTGGAATCAGCTGCACCAAGCAAATCACCCATTCTCCAGCACTGAATGACTGCCTCGACCAAAACAACCTCATCAGGTAGCCCCGGATATTCTATAGGCTTTTTCCCACAAGCCACCTCAAGCATAAAAGCCCCAAAAGCATAAACATCTGTACCTTGGGTAGGTATCCCACTACGGAAAAGCTCTGGAGCCATGTAACCAATCGTCCCGACTAAGCGTGTTGCCTGCGCATCATTTCCATGATCTTGAAACTTGGCCAGGCCAAAGTCAGCTAGTCTTCCATTTAAATCAGCATCTAAAAGAACATTGCTTGCTTTTATATCTCTGTGAAGAACTACTTGTTCCCATTCTTCATGGAGGTAAAGTAGAGCCGAAATGATTCCTTTTATAATATGAAACCTTTGGGACCAATCAAGAGTTTTGTCGGGATCATGACTGTATAAATGTTTTTCGAGGCTTTTATTAGGCATATATTCGTACACAAGAAGTAGTTCACCTTTTCTTCTGCAATAGCCGAGGAGCTGAACTAGATTCTTGTGCCTTAGCCTTTTCATACTAACGATCTCGGTCACAAATTCGTGCATTCCTTGTTTTGAATCATGAGAAATTCTCTTGACCGCAATTTCTTCTTTGGAGGGAAGTTTTCCTCTATAGACTTGTCCAAAACCTCCTTCACCAAGGAACTCTTTGTCGTTGAATCCTTTGGTTGCTTTGTACAGTTTCTTGTAGGAGTATCTTTGTGGACTGTACTCTCTTTCCCAACTCTCGAGCACTTCTCCGTACTTCATATTTCTATATAAATAAACCGCACCTGCGAATGAAACCAGCACGATAACCAATGGTACAGCTATCATAATTACCCAATGCCTTGTAGTCATCTTCATCTTCGGAGAAGGAGGAGATGGTGGTGGAGGAGGCGGAGGAAGAGGCATCTCTGCGATATCAAGATCTTGTGCTTTCCCATTTTTGTTAAAGCTCCATCCTAGAACATAATGGCTACTTACAACTTTTCCCGTCGAGGCACTGAAACCCACAAACATAGCGTCCAGAAAAACATCAGACATATTTACAACTCTTGACAAAAGTGGAACTTTTGGTCTTTCAGTTCTAAGGGGTGCAATTGTTACATTAAGCAACATCCGAGATGCATCGTAGTCTATCCAAACCTGAATTGGATCACCTCCACTGAGTGTTAAACTTTTGATTTTCCCCTCTTCCTTGGAGAAATAAGAGGCCGGAGCTGCTTCAACCGACACCAAGTTGTTTACGTCGACTCCTACATGATTATTATCAATATCATGCACCCCTTGGTCCTTAACAGTATCAAACTCTATTGCTAGGAGATGGTGTCCTATTGTCGTATAATCGAAGATCCCTAAGTAATGATTATTATATGCTTCGCTGAAGTTAGCGGAGGAAGAGATGACAAAGGCCATTCCGTGACCAGATTTATTAGAAATTCCGTCTGGAACGATAGAAATCACAAAGGTAGTCGAGAAAGAAAATAGACCAAATTGTAATGGAAACTGATAAAAAGCATGACCGAGTTTATACTCCGAAGTATTTGTTAGCTGCAAAACGCCACTCGGTAGGACTTTTGCAATCCCATCCATAATCAGATTGGATTGGTTGAAGCCATTGAATATGAACTGGTCTTCAACTTGGGCTGAGACAAAGCAAATCGCGAGAAAGATGGAAGTTAGCCAGATAGAAAGCCATCGTTGAGATGTAGTCATTGAGCATGCAACAAGGCTAAAGAACAGTTTTTTTTTCTTGTGTATAAGTTTGCTCGTAGATTTTGCTGTGTGCGTTTGCTTTCTAGTTCACTTTTCTTTTCTTTTTTGGTTTCTTTTTTCTTCTCCGTTGTATTGATGAGTGGCGAACAAGTAACTCAGACGAATGTACATGTCGGATCACATATTACCTAGTATCAAATAATTCTCTCTCCGGCATATACGGTGTAGTTAGTATTTGGTCCTCGTATAGAGGTGTTGACTTTGCAATTTTCGAAAGGAAACAACCGTCTTCAATTTGGTACTAAAATTATCTGAATTAAATAATTAATAATTCTTTTTTGGTAAATAACTAAAAATATGTTTAGTCCATAAGAATGATTTTTTTTTTTGTTTTAAAAAGTGTAATACAACCTCTACTTATCTACGGAAAGAGATTCCGACATCTAAATACTATCACCGATAAATATTTCGGTACTTAAATACATCAGATATAAAATCGAACCGATTCCGGTACATAAGTTCGACAGAAATACAACCCAAAAAGATTTAGGCACATAAATACAAAGGAAAAATTAAACATCAGTTACTCCGCAATACATAGAAGATAGATAGGTCCATATCTAAAACAAACTATGAAAAAATTAGACACAATCACGCAGATCTAAAACACGACACAGCGTCGTACGAGCCAGATCTGATGGAAACTATCGTCTCAGTCTTTGGATCGAAAAATACCGCTCGAAAAACGTACCTATTCGGCATAAACCACCATCCAGAATTTGGTGTCCAACCGGAAACCACACTCTTTACCAAAAAAGACAAGATATTGAATAACATACCGAGAAATCGTTGGAATCACCTGATTTACCAGTGCATGCACCTTCTCGGCAAAACTACGGCCAGCAAAGTCTCCAACAATTGTGATACTTATTTATCACCGCATAGAGGAGTCACTAGACAACCAAGCTCAGGGGAGTTACTAGATAGCCAACCGACGGTTTACTATTTTCTTACAAATGACATTCTTCCATACTTGTCTAAACCCCTTGAGGAAGACGACCATGTACCGAAAGAGAAACCAAGACTATAAATCCCAAAAAATAGGAAGATGAAACAAAAAAACATAAATTTTACAAAAAAAAACGACCATAACTCGGAAGAGAAGGAATAGAATCGTTGGATTATAATCTTTCAATCTAATAAAAAAATTAATAAACAGTAATAATAATAGGAAACGTTATAAAAGTAACACATGACACATTTTTAAAACTTTTTTATTGAATAATTTGTAAGGAGTTCAGGAAGAATTTATATGAATATCTTAGTTGTTAAATAGTTGATATAGGTCTCCATCATGGTGTTTTAGATAATAAATTTTGACCATCTTTGTTTGGTATAAATTAATAAAACAAAATATGAGACTTTTTTATATTAAAAAAATAAGGAAGAAAAATATATTCTTAAAAAGTGAGTTGGTGCTTGAAAGAGGCTAGTGTCAAAACAGAATCGTCGTTTGTAAAAGATCTAGAAGAGAAAAATGAAATAGTGGATATATAAACCCTAACCCTAGATTAGAGATAAAAATACTTAGAGAAAAAGGAGCTCAAATTTGATTCAAAAAGTCTGACGTTAAAATTAGGGTGCGAAACCCTACGTCAAAATTATAGATTGTTCCTCACGAAATAAAATAAATCACGATCAAATTTTAAAGCGATTGGAGTTGGTTTGGTATTTTAATTAAATCTAACAAAAATAGGAAAATGCAGAAAAATAACGAAAAAACAACAAAAAGACAGGCTAAACGGTGGATTTTCTGCCTAAACTTCATCACTGAGATTTGTCCTGTGATGCTTCCGAAATTCGTTGGACTTCTCGACGTGTATGATTTGAGTAGTCACATCGCCTAATTTGGATAACTGAGCCCCAACTAAAGTCTGTTTCCATTTGTCCAAAAGGACCATATAGACATGCACTCGTGCAATTACATCAGTAGTGAGCTCTCACATAATTATATTTATTTAATTTTTAAAAAAACTTGTTTGTTTGAATTAGTGTTTTATATTTCAACAGTTGTGTCAAATTTTTAATTTCAATCGAAGGTTTTTTTTTCAAAAATCCTTAATACATTGAGCGATATGACAAATATTGTATTATCATTTCGAGTTCCAAAACTCGACAACAATAATTTTGACAATTGGAGTATCAATATGGAAGCTCTCCTTCGAAATCATAATGTGTGGAATGTCGTAGAGAAATGCTTTAGCAAACAACTGTTGGAGAAGTTACAAATCTACTACGAAAGATTCCACAAAGAGAGACAAGAAAACTACTTCGAAAGATTCCACAAAGAGAGATAAAAAACATCTTTCTCATCTATTAGGTATTAGATGATGATGGTTTTGAAAATATTCCAAGTGCAGTCTCTACCAAACAACCGTTGAAGAAGTTACAAATCTCCTTAAATAAATCACAAAGATGGAGAAAAAATATTTCCAAATGTTAAGAGGTGAATTTGAATCCTTACACATGAAAGAGATCGAGTCTATTTCATATTATATTTCAAGAGTAACATCATTTTTTAATCAATTAAAAAGATACGATGAGAAGTTAGAATATATGAGAATAACAGAAAACATTCTTAGTGTGTTGGATCCCAAATTTGAGCATATTATTGTGGTAATTGAAAAAACTAAAGACTTGCAAAAAATAAAAGCATAAATATTTTGAAGAACTCTAAAGATCATTACAAGCCTATGAATAAAACCACAAGAAGAAGCATGAGATCAATCAACAACTCATTAATCTGCAACTTAAGGATATACATGAAAGACAACATAACGATAAAACCCTACGTGGCCAAGGTAATAGTCTTGCTTGTGGGCGAGGTTAAAATTAAAATAACTATTCCACAAAAACTATGAGAAACTTGAAAGCTCAACACGAGATAGTGAAAGAAGAAATCTAAACTTGGGGAATGAAACATTTTAAGTTCAATGTTATAAAATTTAGTGGTTTGGATATTATATTTTAGAAGGCATAGTTCCCAACAAAATAATCAAGGAGAATGATATTTATGCGAAGGATAATAACTATGAGAAAGGTATGTTGTTACTAGGATACAAAGATTGTAATAAAAGAGAACCCATTGTATCTTGATATCAGTGGAAATGATCATGTGTATGGGGAAAACATGTTTATAGATCTCAAAGAAGAAATGAGTGGTGACTTTTCTTTTGGAGATGATATCAAAATATAACTGAAATAAATAGTAACATTATTATTTGTGCAAAGTATGGTAGTCAACCATTAATTTCAAATGTTTATTAGGTACTCAATGTGAAAAACATTATCTTAAGCTTGAGCAATTCCTAGAAGAGGGCTATGATAAATAAGATAAAATTTCTAAGTTTCAAATGTCAAAGAATTTAATATTTCATTTGAGTATTCAAAACTATGTCGCAAAGTGTTTTAAGGTTCGTTACAACTTAAAAAGATTTTTATTGGCTATGGAGTGTTTGATTTTGGGCTCTAAAATTTAGAGGACTTGAATTATTATCCAAGAATAAAATGGTGAAAGGATTACCTTCTATCAATAACTGTGGCCTAATGTGGAAAAGATGTTTACTTGAGACGAAATTGAGAAAATATATTCCCAAAGAAGCAAAAATCGAGAGCTCGTAAGCCTCTTGAGTTTATTCATACTGATTTGTGTGGTCCAATCAAGCCGAACTCTCTACGTAAATGTAAGTATTTCCTTCTCTTCATGAATGATTTTAAAGAAAAACATGAGCATGATTATTAAAGCATTAATTAATTTTTTTTGGAATATTTAAGAAGTTCAAAGCAATCGTGGAAATAAAAGCATAAATAAATTTAAAATGATAATATCTGATCAAGGAGGAGAATTCACATCCAATGAATTCCAAATATTTTGTGAAGTAGTGAAATTTTCGTCCCTTGAGAGTTCCCATATCTCGTAAAAAATGATGTGTCAGAATAGAACAATCATCGATATGACGAGAACCATGTTTAAAACCAAGATACTGAAAGAGTTTTTAGCGGAATGCATGATATGTGAAGTCTGTTTGTTAAACTGATCTCCAATAATATATATTTGGGGAAACAACGCGAAAAATATGGAGTGGAAGAAATCATATATTCTTTTATTTAAAGAGTATTTGGAATTACAGCTCATGTTCATGTACCAGAATAATAATAAAAGAATATGGATGATAAAACCAAGATCCTCATCTTGCTCAGTTATGACTTAAGTTCAAAAAACTAAAAATTTTACAATGCGAACAATAAGAAGGCTGTGATAAGCCGAGATGCGATATATGATGAATACGAAGAATTCGAGTTTTGGTCTTGTACTAATAATTTTAATTGTTTTGTTCGAATTGAAGAATTAAAGCATGCACTGACTGAGAAATTAGAAGAGCTTGCAACTTCATATTCTTCACTAATATAAACCACTTATGGGGACTCATCACTTTCAAAGGGTAGTCAATGAAAAAAGTTTTGGATTGTACAAGAATTCTTAGAGATCATAATAAAGTAACCGCATAATGAGATAAAATAGAATGATATGATGGACAAAAATATTAAAGCTATCGAGAAGAAATACATATGAGAGCTCGTCTCACTTATCAAAGGATACAAGACAATAGGTGTCAGATGGATATAAAATACAAATTGAAATACTAAGAGGAAGAAAAAAACACAAAATAAAGTTTGTTGCAAAAGGCTAAAATAAAAATGTTGGAATTAACTATGATGAGGTATTCGTACTATTTTCTCGGTTAAAAATTATTAGCCTAATCATTTTGTTGGCAGCTCAAAATAAGTGGAAGATATAATAAGTAGATATAAAATTAGTCTTTCAAAATATTTTTCTTAAAGAGGAATTCTGCATTCAACAACCATTAAGCTAGAAAATCAAAGGCCATGAAAGCAATATGTTAAAGTCAAAGAATGATCTTTACGGGCTAAAACAAGCACAAAAGACCTAGATTATTAGAATAATCAAGTATTTCCCAGACAATAATTTCCACAAAATACTTGTATACGATCACTTTATATACCAAGATCAAATATGGATATATTTTGATTATCTTCCTCTACGTGGATGATTTTATAGTCATCGGAAGCAACCTATTCATGTTCAACAAATCCAAGAAAGTAATGATGAAAGAGTTTGATATGAGGTATATATGGTCCATGGTGTATTACCTTGGCATTGAAGTTAAGAAACAAAATGATGAAATTTTCAACTCAAACAAAATTTATGCAAAGAATATCCTGGAGAAGTTCAAGATAGAGAAGTATAAGCTAATAAGCACACACATATGGATTTTCAAACTATCCAAACATAGAGAATGTAAAAGTGTTCATCCAACTTCAAAAGCATGTATATTGCAAGCTCACAAAGGCTAATATTTAGATTTTACCTCCTAAAAGCAAAAACTTACTAAGATTAAAAAACTTACTAAGAGTTGTGTATCATTTATAAAGAGTATTGGACCACCGACTTTATCTATTAAGTAATATTCATGCGTTGCAACACACTACAAAAATATTTAAAACCTTATTATATTATTTGTAGTAGAATGTAATAGAACTGATAAAGTATTTTAGTTCCTTAAATAGTATATCTTAATCTTCATTAAAATTTTCTAAATAGTGAATACTAGTCACAATTTTTTAAAAGAAAAATTAAAATTAGAGAAAGATAATAAAATTATTAATTGTTAAAAGAATATATATATATATATATATTCCTTAAATGTGAGTTTGATTTAAACTTTTGTAGTATTAGTTTTTCACATTAAACGGAAATTAATTGTTTGAGTCATAACCAACATCTCCGTCAACTAATAATAAAGATATAATAGGTGTTCAATAAAGAATATAAAAGACAGAAGATATTAGTTATGGTTTTTGTATTATTAGCAAGTACGTCTATTAGATTGTGTAGATGTTTTTATTTATAGATATAATAAAGGGCTAATGGATTTAAGCCTTATATCCATCATTTAAACTCACAATGTAACAATAATAAGCATTGAGAGGTTGTCACAAAGAGAACGAAAAAGCGTTGTTGACTAAGCCTTCAGGAAAATATCAACAACTTGTAAAGCTGATGGAACATATGATAGTGAGATGGTGCCTGTCTGAAGATGGTGCTGAGGGAAGTGACAAACTATTTCAATGTGCTTCTTCCTCTTATGAAAAAAATAATTATTTTCTATCTGCATGACGCTTTTTATCACAATTTAGGGAAGTGGATTTAGTAATATTAACGCCCATATCTGCAAGAAGCCATCATAACCAAACAATCTCACATGTGGTGACGGCCATAACATGGTACTCGGCTTCAGTAGACGATCTAGAGATAACATCTTGTTTCTTTCTTTTCGTTCATGAGGATCACTATCTGAATCAGCATAGCTATAGGCACGCAGTTCAAGAGAAGAGGTCGAGAGAAATAAAATGCTTTAGAAATTAGTGTCACGAAGATATAATAATAATCGAAGAACAACTTCCCAATGAACGGATGTAAGAGTGGTAACAAACTGCCTAACCACATGAACAACATAAGCTATATCTCACCGAGTAACTATAAGATAGACCAAGCTCCCTACAAGAGTTCGATATAGAGTTGGGTCTAGCAAAAGAACACCATCAGTTAGAGAATACTGATCATTGGTTTCAATAGAGGTATCTACCATCCTGTTATCTGAAAGTCGTGCTCGCTCGAATATATCAGATATCATTTTGTCTGAGAGAGAATATAAACCTTTGAAGAGTGAGCCACCTCAATACCTAAAAAAATTCATAATAGTCCCAAGTCTTTCATCGTAAAATGTTGAGACAAATCACGTTTAACTGCCTCAATGCCATCAATATCATCACCTGTAACGATCATATCATCTAAATATAGGGATCAAATAATTTTTCATGCACTTGTACATCTGATAAACAAGGTCGAATCATGATTACTAGCAACGAAACCAAGTGATGTAATAACTGTAGAGATTTCCTCAAACCAGACACGAGGAGCTTGTTTGAGACCATATAAAGCTTTCCTAAATCGAGAAACTTCACATAGTTGGTGAGCAACACCAGGAGGAGGAGTTATGTAAACCTCCTCATGAAGATCACCATTCAAATATGCATTTTTAAATCTAGTTTGAAGATCATCCATTGGCGAACGGATGCAACCGCAGTAAGAGTACAAATTGTAGTCATTTTTGCCACTCGGGAAAATGTCTCATCATAATCCATACCATACTTTTGTGAATACCATTTTGCTACAAGACGAGCCTTATCTTTCAACATACCCATCCGACTTTGTTTTAATTTTAAAAAACCCATCAAGATCAGATTATATGCTTACCGGATGGAGGTTAAACTATATCCCATGTATGAGTCTGATAAAGATTCAGTAAGCTCTTCGACTATTTAATTTTGCCAACAAGGATCATAAACAGCTTCTTTAAACGACTAAGGTTCATATAAATTATATATGTTTTCTATAAAATAGGTGAAATGAGTT
Source organism: Limnanthes douglasii subsp. nivea (assembly GCA_036936605.1). NCBI lineage: Eukaryota > Viridiplantae > Streptophyta > Magnoliopsida > Brassicales > Limnanthaceae > Limnanthes > Limnanthes douglasii. The sequence continues at coordinate 78,745,975 of JAUPFV010000002.1, read as the reverse complement.
GAGTAAGAAGCATACACAAAATTTGGTAGTTTGGTAGACTTACTTGTACGAGTAGATATTTTGAGGGATGAAGCTGGTGGTTCACAAAAAGAAGGAGCTGACCGAAGCCTTCATGAAGCATAAGTAGTATTAGGTGTAGTCGATATCTCATGTGTTGGCACATCAATATCAATGGGTATGTCGTTATTTTTTTCAAACGGATCAGTAGTCTGAAGTTTGGTACTTGTTATATTATATGACTTTGCTGGAATCGAATAAAAATGGATATGCTCAAGAAATGTAACATGTCAAGATACATAAAGTTTCTGAATAAAAACAACGATAACCTTTATGTCTAACACTATAACCCAAAAAACACATATTGTTGATTTATGCCCCAATTTGTTACGTTCTTTATGAGGACGAAAGACAAAACATGTACATCAAAACACTCGTAGGGAAGAATAATGTGAAAGTTTTCCCTATAACTTCTAAAAGGGATACATCCCAGCATTATGTAGTGGGAATTCGATTAGTCACATATACAACAGTATAAATTACTTCTCCCGAAAATATAGTATGAACCGTAGCAGATAAAACTAAAGAACGAGCAGTCTCAGTAGGATAATGGTGCTTTCTTTCTGCAACACCATTCTTCTAAGGGGTGTTAGTGCAAGAAGACTGATGTATGGTACCATCAGATACACCTAACTGAGTAAAATAATTGGATGTATATTCACCCCCTAAGTCGCATATGAAGCATTTTAATACAACAGAATGTTGAGTCTTAACAAGTTCCCAAAATTCTTTATAAATTCCAAAGAAATCTGATATTCGTTTCATAAGGTAAAACCAAGTATATCGAGCATAATCATCAATGAAAGAAACATAGTATGATAAACTACCGTTTATGGAGACAAGAGATGGGCTCCATACATCAAAATGAACAATATCAACACGGAGGAATAGTAGAAGTGCACTTTCAGTAAACGGTAATGCAAAACATTTTGCAAGTTTACAACCACTACAATCCAAGATATTAGAATTGTTTAACTGACCTAAAGCACCTGTAGAGACTAAAGTTTTTAAACGCAATGCATATATATGTCCCAGACAAGAATACCAAAGATAAAACTCAGATGATGAAGGATTTAAACGAAACAAAGACAAATCAACACCATGGGCAGCAATATCAGTCAAGTACGTTCTTTCACTATCAACACCATAGACATCCACATTGTTCCAGTAACGATTTCTCCCGAACCGTAGCAACGAATCACAATCCAACTGGTCAGATTGAATGATTGGATATCCTGAACACGCTCTCACTAATTCAAAAAAAAAACATTGTTTGCCTTCCAATCGTACCGTTTGATTGGGACGGGTAGATCCATGAAACATGGAGATCGCTACGCTTCTCCGATCGGATTACTTCAGGCTCTGATACCATGTTAAATAAAGAACAAAAGAGAGAAATAGAAATATTAAAGTTTTTTTATTATTTAAAAAATATGTCTATTGCGTAGATAGATGATCTTATTTATAGATATAATAAAGGGCTAATGGACTTGGACATTATGTCTTTAACCTTAAGTATACTGAAAATATAGTTTTTTATTGATAAATATTATAAGAAGATAATGACTAAAGAAATTATTTGTAAATAAAAAATATAAAACAATAGTTTTTGTTTCATCTTTTTAGGGGTCGATTCACAACTAGTTACGGGGAGAAAATACAGATTGTTAGTATTTTTGATTCAAGAATAGATGTTAGGTTTCACGGTCAACTTGTTGGTATTTTTTTTGGGAGTATTGTTGGTTTTACAGATGTATTTGTTTTTGGTGCTCTTTCAAGACAACTCATACTAATTGAGACATTTTTCAATTATATACTATCAATCATTTTTATGTCCGGTCGATGTGGGCTTTTATTCGCACGTAACATTTTTACTATTATTTTTAAAATTTAAAATATTTATTTCTTATCTTTTATATGCTTTTATGTTTTCATATCACTCGCCAACATAAATATATAATCCTTGTAATAAACTTATGTTTTTTATTTCACTCGCCGAGATATCCTTGTAATAACTTATGTTTTTCATTTTACTCTGCCAAGATAAATATATAATCCTTGTAATAAACTTTGAGATCTTTTTTTAAAGAAATTATCGAAGAAAGTTAAAGTAGAAAGAAATTATTAATCCTTTAGTCATAATTTAATTAGCTTTGTTGCATTTGCAGTTCTCACTTTATTTGGCTGATAGGGGGTAGCCGACAACCTTAAAACATAAAAATAAATTTATTTTAATGATAAATATCTTTTTTTAATTGAAAATTGTACAAGTTCGAATTATCTAAATGATATAAATTTATTTGTTTTAATTTGTTAATTGATTTTTTTAAAAAATTTACTTGTTTAAATTTGTTTAATTGATTTGAACATAGCAAAAACGGAAGGAATTGGACTCTCGGAAAAAGGATGACCAACTGTTAAAAAAAACTAGGATTCTATTAGGCTAAACCCTTAACCACAACAGGGTGTTGCTCAACGTGGTAGATATAGGCATTCTTGGTCTGCCTAACGTAGAAGAAAGAAGTGAATAACAAGATAGTATGAGTTGTACTCCACACACCGCATAGCACCCGGAAAGCTATCAGGAAATGTCAATCATTGAGGTTAGGTTGGGACAGGGAAATATTAGCCCACGACAAATATTCCAACGTAAATGGATCCAATGGCAATTGAAGACTATGCCAGAAGGTCTAGTGGAAAAAATCGTCTCCTAACGAGAAACATCAAGCGAAGTTTCATTGAGACAAGGAACTCGGATGACTATATCATTTGTAATTTCATTCTCGTTATGAATATTTGACTTTGATGGCGTTAAACGTGGAAGTTAGAAGACCACCAGTTCCCCAACCTTCACACCCATTATCTTTACATAAGGGAATCCCCTCGCTGATAGGGGCATATTGGTAGTAGTCATCATAAATTTTTTGCTCTAATTTTTTGTGATATAATTATTTAGAGAGAGAAAGTAAAGCTTAGAAAGTGGTCCTCTAAGCAATGAAATGAATCACAACAATGAAATCACAAACTATTTAAAGAAGTAAAAAGGCGACATGTGGCAAAGAGACTTAAATATAACACGAACATTAGCGTATATACATATGCTAACATGTATGTACTAGGATTAATGTGAAGAAATGAATGCAAAGGACCCCGACACAATATCATTTTGGAGTAAAAACCATCTACATATCCAAACAACCCATCGGCTTAACACCAAGAAAAAGAGTGGGGGGAGTTACTTATATAACATAAATAAGTCTGAGGTGAGTTAACCAAACGAAACTCCATAAAATTCGACCCGTGAAAGAAACACGACCAAACATACCGAGCTATTGATTTGGCCAAACTAGCCAAAATGCACTCAAGTAATCGTCGGGTTGCTTAAGGTTAAGGTTGTCCTAGCTTAGCTATGTGGACTTAAAAAACCAGACAGTCTCTTAAGGTTAAGTTTGGCTGAACATGGTCAACTGGCCTTAAGTGACAAGAGGACTGCTTAAGGCCAAAGTTGGCCAAACTAGAACAATTGGCATTAAGAGACCGTCTGGTCGTTTACGGCAAAAGCTGGCCAAGCTAGGCCAGCTGGCCTTAAGCGACAATACAGTTGCTTAAGAATGTGGTCGGCCAAGCATGGTTAGCCAAATCCAAGTAACTATCGAGTCTTATATGATTGGCACAAATTTGATTTTTGTGAGCTTATCTAAACAACAAGTTACTTAAGGAATTCAGAAGTAGAGGTGAACTTGATGCTCAAACGCAAAGCCTCCTCTCTCGAGTCGGAACCTACAATAAAAATATTCTATAAAGAGTTCATATCGATCTCCTACTTAACATTATTGCGATCTTCTACTTATCGTTAAGACATACAGAAATCGTGTCTAACATGCGTACATTAGTTGGTCTAATATCATAGAAAAATACTACCCGAAAGGTCGTGCTTTTATATGAAAAAGCGTCTGAATGAGGATACAACAACTTGAAATTTGAAAGTGAAAGAAAATAATAGTAACAACGCAAGCTTTTACTTTATTAATTATATCCATCAATAAAACTCAAGTTTTCTAAGGATTATCCAATTCATCTAACCGCTAGGTTCAAGACACTATAACCTATACCCTTTTACTCCTTCCGGATAGCCGTTGAATAAACATTGAAGTGCTATTCTAAGATTATCTTGCTTCACATGTGCGTAGGAAGCATATATGATAAATGGATTCATGTTAATGATATAGACAGTTATTGTCACAGAGTCTCTCCAGAACCTTCGACATATTCAAGTTGTATGAAGCATAAATTCCAACCAATTCAAACATGGTTTTATTCATTCCCTCGGCAAGCCCGTTTTCTTAGAATTGTCACTTACGGTTCCGTTTCCAGAAATTTCAAGCTTTGCACAATAACTAGTTAACTCTTTGTTCATATATTCAAAGTTATTATTAGCCTCATGCTTCTTCAACACTTTCCCGAATTGATTATCTTCTAAAGTCTTCAACTTCACAAAGCTATCAAACACTTCATCTTTGTTCTTCAGAAATACAACTCATACTTTCCTAGAATAGTCATTAATCAATGACATAAAATACTTTGCACCACCTATGGTAGGTTCTGATATTGGCCTCTAAAGAGTAGAATAAACATAATGAAGAACTCTATTGGATTTCTAGCTATTGGGCATAAACTTCACACTCTTGCACTTATCGAATACACAACTTTTAGAAAAGCTCAACTTCTAAACTGCAGTAGAATCTAAGTTCTATAATATTTTTAGAATTTTTCACCACACTAGACTTACCCTTTACTATAGAGCCCTAAAAAACTAACACACCATGGGTCGTATTGGTTTTCATAACTACAAGAGAACCTTACAAGACGCTAAGTCTACCATCTTTATCCTTGTACATAAACCATTCCTCATCTAACATCTTAATAGAAAGAAGGAAATTTTAATGTCCAGCACAACATCGTGTTGTTAATAAATTTCTCAAGTCATGTAGACAACTTGAGCTGAACCCTTCCAACCCTTTTGATATTCCTAGATTTGTAATTCTCGAGGATGAATCTTTCACCATCAGGAATCTGCAAGTCTTCGAGATAATTCGTATTGGAAGTCATGTGGAATGATGCATGTGAATCTAATACTCGTTTATCATGTTACATGAAAGAATACGAATTCATTAACCCATCAGCGTACTCAAAATAATTTGACACCATTGCAACATCTTTCGACTTGAAATTCTGATAGTTGTTGTATTTTCCTTACACAGGGAAGTTCCAACTGATATTTTATTTCTTATTTCAAACCCAATATATTACTTTTGAACCCGTACCAGCTCATTTAGGCTTTGATCAAAATTTTCCTCTCCTTTTACTTGAATTTTTATTTCCTGACATATCCGTAAATCTCAGACTGCGCCTTAAAGAACATTTTTCCTTTGAAGATCATTCGAGTTCAAAGCGTTCTTGAATTCTACCATTGTAAAAAGATTATTTCCCATAAAGCATGGTCTCCATTAAGGATTCATACTTATTTGGTATTGAACTCAAGAGGTTGATTTCTTGCTCCGCCTCTTCTACATTTACACCAACTACATAAGTCGATTATGATTCAGTTAAAATCATATATGTTCTTTCGAATCTCTATTTCATAAATAACACGTAAAGTTTTTTCTTCATACACAATATGTTTGCTAATTATTTCTTTATGTAATTCACGTTCATTCAATGTTATATCACCAGTGTCGTAGACTCTTCAGATACCTCTTGTGGCACTTCACCTCCCAATCTCAATATGAGGGAACTGTGAGCTTTACACTGTACAACAATATTAACATGTGTAGATTGATCTTCGATAGCAATAACCAATATCTTATGTACTATGTAAGGATTAACCTTAATTTTAAAGAGTTTAAAATCATTCGATCCGTCGGACGTTTCTACTTTAAGCTTCATGGAACTTTTCTTTCGTCCCTTTCGGTTTCCAATTAAGATCTACTTCTCCAACCTACAGATTGGTCATTGATCTACTTCTTCTAATATTTATCTACGTTGACGATACCATTTTTTTAGGAAACTATCATTCACCTGAAGTAAAGAACCAATGTACGATTGCTAAACCATAGGAAACACAATAAACCATGTTCAAAATGAGAAACAAATAAAAAAATTGTAATAAAACAATCACACAAAACAAATTTAACGTTGTTTAGATTATGAAACTAATCATACATCCATGGAAATAAACACTCTTTTAAAATAAATAGGTTATTGAAAGACTCCCAAACATAAAAGACTTAACCACTATTTGTAGTAAAATATGATTTTATTCAGAGAACCCTATTTTCGGTGTTTCTCTCACCTCACTTATCCCTTGAAAGACTTAAAAAAAAGTTACTCACTCGAGAAATATGCTTCTCACATAATCGCATCACGCATTGCATGAAAATATATTCTTCAATTTATAAGTCTATAAAAAACCCCAACACTTCATCAGACCCTCCATATAAAAGTTCATTAATCAACGAGTCAAAACTCAAAATCTATTAATATAGGAAACCTCATAAGAATCCAGATAATATAGAAGACTGAATTCATATGAAATCTAATTTATATAGAAAAACCACAATAGGAGACCTAATTAACTATGAGAGAAGTATCAAATAGAATACTCCGTTTTGATCCAGTTATGGTGCTAGGGTCTAAATCGCTTCAGATCATACTTTCAAACCAGTTTTTTTGCGCTCAATACATATTTCATTCGACATAAGGGTCACCAATCTCGTCAACTTGTCTCAGCCCCGGTGGTGCATGCATGGCTTGAAAAAATATATAGTATTTTACCCTTTCTTAATTGTACCTAATTGCGATTTGTTTTCTGTTGTTGTTAAACAGGGAACGAATTTTCCCCATGGCTTTGATGAAAATTTCACTACCGACTACGGTCATATGTTCTTCACCATCGAGTTCTATAGACAAGAAGCATTGATTAAGTGGGTCACGAAGACCGGAAAGCATCATGGTTTGGCTATCAACCTAAGTGGGCGCGATAAAGTATAGAGTAGAAAAAGTCTTAGGATATGTTTCTAGTGCGAGAGGTCGGGAAAGTATGTTCCAAAGTGGCCGAGAAAAACCATAAACGAAATTCGATAGGAACCAAAAAAAAATTGGTTGTCCATTTGAGCTTTTTGGGTTAATGGTGGAACCAGATCGATGGAAGTTAGAAGTGAAATGTGGGATTCACAACCACAAGAGTTCAAAACAGTTAGAACTTACACATGCCGTTTGAACGATGAGGAGATGGAATATGTTGAACGAGCGACCTATATTGGAACAAACCCTATGGATATATTGAATGGTGTTAAGAAGCTAAATAAAGATAATGTTTCCTGTATGCGCACTATCTACAATGCAAGACGGAAAAGTAGGGTTTTGAAGAAGGCAGGTAGGTCACAGCTTCAGTTCCTGTTGGGAGAGCTTAAGGAACATAATTATTATGAATGGCATAAATCTGGTGAAGACGATGGACAAGTCATTACAGAAATATTTTTTGCGCATCCAGTTAGTGTTGATCTTCTTCGGGCATTTCGAATAGTGGTTATCATGGATAGTACGTATAAAGTCATAAGATGTGGTATGTCATTTTTTAAGATAGTGGGTGTGACGTGTACTTCTTTGACATATGGTACAGCTTATGCTTTCATGTCCGGTGAAAATTTAAACAACTTCAAATGGGTGTTAGAGTGCTTGAAGTCATTGATTGTCGTTCATGGGATCAAAGAACCGCATGTTATTTTGACCGATAGAGATTTAGCGTTGATGAATGCCATAAAAGTAGTATTTCCAGAGCCAACGCATATGTTATGTCGCTGGCACATAAACCAAAACGTTCAGGGGCAAACAAGGAAGTATTTTCCTAAGAAAAACGATATGTGCAGTTTGTTTCTGCTTGGAAGAAGATTGCATATGCAGTATTAGATATTGAATTCGATCACGCCAGACAATAAATTCTATTGGAGTATAAAGACTATACTCTTGCAATTGAATACATTGAAACATCTTGGCTTGATAAATACACTAGAAAAAATTTGTTATTTGGAAGACGAACAAGTACATGCATTTGAGACATTGCACGATTAACCGCGTTGAGAGTGGTCATTCAAACTTAAAGATTTACCTACGTACAAGAAAATTAAACTTTGAGTTATTTTGGAGGAGCCATTAGAGAAGCCGAAACACCGCGGTCGTCTGTAGTTGAAACGAAAACTTGTTGTCGATGCATCATCCACTAAAGGAGATAAATGTCAATGGGAACATGTGAGGGATGTTGATAAGGCTAGCGAAGACTCAGTGATGAACACTTTTAAAACACCAAAAGTTAACTCCCGTAAAGCAGTTGCTAGTGCAAATACGATTTGTGCGGATGTGCCTAGAATACATCTTACTCGTAGTTATTTCATTGCCTCGCTTGCTAGAAATAGCGTAGAATCATCTGTTGTTGGAGGCAAAGAACTGATATATGATCCGAAATGTTTTTTGCGTTGGTTTCCGACTCACTTCAATCTGTTTATATCTGGCATAAATGATATTAGTGCAGATGGTCACTGTGGATATCGAGCAGTTTTGTTTGGGTTTTACGGTCATGAAGAAGGTTGGAAAGGTGTTAGGAAGGCAATCTATGATGAACTAATGGATAATTATGCAACTTATAACAACATATATAACGGTAAAGAAGAATACCTAAAGGTTGCAAAAAGTATAAACTACTACGAAACTCCAGCATCCACCAAATATTGGATGTCAATGCCGAAGATGGGTATTCTGATTGCAACCAAGTTCCAATACATTGTTCATTTTGTGTCACTTGTGGGATCTCACAACTGTAGCCAAACGTTTCTACGTCTTCTCGGTGAACCTCTATGATGTCCAAAAAACGTGAAATTTGGTTCGGTTTCGTTGATACTAATCACTTCATCAATGTAAGTCATTCAAATCATACTTTTGATATTTAGCGCGCTTGTGTTAAATAAGATTTTGTTCTAATTCTTAATTAATTTTACAGGTAGCAATCAAGCCTCTATATCCTTGCGCACGTATACATCCTACATGGTATGCGTTGAAGAGTGAGGACGCTTCAACTTGGGAGCTACCAATAGTTGGTCGCTGCAAAAGATATACGGAGGTCGAAGTTGGAAAGCCAGTTTGTTCAGTCCCAGAAGTAACTGATCTTGATGAATTTGTTTAGTCGGTTTATGTTATTTTGTCGGTTTATGTTGTTTAGCTCTTTATTTACTTTTTCGCTATAACGTTTTGTACTTCATTTCTTAGTGGTTTTTGGTTTAGTACTTTATTTTTATATTGATGATAAATCGGCAAACTGTCTGACCAAACATTATGCAACTTATCATTTCATAACTTAAAATTAAACATAAAATACACAACAACAACTTGTCAATGAAAGTAGTGGAACTGTGACTACGTCCAAATTTTTGCCAAGTACATGGAGACCTGTAATGCAGCTGACATTGTCCAAAGTAATGGTCATCTACTCGAATGAGAAATTAAATGTGTTGGCCTCCTGATGCCACCGCTCAACGAATACCTCATCAAGTACAGAGTGCGTGAAGTACTAAGGCAACTGAGCAATCGGAGGTCTGAAATGAGTATGTGCCAAGTCCCACTCCACCTCCGGCTGAGCACTAAGGTCCAACATACGAAGCACATTTATAACGACGTGCAAGCCTGCGAATGAATAACTAAGTCAAACATAAATCAAATTAAAACATAACGTTAGATACCATATAATAATTTGATACTTACATGTCTGATGAAGTCATGGTATTCTTCATTCTCCTTATAGTTAGGAAAGTGGGGTATCTTGTTGCATTTTAAAAATGCAAACATCTTCCGCTGCTCCTCCGTATTTATATCATCGATATGCTCCTCGTCAAGGACATCCTGCTCGGGATCTCCTGTCGCATCCACCCTCTAACTAACAGGTAGTGGACGTGAACTAGTATGCGTACGGGGTGGTAAACTAGTAGTAGACGATGGTGATCGATGGACATGTGATGTATCTTATCGTGATGAGCCTCCACATTTAGTATCATCAACTGTTTTTTAACAGCTTTCTCTTTTCGCTTTCCATGGTTTATGCGGCGCAACGACCAATCATATATGTCCCTCTTCCTCTTTCAAATGTCTAGTGTCTGTATCATCCGTTGTTGGACGTCCGCGTTTAGCGTCACATACTCGTTTATCTCTGATGGCCTGTATCGTCTTCAAATTCTTCCATAGGTGCACAGCCCATGCACCGAGTGGTACAGTACGCATGGTCTGTACCGCTCAATACAGCCTCGTACCATCGGTACGCATGGTCTGTACCGAGTGGTACAGACCCAACACACCAATGGGGTGCCTGATGCACCCCGCCGGTGAAGCTACCGGCCATTTTCTAGCCGGCAATCGGGTTGGAATTGGCCTCCTAATCCCACCATAATTTCTAATTTCTAATCTAAATCCATCCTAATTATACCATAATACTACCAAAACTCAAAATCCTAACAAAATTCACAAAGTTCAATCCTAAATATAATAACCTAGACATTAAAATTAGAGAAACTTACTTTGTTGGTGGTGGATTTTTTGTTTAGACCATGACGGATGAGGAGAAGGGAAGGAAGAGGTGGAGGCGTGGTGGTTCGCCGGAACGTTAGAGAGAGGTGGGAGGTTTTGAGAGAAGTGAGGTTTAGGGTTGTACAAAGAAATGAGAGGAGTGAGGAAAGTGAGAGAGTGTTGGAGGAAAAAATGATGGATAAAATTTAGTAAAAAAAGCTTATATACTCCTAAAAGGGTATTTTGTCAGAATTTAAGTAAACTTATACTACTTTTTGATAAACTCAAAATTGGTTAAACTTAAACCAGTTTTGGGTATATATAGATTGACCCTTAAATTTATTATTTAAATTAGATCAAATCATTTATTTAGTATCAATATAACATATTGATGATTGATAAATGAAATGAAATAAACATTACCATAGTATATTGTTTTATCTACTGTGTATATATTTATATGTAAAGAGTATCTGCATATCCAAAACGGATATTAGAATCTATATATATTGTTATGAATGAGTCGAATAGTGCCTTGACAGTGTACTGTGTCCGGCAGTTTGAATAGTGCCTTGACAGTGTACTGTGTCCGGCAGGACAGTTTTGTGTTGTGATAATGATATTGTCCAATCACTTCAAAAGAGCTAGTCCATTGTATGGGCCCATTAGGCCCATAGTCTAGTAAGTCTATTAATTCCCTATAAATAGATTACTAGGGCGACACAAAACACAATCTGAAATCTGTAACCTTTTCTATCATAGTGAAACTATTTTCTCTGGCGGCGCCCGTGGACGTAGACAATTGTCGAACCACGTTAAATCCTGTGTTTCATTTAAATCTTTTATTCGCATATATTCTGTGCTTGAGCCATTTAGTGATAATTGCATAGTATTTTATAACAAAATTGGTATCAGAGCCACGTGGTGAAATTAGGGCTTTTGCAATTAGGGTTTCACAATGGCGTCTACAGCAACAAAATACATGATTGAAAAATTTGATGGGGGATCCAGCTTTGCGTTGTGGAAGATTAAACTGAAATCTTCATTGGTACTGCAAGGGCTGTGGAGGGATGTGGAGAATAAGTTACCAGAAGAGATGAAAGAAGAGGAGAAACAAGATCTTCAATAAAGGGCTTTATGCTGGATTTTAATGAGTGTGAAAGACAATGTGCTTCGCGAGATTAGTGGTGAGAAGACTGCTGCCTGCGCATGGAGAAAGCTAGGAGATCTTTACTCAGAGAAATCAGTAGTAAACCGATTATATTTGAAGAAACGTTTGTATGATTTCAGATTGAAAGAAGGTATGTCCATAACAGAGCACCTAGATAATTTTAAATCAATTATAATGGACTTGGAGAACATAGATATCAATATTGAGGATGAGGATCAAGCTTTGTTTTTATTGAGATCGTTACCAGCTCCCTATGAAAACTTCGTAGATACCATTATGTATGGTAAGGATAAGTTATCGCTAGCAGATGTCAAAGGGGCACTGAAATCAAAAGAGATGAGACAGTTGCAGCCAGACAATCAAGCTGAAGGGGAAGGTCTTATGAGTAGGGGAAGATCTAAAAGCAAAGCGAGTTATTTAAGAAGGAAGAACTTGAGGTCCAAGTCAAGGGTGAAGCACTCAAACTGTTATGAATGCGGTGAGCTGGGTCATTATAAGAGAGATTGTCCGAAACTGAATGGTAAGAAGGGAAATCAAAAGGAAAATGCAGCAAACATTGTTGAAGGTGTGAACGATTCTGACGATAGTGAAAACAGTGGTAAAGGAGATGTATTGTCCGTGAGTTCAGACTTTGGGCAAAACTCTTGGGTACTTGATACTGGCGCTACATATCACATGTGTCAGTTCAAGCAGTGGTTTGATACGTACAAGCCAATGCAGGGAACTGTCTATTTAGGGAACAATCATTCGTTGACTGTTGGTGGTATTTGTAACGTCAGAATCAGAATGTTTGACGGGGTTGTTAGAATCTTGACGTGCTGGCATGTTCCTGGGTTAAAAAGAAACCTGATTTCTCTTGGGACTCTAGACTCTCGGGGTTACAAGTACCATGCAGAAAATGGTGTAATCAAAGTGACAAAAGGCTCAATGGTATGCATAAAAGGTAGTTTGCAGAAGGGTCTTTACATTCTCCAGGGGAGTGTTGTTATGGGCGATGCTGCAGTAGCATCATCAGAGAGTAATAGCCAAAGTAGGCAGGATCAAAATAAGTTGTGGCATTGGCGTCTTGGTCACATGAGTGACAGAGGATTAGCTGTTTTGGGAAAGAGAGATTTGTTGAAAGGGTATAAAGCAGAATCATTGGGATTTTGTGAGCATTGTGTGTTTGGTAAACAAACTAGAGTCAAATTCAGCAAATCGGCTGTAAGAAAGACTAAAGGCACAGTGGACTACATTCACTCAGATCTTTGGGGTCCAAACAGAATTCCATCCAAGAGCGGAGCCAGATACTACATGAGTTTGATTGATGATTATTCAAGGATGGTGTGGGTTTACTTTCTGAAAACGAAAGATGAGGCATATTCAACCTTTGTCAAATGGAAGACGATGATTGAGAAGCAAACAGGAAGAAAAATCAAACGTCTTAGGACAGATAATGGGTTAGAATACTACAGTCGTGAGTTCAACGAGTTCTGCGAAGCTGAGGGAATAGTGCGCCATCGCACTTGTTCTAGAACACCACAAAAGAATGGAGTCGCAGAAAGAATGAACGGAACTCTTTGTGACAAGGCACGAAGTATGCTCTCACATTCCGGTGTGGGAAAGGATTTTTGGGCTGAAGCTATCAATACAGCGTGTTACTTGGTGAATCGGTCTCCATCAACGGCTATTGATTGTAAAACTCCTTTTGAGATTTGGTCTGGATCGTCGGCTGATTATGAACATTTGAGGGTGTTCGGTTGTCCTGCGTATGCTCATGTGAGAGATGGTAAGCTTGAGCCGAGGGCAAAGAGATGCATATTTCTAGGATATGCTACTGTAGTGAAAGGATATAGGTTATGGTGTACCTCTCCAAAGTCTCCAGGTTTTCTCATCAGTAGGGACGTTACTTTTAATGAGTTTGCTTCGATAGACAGTCAGAAGGAAGTAGGAGAAATGGTCGAATCAGGATCGGTTGTGAGTAAACAGGTGGAGCTTGAAGTAGAAGCAGTTCCTAGCAGGTCCAATAATTCAAGTGGTTCTGAGGTGGATCCAGAATCAGGAGGTGAAACGTCAGCATCAGATGATAGTGACGATGATGCGCCTGAACCAGAACAACAACCTTATAGCATAGCATTGGGCAGAGAAAGAAGAGATATTAGACTTCCAAAAAGGTATGTGAATCTAGTTGCATATGCTCTGTCAGTTGCAGAAGAAGTTGAGATGCAGGAACCTAGTAGCTACAGAGAAGCTATAGCGAGTTCAGAGGCAGATCAATGGATTGGTGCTATAGGGGAAGAGATTGAATCTCTTCAAAAGAATACTGTGAACGTTGGCTTAACTTTTAACAAAACCGATATTGGTGAATCGCTGAATGATGTTGCAGGATCATTGGTTGGTTTTGTTGATT